>CANTUR010000535.1:600000-1117225 GCA_947683625.1 Mallotus nudiflorus | reverse complement strand
AGTTTGATATTTCTTGCTCGTGCCTCCTAATTGGGTAATTTCTCAGTTCAGTGTTCCTAGTGGCCTTCTTTTTCTCATTTTTTATCTCTTCAACCTGTAACCCATCATCATAAAGATCTTAACATCTTGGGGTTCATCATTTGCAACCTCTCCACTAGGATAGGTGACACATTTCGAACTATCATCCTACCCTGATCCTTCGATGCCAATTTGCTCTTCATCATTCCCGCCTTATTCCATGAACCTAGTTAGAAAATCTGAAAATGATTCATTGGGCTTGTGCTTGGTTAGTTCTACGATCTTCTTATGGAAACCTCAAGCCTAGTATTATAGTCATATTGTTAGTGATATGCACTAGGTTAATCATTTGTGATTATATAATGACTTTCTTATTTTATTAATAAAGAGGTATCTTCATTATCATTTGATTTTATGATAATTATATGAATGGTTAATTCTTACTAAGGCCATCAAGTACGTGACTTGATAGTAAACCCTTAGATTAAAATAAGAGTTCTATTCTAATTATCCCTAGCCATTTATTCATTATATAACTATTAAAGTATTAAGGCTAGTATGATGTTGACTGATGGTTATGTTTTACTAATTCATGAATATGAGATTATTAAGTAAACTTACTAGGCTACATGATGAGAGAGTCGATGTACTAGATTGACCCACTATGAGAATATTACGTAGATTATTGTCATAAGTATTTTCATCATAATAATTTTATTTTGGTCCTTTGACCTTGAAATCATCATGGATTTCTACATAGCTACTTTTATGTTTTGACACATTCTAACATTGTCTTTAACCAAACGATTAATAGGATGTTTTTGGATATGAAATTAGTTAATGTAAGGAAATGTGAGTGATTCAAAAGGAATTTATCCCTTATTAATATGAGAAAGATATCTATGGGCCCTTTGATGAGATAGACTAAAGGAAAATGCATGGACCATCGTTGAAATGAATTGATAAAGAGCTATTATTTTCAGTCTACTTGGAATCAAGTCATAATATTGAACTATATAAGGATGACATTCTATGCCTTATGTTCAATTAAGATATCATGTGATAAAGGGATAATAAAATTCACTGTAATTAGGTTATGTCAGATAATTGGCTTCACATGAGTTGGGTAGTCATAATGTCTTACTAGAGACTACTTATGACTTATAGGCCTAATAGAGATTTAGGCCCACTGCCAATGTTATGTGAACCTATAGGGTCATACACTTAGAACAAAGCCCAAAATGATTATGGGTTTAATAAGCCCAAAATAAACTTTATGGAAATAAATAATTAAAGTGTTTTATTTATTTATTTATTTAGATAAATGTTATTCTTAAATAAATAAATAAGATATTATTTCTGATTTTTTTAAAAAATAAAATCAGAATATAATAATGAAAAAAATTACCAAAAGGTCATTGGTAGGTGAAACCCTAATTTGGAGTCTATAAATATGTTATATTCTCTACGGTTTAACTCATTTTTCCTGCCTCCAAATTCATTTTCTCTCTCTTTTTAGAAAAAAAAACACAGAGTTTTTCTTTTGTTCATGATTTGTGAAACAATCAAGAAAGTTGGCTAGCACACACTCCAATTTATTTTTAGAAGGGTTGATTCGTGTGGATACCTATAGAGGACGCATCCTTTTGGAGACGTCTAGATCGAATAACTAAAGCAAAAAGCTCAGGGTAAGGTGTCACCGGTGTGAACCTCCACTCATCCTTCCAAAAAATCTTGCCCTCTTCTACATTTTGGTGAGATTCCTTGAAACACCTATATTTAATCAAGTAGTCGAATTACATGGATTCAGGTTTGGGCAACATGAATAAATTTTTAATTTTCTGCTGTGTTTGTATCACGAAACCCAATAAATATTTCTTTAGAAAAGCAGTGCACAACTCCCTCTAATATGCTCAGATAGACTTCTCTAATCCATTATACCAATTAACAGCCATACCCTCTAAGGGTAGTACAAACACCTTAGTAACCACAAACAAAAGAGCCTTAGTGGTACTCATAGTAGTTGTGTATTGACTAAGGTGAATCCTCGGGTCCCCAATACCATCGAACTTCTACAGCTGTGGCATCTTAAATTTGTCAGGTAGCTTGTCTTCCCCAAATTGCATCACATCATCAAACTCAAACGAGTATCCTAGGCCTTGTCCCCTTATCACCTCCTCCATCTTAGACATATTCTGAGTTAATGCCTTAATCTATCTGGATTTCAGCTCTTGAACTTGCTCAAGTGATTCCTTTTTCGCTTTTTTAATCATATAACTCTCAACACCATCCAGCTTCATTTCCCCAGTATTGTCATTGTTAACAGGTAGTGGACCCATAGCAGGTGGGTTAGTCACAGCAAGTGGTGCAGCAATGGTAGGTGGATTGGTTGTGACTGGTGGTGCAACAGCAGTAGGTGGTGGCATCAGTCCTACTTGAGCTTGTCTTAACTCATCTTGCATCATTGCTCTCATATCATCCATTAGTGCTCCTTTGACATCTTATAGGGTCCAGTTTCCTCCCTTTTATTGTTCCATTCTTTTATTTTGTTTAGGTTGTGTAGCTTCTAAATAGAGCGGATTAATGGGGCTCTTTTCTAGTCTGCTAAAGATCTCTTTCATGATCGATTAGGGGCTTGAATAAGTTCTCACTAGTCTGCCACCTTTTCAACTCCAAACACAAGAAGACCCGGATGAATCTATGATGGTTGAAAGACAAATTGTTAGTATGATGCATGAGATGCATGTATGCAAGATGCACATGCTATGCAACAAGTAGAAAGTAACAAACTAAGTTAGGTGTACATACATCCTTCCAACCTTATTTCTCCCACACACGTATTCAATGGTGAGTCTCTTTTCCTAGGATTTTTTGTCTTAGCCTTAATATCAACAGGGGATATCAAGAACCGACGTGCATGCCAAATCTCTCAAAGTAGTAAAATATAGAAACAGTATTTCTAGGTATAAAAGATTAGCCTAATCTTTATTAATCCAGATGGGCTTTAAAAGTATGGGCTTAGACCTTTATAGATAAAAACACCTCATAACAACATTCATAAGAAATTTGAGTAGATCCTAGGGGAAATAACTAAGCCATTATATGTGGTTAGGGTCCAGTGAAAAGGTCAAGGTTCCCTTAGCAAGATGCCCTCCTTTAGGACTTGAGTTACAGGCCAAGGTCAGAGGGGCTCGACATCCTTTGCAAACTCGAGAGAAGACTACCCCTCTTAAGGACTTGGGTTACAGGCTTTGGTCAAATGATCCCGGTAATCTCTCTTGGACCGAGTTAAAGCTAAGAGTGATGGTTAGTCAATCTACAACCCTATGAAAGTGGAATCATGGAATCATAAACCAACGTCATTGGTTTAGTAAGGACATGCAGAATGAATGCAAGAATAAAATAATAATTAATAAAATATTTCTAAAGAACACAAGTAGAATCAGTATCTCTTATCCCCAGTGGAGTCGCCACTGGTAGACGGTTGGTTGGGTTTAGCGCACGTCTAAGATTTTAGCAACCACGACACTATTTAAGCTCAAAGCTCTAGAGAACACACTAACCATTGCCATAAAGACATAGTAGTGGAGATGAGGAGTTACCACCCAGAGTAATAACTGGGACAAATCGAAAAGGTGGTACTCGATTCCCTAAAAGAAAGATAGCACCATAACTAGGAGAATTCTGGATACGGAATACCAACTTCTTTCAGTCTTGTGTTCATTTAGAATTACTTTATGAATTACTATCTTTTTCTCATTTACATTTGATTTCATATAAACCCTAAAACAATCAACTCCAAGGCAAACTAGTCATGAAATATACAAGTAAATAATGCATTCAACAAATCACATAATCCCTAAGTTAGTCTAATCTACATGAATTTTAAATAAATGAGTTAAATCTACATATTTTAATTTATATGTGAACCTAAGGACCTCATTGCTTTTGATTTCAATTAAATGAACTTAAGTCTACTTGTTTTAATAAAAAATGGGTCTAATTCTATAAATTATGAAATATTTAAATTAGTGGGCCTATGTCTAATTAACTAAATGGGCCTAAGGATATTTTTAATCTAAAATCTAATTTATTATAGGCCTAAAGATATATTTTAATTAATTAAACCTAATTAATTATTAAGTGAAATGAGCTAAAAGAAAATAACCTAAACTTAAATAAATAAATCAAGACCTAAAACGGCTTAAGGTCCCAAAAGCACATAAAAATAATAAATAAGCTAAAAAAACAAATAAAAACATAGAAAATAATTAAATAAGATCAAATAAATAATTAAATTAATCTTTACTAAAACCCTAATTTTATTATCAAGCAACCTAAATTAATCTACTTCCTCCATTGATTTTAAATAATTACCTAATTGAAACCTAGTTTTTACTAACCAATTCAATCAAGATAAGCATGCAACCACATATAATTTCACTACTCCCTCTATTGGGGCTATTACAATAATTCATAAAATAATTAACAAAAAAAATAAGGCATTAAATGAAATAAAATAAAATAATAAACCCCTAGAGACTATGTCTCTACAAGGTCTTATCCATGGCATTCCATAGACCTCCCCTGTGGATTCATTACTCCAAATGATGGTCACCATATGTTTTCCTCTATAATCACCATAAAAAAGAAATAAAAAATGATTAATGAATAAATTATAATAATAACTCAAATGAAAAATAAAAAAATAATCAATAATATCAAAAAGAAATAAATAAAAATGGAATAAAAAATAGAAGATGATGCTTATAATTGATTAAGATGCTCCTCAGATTTGTAAATCACCATTCTTGATAAGTTTTTGAATCTTGCTCTTCAAAAATTCTCCAAAGATCTTTAATCAATTGATAAAATCAAGAGGATTTTGTAGAGCAAAACAAAATAATTCTTCAAGCATGTAATTTAGAAAGCTTTTTAAGAATAAAGAATGAATGAAAAGTCTTTTTTTACCAACGAACAAAATCCAAAGCTTAAAAAAAAGTATATTGCTGCCTCTCCAAAATTCCTCCCCTCCCCCCCCCCCCCCCCACCCAATATCTTCTTTACTGTCCTCTTTATATAGCAAAAGGAAAACCTAAAACCTAGCTTCAAAATTCCATTCTAACATGATTCTAATTCCTAAAAATATAGGATTAATACTTAAAATCACATTTAGGAATTTTAGACCAATTAGGATTGAATTAAAAGCAATTTAATTTCCTAAAAAAGATAATAAAAGAGACAGAAGAGTCTAATTCCAAATGGGATTGTGCGATTCCGATCGAAATTTCACAATTCTAATCAGAATTATGTAATTTCAATCAGAATTATATAATTTCAGTTAGAATTATGAAATTCCGACAAGATTTTTTTAATTACAAAAAGACCCCTGGAAGATTTTAAGTTTTGCAATTAGGTCCTAAAAAAATATTGTAATTTAATCCTTGAAAACATTAAATCCTTCATTTAAAAGATACACTTAGACCCTTGAAATTTTAAAGCTTAAGTATCGAAGACCTATGCATGATATTTTTATCATTAAAGTCCTCTATCGCATTCATAATTCATCATCCCAAAATTGGGTGTCTACACAAAGTATTGCTGAAGAAGTAAAGCTTCGTCGATCCATGGAGAGGAAGTGATCATCTTTTGCAAAAATAGTCTTGCAAAGCCTTTGCAGGGTAGGCCTTTAAAGTTGTGGAAAGTTGAACCCCTATAGAGAAGAGGAATGTACCTCAACGATCCCAGCAAAATAGAAGGCAGCAGATGTGCTTCTACACCAAAACATCACGAAATGGACAGGAGCCAAGCAGAAGATAGTAGATTTACCCTTTGCACCAAAAAGCTATCAACATAATGCTATCGACACACTAATATATCAACATAATGCTATCGACACACTAATATATCAACATAAAGCTATCAACACATTGATATATAAATATCATATTATTTAATAGAAAATAAAACCAAAAAATAAGAGATCAAGGGGATGATTACTAGTTAAAACCAGTAGCCATCCCTTGGTAAGAACACTATTTATCAAAGGTTTTTGCATTGTTTATTGGGAAAGATAAACAAGATAAATATATCTTAAAAGATTTTAGTGTCAGATTTTGTGAATATTTTGTTTTATTATTGTTATTATTTGGCTAAGCAGAGATAATTTTTTGTAATATTGGACGAGCTTTGCATATGACTTCTAAGGGATTAACTTTGGACATAGTTGTTCCTATCTTTTCACCCATATCAATCTCCTTTCCACCAACTCTTTCCCACTCAAAACATTGAATCAATGAAGCTAAAGTCAAGCCCATTACTCTATATGCTAGCATCTCTCTAAGACAAGCTCTCCTTCCTAACCCAAATGGAAAGTACTTGCTCATTGCTTCAGCTTTTCCATTCTAAAACCTTTTAAGCTTAAAACTTGTAGCGTTTTCCCATAATTTAAGGTCTCTCTGAATGGCCCAAACATTAACAAACAATATCGTATTAGTGGGCGTATGAAACCCTCCTAAAGTGCAATCATCGGATGATATATATGGAGTTAAAAGTGAAGAAACTGTACATAATCTTAAGTTCTCATATATGATACATTGAAGGTAGTTTAGTTTTGGAAAATCTGATTCATCAATTGAGCGGTCTTTACCAATCTTAGTGTCTATCTCTACTCTTGCTTTCTCCAACACACTTGGATTGTTGAGTAAATTTGACATTGCCCATTCTGTTGTCAGAGATAGAGTATCTATTCCGGTGATTAACATTGTCTGAACAGGATGATGTCAATTAGTTTTCAACTTCCAAAATGTATTTTCATAATACCATATTGTTGGTTGGATAAAGTCGAACAAAATTTCTATATTTTTGCCTTAACATGTATTTGGAGATTGGACTGACTAGAATCATGCCTTTAATAATTTCATCTGAATAGTAATCTGGTTGTGATTCTTGCAAAGCAAGTAAATGATTGATCATGGTGTTTCTCTTTGTATTGTTCTTATCGATGTTCATTAATCAGTCCTTGCAAGAGCGAGTCCATCTTTTGACCAGTCCTAATCATCTTCTTTATAGACCCGCCACAATCAATCTTGTGTAAATAAGGAAATATATTTGGAAGCTAATTCGTATCAACACATGTAAATAATTCTTCAACAATCTCCCTACACAATCTCGTCTCTTCTAGGCCTTTCACATCTTTACCACAATACTGCTTCCCTGTAACCATTCTCATTATCACGTTAATGGTTAGATGAAAAAAAAAATATCTTAGCACTACCTTTGCCAAACCATGGCTAGAAACACAGTAAAGCCTACGAAGTAATGAATTGACTTCCTCTTTTGAATACTTGTGAATTCAATGAGACGAGTGGGCGATAAAATTTTGCTAGCGATTATGCGACGCAGGTTGCGCCAATGATCACCGTAGTTCGTCGCTCCCACTGTTGTGCTTTTGTAGCAGAGGTACTTGCCTGTCAAAAACCGAGGATGTTTGGCAAAAACAACATCATTCTTGGTGAAGCACTCTTAGGCTGCTAAAGGTGAGGATACAATAACTATAGGATGCGAACCAAATCGTAGAGAAATGATGAGGCCATATTTTTGTGAGAGACAATGAATTCACAAGTATTCAAAAAGACGAAGACAATTCATGAATGGGTTGTTTCAAGAGATGGAGATGGCCACCTATGATTGGAAGAGCTGGTGGAGCTGGTGAAGGGTTTCTGTGTAGTTCACTTATTTTTTGTGTCAAAAACTTTATAATCACAACTAAAAAGAAAGCACCCAGAAGTGTGTATACGAGTATTTCTTCCATTGATTTTTGCATTGATCGATTTGAGTACAAGTGATCAGTTTCGGTCCTCCTCTGATATATATAATTTGTGTTGCGACGGAAGTTGCAATATTTTTAACTTTAGTACAAGCAACTTCTTTTCATTATTTAATCTCTTCAAAATTGTTTATTAATTAATAATACATACATGCAGGATAAATTGATTTTTTTTGGGTGAAGATACATATTGAGACTGGTGACAAAAACACTTTGAGGGCAATTACAAATTACCTCAATACTAAATAAAATTTTTTTGAATTTATTTTTAAAAATTTTAATTTTTTAAATAATTAATTAGATTGATGAAATCTAAAATCTAAAATATACTGATTGAATTTGTTGTGCCATAATTTAAACAAATGCAGCTTGTAAATGATTTTTTGTTATTGCGCCCAATACTAATTAAAATTTGTTTTTTAAAATTTATTTTTTTGAAAATTTACTTTTTCACCAATTAATTAAATTCATGGAATTTGAAAACTCAAATGTACTGGGTGAACCTATCCTATTATGATTTAAACACCTCTAATTTATAAATCATTTTGTAATTAAAATTTATTTTTAATGTAAATAAACAGGGGCATATATGTAAAACACTTAAAAGTTGGGAACTTAAACATTATCCTTTTTTATTAGAGGTTTTTTTTTTTTTTTAACTAATTCATAGTTATTATAACTTATTTTATAATAAAGTTGTTGACTATTTGGTAGTTATTATAACTTATATTGATCCTCTTCTGGTCTGTATAATCTGTGCTGCTAGGAAGTTGCAATATTTTTAACTAAAGTGCAAGGAACTTCTTTTCATTATTTAATTGCTTAAATTTTTTTAATTAATAATTCATAAGTGAATTTTTCTATTAGGTTTCTATTTATTTTTTTTATTAATTTATAGTTATTTTAACTTGTTTTCATAAAGTTATTGTAACTTGTTTTCTTAAGTGAATTTTTCTATTAGGTTTCTATTATTTTTTTATTAATTTATAGTTATTTTAACTTATTTTCGTAAAAATATTGGATTGATCAATTAAAGGTGTTATAATCTAAATGTCTATGGATTGCAAAATAAACAATAGTCCTTTCCTTTTTTGGTTAATTGTTATTTTGTTTTTTTATATATAAATTATAAAATTGATCAGTTTGAAATAAACTTGACAAAAATATAGTAAGTGTTTAAAATGACAATGTAAGCTACCAATTAATACAAGTTTAAAATGAAGGGGGGAGGTTAATTCCCATAGAAAAAAAAATGAAAGTCCGGAAAACATCCGATCATATATTTTTTAATTAATATATATGGTTAAATTTTACTTTCCTCATTGGAATATCTGTACTTTTTAGCATGTAGACTATTCATGGAGATTGCCGACCATAATACCATATTGATACTGCTGAATATATTATTTTTATTTATTTTAGACGCCAAATGAGGTATCTTTTCGAGTACATGTGAAAACTTATATAATAATAATAAACTCAACTCTAGAATTTCTTTGAAATTGTTTATTGATTAATAATTCATATATGTGGAAGGCATTTGAATTTTTTATTAGGTGTTGGTATTTTTTTTAATTCAGTTATAATTGATTAATAATTTATAAATGTGAAAGGCATTTGAATTTTTTTTTAGGTGTTCTCCGTTGAGTAGTTGATAGTTTTTTTTTTAATTCAGTTATAACTGTACATATATTATTACATTATTCCTATTCTCATTGATCTATTCATAGTGCCCGACAAAGTAATCGCACTGCATGTTCTAAGCATCAACATAAATGCATTGTCAGTAATTTATAAATGAAAACAAATTTAGACCAAGATAAAACCACAACAAAAATAAATTTAAAAAACTAAAAATAATTAAAAATAAAAAAAAACAAAACAAAACCAAAAACAGCCACCAAAATAATTAGAAAAATAATCACAAAAATAATAACAAAAACCACAATAAAAATAAACTCAACAAACTAAAAATAAACCAAAAAATTTTCAAAAATCTAATTCAAAATTGCTAAAATCAAATTTAGAAACAGTTCATAACTTAAAATCAAACCTTTTGCAAGTGTATTTATTAAAAACATTATTCTTGGAGTGAAAATTAAGATTGAAGTGTGTGTGAAAATTAAGATTGAAGTGTGGGAGGATGACAATGAAGAACCAAATGGAGACAAGAGAAGTTGAAAGGAATGAATTTTGCGTTTTGAAGAATTTTTACATTTGATTCTCTGCAAGAATAGCCACAATGAGGGAAAAAAAAAAAGAGGAGGAAAAAAAGGAGTCATTGTATGTTTGAAAAAAAAAATTAAAACAGTATTTTTGTAAATAAAAAAGTCAATAGTATTTTTGAAAGTAGTTTTCCTTTTTTTAAGTTGTTCTTGAAAAAGTCACAAATTTTTTTGGAGCAATATGTTAATTAAAATTTGGAAAAATGGTTCCATTTATCCTCAAATATTGGTTAATTTTCTAAATAATCCTATCTTTTAATTTGTATCAATTTAAACAATTAAGATTTCGACTTCTTTCAATTGATATGTATAATTGTTAATGTGACTTGTTGATGTGTCAAAAACAGTGCTGACAGGGCAAAGAGATCAAAACAGTGCCATTTGAATCAAAACTAAAATAAAAAAAGGCAGGTTGGTTCTGTTAAAAATATGCAAAATCAAAAAAAACAAAAATATTTAAAAATAACTAGACTCAACTAAATAAGGGTCAAGACCAAATTGAACCGAACTAAACTAGTTTGGTTCGATTTGGTCTATTTAGGGCAAGAAGATCAAAATAGTGTCATTTTAATCAAGACTAAAAAAAAAGGTCATTTTAACAAAACTTAAAATATTTAAAAATTACTAAACTCAACTTAATAAGGGTCAAGACCAAATTGAACTAAACTGAACAGAATTGCTTCAATTTGATTTGATCTGTTTATTAGGTTTGACTTTTTCATTTTGCAATTTTATATGTATTGGATTTATGTAATTTTGCACTATTTTAATAATATTTATAATATCTATTATTGTTATTTTTTATATTTATTTTATTTATTAATTTTTTAGAAAATCAACTAAACCAATTTTTGAAAATGAATTTAAATATTTTTTGTTTGAAATTTTTGTATTAAATAATTTTATTAAGTGTTTTAAATATTTAAAAATGATGTTGTTGATTTATTTTGAAATATTACTAATAAACCAATCAAATCAAACCATAAACACCATATAATTTAAAATATTTTAGAAATTCAATTCGATTCTATCCAATTATATTTTTTATAGTAAAAACCAAACTGACCTAAAAGTATTTTTTATTTAAAATACAAACCTAACTAATTTTTTTTACAATTTAAACTGAATTGAACCGATTTCGTTTTCAGTTATTTTTTCTTACCCTTACTTGCTCCATTAGCATCATTGTCTTTGACGTGTCAGCAAGGCATATCATTAATTGCACGTACCAATTGAAAGTTGGATAAAACTGAAAGAAGTAAAAAAGTTAACTGTCTAAATTGATATAAATTAAAACATAGGTTTATTTAGAAAATTGGCATATAGTTGAGGATAAATGGGACCATTTTTTCTTAACAAAATAAAAATAAAAACAAAAACTAATGGAAAAATAATGAAATAAAAAATAATAATGATATTGGATAATTTTACTAATTAATTAAAAAAGAGGAGGAAAAAGAAGATAATGAGAAAAAAATAAGAAAATAAAAATAAAAAAATAATAGAGAAAAGCAAAAATGAAATAAAAAATAAGGATAAAATAAAAATTAAAAAAAAAAGAGAAAAAAGAATAAGAGGAGAAGAAAAAAAGGAAGGGAAAAGAAGAAAACAAAAGGGGGTAAAAGAGAAAAAAAAAATTAAAAAAAAAAAGGACAAAGAAAAAAAGAGGCTGAGGTAAAAGTATAATAAAAGAAAACTCGGTGCATTTTAGTAAAAAAGTTTTAAAATAGGACATTTTCAGTATATTTCGATAGAAAATAAATGTGAAAAGAATTTCATATTTTTAATTTAATAATAATTTACAATTATATTAGCATTAAATAAAATTTTAATCTATATAATATTTATTCTTATATTATTTGCATATTTTTCTTGTTTTCTTTTTATAATTTTAAAATATCAATTTTATTGTATCGATTTCGTATTGTTTTCACTTTTTGTTAATATCAATGATTTTGTTTTCATACATATTAAATTGGTGGTATGCATATGTATCTAAGTATGTATGTATGTGTGTGTCTGTATTTGTGTATATGAATGTATGTATGTCTGTATGTTATTTGTATGTTTGAGTGTGTGTGTTTGTTTGTATGTATGTATGTGTGTATATATGTATATTTGTGTGTCAACAAGTTCACGAGCTTTCAGAGTGTTAGTCCACGCATACACATATGCACTTATAAATGGGGTTACACCCCTCAAGTATAACTAGACTTGGACTTGTTACACTTGCGAAACACAAACGGGCCGCACCCAATGACTTAAATGGGGTCACAAATGTGCTACACCCAACGACGACTTACATAGATCGTATCAAACTCAAATGGGTTGCATCCAACTCTAGATCTTAAACATGAGTCTGGGATCACTGCTCTGACACCATGTCAACAAGTTTATGTGCCTTAAGAATATTGACCCACACATACACATATAGACTTATAAATGTGATTGAGTCTATGTAACACAAAACCAATTAGCTTGTGTTAAGGTCCAATTTACACCACTTATAAACCTTTTATTGTTTTCACACATTTTCAATGTGGGATTCCAATGGTGTGTGATGTATGTATGTATGCATGTATGTGTGTGTGTGTCAATATATATGTATTTATATATGTATGTCTATATGTGTATATGTGTAATATGTATGTTTGTTTGTTTAATTGTTTGTACGAGTGATGTATGTATATATCTATGTCTATGTATGCATGTATGCATGTATGTGTGCGATGTATGTTTGTATGTATGTGTATGTATGTATGTGTATGCATGTGCCAATTATATATGTATGTACATACGTATTTGTTAATATCCATTATTCTATTTTCGTACATATTAGATTAGTGGTCTTAAAAAATACACCCCTGTATTCCTTACTCTAAATTCATTTTCATCAACCGATTCTCTAGAGCTATTGCATTAAAAAAAAAATTTCTTTCTTTCTTCTCTCAAAGGTTCTTCATCTAGTTTTCTTAGTTTACGACAACCGTTGGCCCTCCACGGCCAAAACAATGATATTTTTTTGAGATATATTGATATATTAATGGTATCGTGCATGATTCGTGCAAAATTATTCTTGAGAGGATTGAAAAGAAAGAGTAATGAAGATAAAATTAGTGATTATTTTAGCAAATATCGCACACTGAAACATGTTTTAATTATTTTTGACAAAGAAAGTGGGTACAGTAGATGTTTTGGTTTTATTACTTTTGAAGATCAATCATATGTTGATTTAGCCTTTAAAGAACACAACCCTATCATTGATGGAAAAAAGGTTAGTACTCATTAACTTTTAAACTTTTTTTTGTTATCTATAGAGTTTTATAGATTTGAGTGTCTAGTGACGTTGTTTTTGGTTATTAATATAAATCTTCTGTTTCTTATCTTCAAATTGGTTACTTATAATTAATTAGCCTTGGATGGTTTACATAAAAATTTTCAGCAAGACAATATTAAAAATATACTTGTAGCATTCATGAGAAACACCTTGATATGCTTAATTGTGATGGATACTAAAAGTACTTCATGCAATTCAATTCCAAAATTAATTTTTATTATTAGTTATTAGTTGTCTATAATGACTCTACATGACTTTATATGCAATTCTATGATTGAGTGTTAATGATATTGTATCTTAAAACAATTATATATGTTTATTTCAATTTTTTTATTGATTTTTTTTATGAATTTGATTTGTACACATAGGTGAATGTGAAACAAGCAACACCAAAAAATCATCATAGTACTTCTGCGGAGAATAGTAGCATAGAATTTACTACTAGAAAGATTTTATGGGAGATGTGCCTGACAATTTAACTAATGAAGAGTTCAAAGATTGTTTTAAAACATTGGGTATTATTACAGATGCCACGGTTATGTACAATAAAGAAACTAGTAAATCAAAAGGATTTGGGTTCATTACTTTTGACTCTGAGAGTTCAGTTGATAATGTGTTGCAAAATAGGTATTATCAATTTAAAGGTTGTTCTATAGAGTTGAAGAAAGCTATACCCAATAATGGAAATAATGATAGGTCACATACCAATAATTAAGGAGTGTAACTCATATATTATAATCAGTATGTATTAGTGATATGCATTAAGTCAATTATGTATTATCATGTTTTGACTTTATCATTTTATTTAATAAAGAGACTTTTTTTATTATCATTTTGTGTTATGGTAATTACTTGAATAGTTAATTCTTACTAAGGTTATCAAGTATGTGAATTGATAGTAAAACCCTTAAATTAAATATGAATTCCATTCAAATTATCCCTAGCCATAACAATATATTATGGCTAGTATGGTATTGATTGATTATTATATTTTACTAATCATGAATGTGAGATATTAAGTCAACTCATAGGTACTTATTTGAGAAATAAAGCGTTGGATTGACCCGTCATGAGAATACTACATAGACAATTATCATAAGTAATTCTCATCACAATAATATTGGCTTAGTCCTCTAACCTTGAAATCACCATGGATTTCTACATAACTATTTTATATTTTGACATAATCTTACATTATCTTTAACCAGATGATAAAATAGGTTATTATTGGGTATAAAATGAGTTATGTGAGAAATGTGAGTGATTGAGAAGGAATTTGTCTCTAATTTAATATGAGTAAGATTATTGAGCGATTTCTGCAAGTGTACAACTCATTACAAGTAATATATAATGAGTGAGTATCGTTCCCACAGGGAGATGAGAAATTCTAGCACTAAGTTTGATCTTGCCTCTTACATGCTAATAGAATGAATGATTTTTGAACTGGAAAATTGAATTAATAAATAAACAAAATGCTAATATAAACAGATTATATTTAAAGAAATTTAGAATTTAAAAACTAGAGCTTGGATTCATTCACCAGGCACTTGCTTGAATTACAAGATTTTGTTAATTCAATTAATAAATCTCAGTCAATGGTAGGCTATTCATAAATTCCTAAAGCTTCTTTCAAAGTCAATCAGGCATACCTAAAACAAACACAACCTATTCTCATGGTCTAATGAATTACTCAGGTTTATTAAGTTCTTTAACAGTCTATTAATCCCTTAAGATCTTGTCTACTTTCATGATTAAGGATCCCTAGAATCATAGGTTTTATGGGCTACCAAATCATGTAACTTTCATTGTCATAAATTTATCCATAAGCATGCATTTAATCAGGCCTAAATTAAACACAAGATTAATGAAGCAAAACCTAAGAAATTGACCGGTGATAATTAACTGCAACAAGACTAAATCCAGACAAGTAGTAATCCTGGCTACATGAATCCAAACTCTAAAAGAGTTTAGTTACATATAATGTAAATTATTAAAGATAGGAATAAATGAATATAAGAAAAAGAAGTCTTGAGAAACAGTTTTTGTTTCTTGTCTCTGTTTCTTCAATCCTCTTCTCTGTCTCTCTATCTCTCTGTCTTTATCTCTCTTTATTTTGCTCTATCTCCTATTTCCTACTCACTCTCCTCCCTCTCATTCTCCCCGGGCTACCCCTATTTAAGATGATCTTATATCCTCAGAAATAGGGTTGCGTGTGATGCATGCGTCCGAGTGGAAATTCATTAAATGTACAAGCATAGCTGGACTTTCATGGTCGTGCACACTTATAGGAAAAGAATGATACGGCCATGTGCCCATAAGCATGGCCGTGCTACCTTGTAGTGTAAAGATGACATGACCATGTCATGCCTTGCATAGTCGTGCATCTTGCATACCTCATAATGGCACGAACGTGTGAGGCTTCACATGGCCGTGTGCTATGTCCTTCATTTCTTGGCACGTTCGTGCATGGCATTGCATAGTCTTGCAGTCTTCAAGCTTGCGTTTTGCACTCCCGTGTTCTATTCTTTGATTTTGTTAATCTTTGACTTTTCTTCACGCATTTAATTTCTACAGGCAAAATAGAAACTCAATGAAAAGAATACAAAAATTAGACAGAAAACATAAAACTCCTAATTTATTTAATTAATGCATGATTATATCAATATTTTATTTAAATGTCCTAATATTTTCTAAATGCTAAATTTATTAATTATTATGCAAAAAATGGAAAATTATGCAACTAAAATGAAATGTTATTAAATTAAAAGGAGATTAAAGAGTGTAAATTTTAATAGTAAAATACAATTATCAAATACCCCCACACTTTAACTTTTGCTTGTCCTCAAGCAAGAACCTTATTATAACAATAATATGAGCATATTAAAATAAAATTACAGATAGTTTAATCAATATAGTAATGGGTTAATACAAGTATTAATTACTAAGTTAATAAATTGAGAAAAAGACTACAAATATTACCAAGTGAAGCATACCTCTCAAATGAATTATTCATAATAATTGATGAACTAAAACTTACAAACCAAGAAAAGTCAAACATATTTAAATTATTAGTTAACCCTTAAGCTAGATATGATAACCAATTGAATTTTTATTTATTTACGTTGGATTAGAATCCTTCCCAACTTCGGTATTTCCTACCGTTCCTGTATTACTAAGCATGAATACTACCATTAGGTACCTTTGGATTACTCATACTCAATTTGAGCATTGGAGTTGAATGGAGATTTTTGCTCCTCTAATATTTTTTTTATTATTTTTTACAACTGAATTATCATATAATAGAAAAAAGGTTTTCCTAATAATAAAAATTTATCCAAATCTCTTGATTGCAAAAAATTTTATCCAAAAATCCTTTTTAAATAAAACAAAAGAGATGTATATATTTAAATTGATTAAAAGTTAAAAAGTCTAATTCTCAAATATTAACAAAGCTTTAAACCATATTCTACAAGAATTAATCCAATATTACATCAACTAGACTAGCTAATTTTAATGTTAATATACAAAGCTTATAATTATAACAAGTTAGCAAAAATAAAAGTGTGGGATTTTTTTTTTAGAAATGCAATAAATAAACAAAAAATTACTCAAAATTAATAAGATAAAAAATACTAAAAAGATAAAGTAAGTAAAAACTCCCCCACACTTTAATTTTACATTGTCCTCAATGTGTTGCACTGCAAGTGAAGGAAGTGTTTGGAATCCATAAAAAGAAAACAGAAATAAAAAAATAGATAATAATGTATAAAATGAAAAGTTGACACAAAAAGAATTTGAAAAAGTGTTTTGGAGGTTTTGGGACAGTGGAGGTCAAAAAAGGCGTGTCAGATGATTAGCATGAAAATGAAAAGTCACATGCCTCTGGAATCTACATGCCCATGCTACATGTGAATGCATGGATAATGCACAAGCCCGTGCATCTTAAAAGCTTGAAAATCACATGGCCATGTTTGGTGAGGCACTGTCGTGCATATTGTGAGCACGAGAATGGCATGGCCGTGTTGGTAAGGGCACGGCTGTGCAAAATGTGTGTATGAGAATGACACGATCATGCTTTAGGGGGCACAATCATGCTTATTAACGGCATAAATATCACACGGTCATGGTGGTGAGGCACAACCGTGTTGACTGAAGGGACAAAATGGCATGGCTATGCTAAGTGAGTCATAGCCGTGTTTTGGTACCCGTTTGCATAGTTATGTCATTCTGTGGCACGCCCATGTTACGTTTATAAAGCTTGACCCTCAATATGCATGCATACAATGTGAAATATAGTAACATATGTCCCTACTTAAAATTATCATTCAAAATCACTCTAAATATTTTCAAAGTCAACCAAACATTTAAGCACACACAAAATAATAAAAAAAGATATAAATAAAAACAAAAGTAAATAAAACTTCCCCAATTTATTTCCTAATGCTACAGTAATTTGTATTCTAGATATCACTAATAACTTGAGAATAGGCTTTACTGCATGTATATCTTAGGTATTCAAAAATCTACACAAAGAATAGAGCTCCTCAGGGGAATCAAACTAACTCAAAAAAATTGAAAAGAACAAATAAATAACACTTAGGTTATCTCCCAAGAAGTGCTTTGTTTAAAGTTATAAGCTTGACTTAATGCAGCAGAGGTCAGGTAGGTGACAAAAGTGCAGAAGATGCTCTTGTTGGAATTTCCTTAGATTGATGATAAAGCTTCAACCTTTGGCCATTAACTTTAAATGAACTAGAGTTATGACTCCATATCTTGACTACTCCATATGGATAGACCTGTTTAACAGTAAAAGGTCCTAACCACCTTGATTTTAACTTTCCTGGAAATAGTTTCATTCTAGAGTTAAATAATAGAACCAAGTCTTCTGCTTTGAACTCTCTTTTTAGACTATGCTTATCATGCCATCTTTTTATTCTTTCCTTATAAATCTTGGCATTCTCATAAGAATTCAGTCTAAATTCCTCAAGTTCATTCAGCTAGAGAAGTCTCTGATCACCAACCTTCTGCAAATCAAAGTTTAAAAATTTTATAGCCCAAAAAGCTCTGTTCCAATTCCACTGGTAAATGACAAGATTTTCCATAGAGGAGTCTGAATGGAGAAGCACCAATGGGGGTCTTAAATGCAATTCTATAGGCCCATAAAACATCATCTAACTTAAAAGACCAGTCTTTTCTTGATGCTGATATTGTCTTCTCCAAATGGACTTGATGGCTTTATTAGAAATCTCAACCTGTCCACTAGTCTGGGGGTGATAGGGAGTAGCCACTTTGTGAGTCACACCATATTTCTTCAATAAGCTCTCAAATTGGTGGTTACAGAAGTGTGTACCCCCATCACTGTTGATTGCCCTTGGTGTCCCAAATCTAGAAAATATATTCTTTTTATCTAGTTACTATCTTAGCATCATTAGTTGAGGATGCTAAAGCTTCCACCCACTTAGATACACAGTCCACCCCAACTAATATATATTTATTCCCTAGTGAGCTTGGAAAGGGCCCCATAAAATCTAGTCCCTAAACATAAAAAATTTCAACTTCCAATATCCCAATCAAAGGCATTTCATTCCTTCTGCCTATGTTCCCTGTTCTCTGGCATCTGTCACAATTCACCATAAACCATCTGGCATCTTGGAAAAGAGTTGGCAAGTAAAAACCACTTTGGAGGACCTTGGCTGCGATCTTAGTGGAGCTAAAATGTCCTCCACATTCGAGGGAATGACAATGTGTTAAAACAGCCTGAATCTCATCCTCTAGAAGGCATCTCTTAATTAGTCCATCTCCACATCTCTTTTATAGAAGAGGTTCCTCCCAATAATAATATTTAACATTAGAGAAAAACTTTTGCTTCTGCTAGTAGGTAAGATCAGGTGGTAACACTTCACATACCAGGAAATTAACAAAATCTGCATACTAGGGTACTGAAACTTGCATTTACATTAACTATTCTCCTTTGAAATAGTCATCAATTGGTAATTCAAAACCTTTCCCTAGCAGTTCCAACCTAAACAGGTGGTTAGCTACAACATTCTCTACTCCACTCTTATCCTTAATCTCTAAGTCAAATTCTTATAGGCGCAGTATCCACCTTATCAAATGAGGTTTGGCATCTTTTTTGGAGAGGAGGTACTTCAAAGCTGCATGATCAGTGAACATAATCACTTTGCTGCCTATCAAATAAGAGCAAAATTTGTCAATGGAAAAAATAACAGCAAGAAGCTCTTTCTCAGTGGTGGCATAATTCAATTGAGCTTCATCCAGGGTGTGGCTGGCATAAGAAATGGCATATGCTTGTCTATCTCTCCTTTGCCCTAAAATAGCACCAACAGCATAGTCACTGGCATCACACATTACTTCAAAGGGGAGGTTACAATTAGGTAGTTGTAGAATTGGAGCAGATATCAAAGCCTCCTTTATCCTGAAAAATGCATCCAAACAATCTTTATTAAAAACAAACAGGGCATCTTTAGCAAGCAGATTAGTAAGGGGTTTTACAATCTTTGAGAAATCCTTAATGAATCTTCTATAAAACCCTGCATTTCCTAAGAAACTGCGGATTCCTTTAACACTAGTGGGAGGTGGAAGCTTTTTAATAACTTTAAATTTTGCTATATCCACCTTTATGCCCTTGTTAGATACTAAATGTCCCAAAATAACTCCTTTTGTGACCATGAAGTGGCATTTCTCCCAGTTTATAACCAAATTGACCTCTTCACATCTCTGCAAAACTCAAGATAGATTGTTAAGGCAATCATCAAATGAAGAACCAAATACAAAGAAGTCATCCATGAAGACTTCCATAATATTTTCAATAAATTCAGAAAAGATTGCCATCATGCACTTTTGAAAGGTTACAAGGGCATTACATAGCCCAAAAGGCATGTGTTTATAAGCAAAAGTGCCATAGGGACATGTGAATATGGTATTTTCTTGGTCCTCAAGGTGTATAGGAATCTGGAAAAATCCAGAGTATCCATCTAGATAACAAAAAATCAGTGTTGTGCAAGTCTTTCTGAATGCTGGTTAATGAAAGGAAGAGGAAAATGGTCTTTCCTAGTAGCCTTGTTCAGTTTCTTATAATCTATACACATCCTCCATCCTATAACTATCTTAGTAGGGATCAATTCATTATGTTCATTTTTAATCATAATTATACCACCTTTCTTCGGGACCACATGGATAGGGCTCACCCAATTACTGTAAGAGACTGGGTAAATTATACCAACATCTAACAATTTCATTATTTCCTTTTTAACTACTTCCTTCATGTTAGAATTAAGTCTTCTTTGATGCTCAATAGAGGGTGAACAACCTTCCTCTAAATGGATCCTATGCATGCAAAAAGAAGGGCTAATCCCTTTTAGGTCATCAATGGTATACCCTATGATCTTCCTATAGTTTCTGACTCTTCTAAGCAACTTATCCACTTGTTCACCATTTAACTGTGCATTAATAATAATCGGATAAGTATAATTAGGTCCTAGAAAAGCATACCTTAAATCAGGAGGAAGTTGCTTAAGTTCAACTTTTGGTGTGTCTTCCTCTTTTAAAGCACAAAGCATAGAAATCATAAGGGGGTAAGGGGTCATACCTTACTGACTTACCTTTAAGCAGTGCAAGATAGGCATTCGAGATGTTTATGAAAGCTACTACCTCATGATCTTCTTCATCAGAATCTATATCTCGGGTGAGGCTTGCTTCTAGTGGATCTTTAAGGTATTTCTTCCTAAATATTTTCTCTACACAGCTTTGGATAACATCTACTCCGAAGCAAGTATTTGTTAACGAAGGATCTTTCATCATTTGGAATACATCAAACTCAACTGTGTCCTATCCAATTTTGAGTTTGATTTTATCCCGCTTCACATTAATTATAGCACCAGCAGAGGCTAAGAATGGTCGTCCTAAAATTATGGGAATTTGAGAATCTTCTTCCATCTCTAATACCAAAATGTCACATGGCACATAAAATTCTCCAACCTTGATTGGTATGTCTTCCAAGATCCCTTCAAGTAGACAATAGACTTGTCAACTAGCTGCAAGGAAATATTTGTTGATTTGGGTTTACCTATGTTCAATTTCCTGTAGAGAGATAAAGGCATTATAGTGACACTAGCTCCTAGATCACAAAGAGCTCTACTAATAGAAAATTTACCAATAACACAAGGTATAGTGATACTCCCTGGATCCTTAAGCTTTTAAGGAAGCTTATTTCTAATCACTGCACTGCACTCCTCATTTATTGGAATAGTATCAGAATTATCCCAATTCCTTTTGTTGGACATGATGTCTTTTAAAAATTTAGAGTATTTAGGTATTTGAGTAACTACTTCTAAGAGAGGCATGGTGATGCCCAATTGTTTAAACACCTTTAAGACTTTCTAGAATTATTTAACCAGAGTAAAGTTGTGCATCCTCTGAGGGAATGGTAAGCAAGGAGTCTTAGCTATCTTTGGCTCTCGTGCTTCTGCCTATGGTTATTGAGTGGTCTCTAGCTTAACTTCCTGTTCATTATTCTTGGATTCAGCCTCTAGTACACTCTTCCCACTTTGCAGAGTTACTGTTTGGGCTTGCTCACTTGGGTTTTAAGGCTGACTTGGAAAGTGACCTAGTTGGCAAAAATTGAAGGAACTTGCTTGAGAAGCAACTTGATTCTCTAGTAATTTAACATGTGTGGTCAACTGTTCCATCCTAGCATCATACCGCTTGAAATTTTCCTAATAATGTTTAAGGTTGTCCTGAACCGTCTGCATTACCTTATTTTGTGTTTAGATGAAATTTTCCATCATTAATTCCATATTGGATTTGGGTTTAGGTTGAGAAGCCATATTCTTCTATTGAAAACCTAGTGAGGGTAGAGGCTTGTATCCCTATTGTAAATTTGGAGCTTGGTGTCCACCTTGATTTGTCTATGAAAAATTTGAGTGATTTCTCCATCCTAGGTTATAAGTGTTAGAGTAAGGGTTCCCTTATGGTCTGCCATTGTAATTATTTAAAGCATTGAGTTGCTCAATTAAGCAGCCTTGAGAGTAAGGATCACCTTGCTGACATTCTACTGTAGCATGCCCTGCTCCACATTCCTCATAACAGAGTACCTGAGATGGATGTCCTGTAAAATTTAGCTTCTCCAATTTTTTGTAAGAGAGTCCAATTTGGCATTCACCATGCTTAAACTATCAACTTCATAAAGTCCAGCAACTTTCCTTGGTTGGTTTTTCTCTCCATGCCATTGGTAGTTATTAGATGTCATCTTCTCCAAAAGTGCATATGCATCTGCTGGTGTTTTACTCATAAAAGAGCCTTGAGTAGTGGCATCTATTGTAATCTGCAGAGATTCTGACAGTCCCTGGTAAAAGGTTTGCATCAACAACCAGTCTAGAATTCCATGGTAAGGGTAATTTCTTTGTAAATCCTTGAATCTCTCCTAGGATTTATACAGTGATTCACTAGACTACTGCTTAAATCTAGCCAATTCTTGATGATACTTAGCAGTCTTTCCAGGTGGATAATACTTTGTCAGGAAAGCCTTAGAGAGAAGGTCCCATAAAGTGATTGAATTTGGGATTAATGAACTTAACTATAGCTTGGCTTTATCCCATAAGGAAAATGGAAACAATTGGAGTCTAATTGTATCTAGACTGACTCCATTCATCCTGAAGGTGTCACAGATATCCAAGAATGAAGCCAAGTGGGCATTAGGGTCCTCTAAATGTAGTCCTATGAACTGGTATTATGAAACCATATAGATGTAAGCTAGTTTAATTTCAAAGGTGTTGGCTTTGATGTTGGGTTTCTCTATGCAATTCTGACTTCCCGTCAGACTAGGTACACCATATTCTTCTAAAGCTCTAGTTGGAGCTCCCTATCCTACCATTGCTCTGAGTCTTTGTCTCCTCCTATTCTGTTCACAAGTTTTTTCAATCTCTGGATTTAGCTCTTCTAATTCAGGATTCTGGGACCTTGTTTGCATAAATAAAAATCAGGTTCCTAAAAAGCAAAAGTTAAACACAATTAATAAAACAAGAATAAAACTATTAGTTTCATAGAAACAAAAGTCTATCCTAATGTAGGCATTCGCCGATCTCCCCAGCACTGGCGCCAAAAATTTTTGAACAATTTTTGTAAGTGTATGACTTATTATAAGTAATAAATGATGAGTGAGTATCGTTCCCACAGGGAGTTGAGAAATTCTAGCACTCAGTGTGATCATGCCTCTTACAAGCTAATAAAATGAAAGATTTTTAAACTAGAAAATTGAATTAATAAATAAACATAATGCTAAAATAAACAGATTATATCTAAAGAAATTCAGGATTTAAAAACTAGAGCTTAGATTCATTCACCAAGCACTTTCTTGAAGTATAAGATTTCGTTAATTCAGTTAATAAATCTCAGTCATTGGTAGGCTATTCATAAATTCCTAAGGCTTCTTTCAAAGTCACTCAGGCATACCTAAAGCAAACATAACCTATTCTCATGGTTTAATGAATTACTTAGGTTTATTAAGTTCCTTAACAGTCTATTAATCCCCTAAGGTCTTGTCTACTTTTAAAATCAAGGATCTTTAGAATCACAGGTTTTATGAGCTAACAAATCATGCAACTTTCATTGTCATAAATTTATCCACAAGCATGCATTTAATCAAGCCTAAATTAAACACAAAATTAATGAAGCAAAATCTGAGAAATTGACCGGTGATAATCAACTGTAATAAAATAATATCCAGACAAGTAGTAATCCTGGCTACATGAATACAAACTCTAAAAGAGTTTAGTTACACATAATATAAATTATTAAAGACAGAAATAAATGAATATAAGAAAAAGAAGTCTAGAGAAATAGTCTATGTTTCTTCAATCCTCTTCTTTGTCTCTCTATCTCTCTGTCTCTGTCTCTGCCTCTCTCTGTTTTGCTTTGTCTCCTATTTCTTGCTCTCCTCCTTCTCATTCTCCCCGGGCTACCCCCATTTAAGATGCTCTTATATCCTCAGAAATAGGGTTGCATGTGATGCATGCGTCCAAGTGGAAATTCCTTAAATGTAAAGGCATAGCTGGACTCGCACAACCGTGCACACTTACAAGGAAAGAATGACACGACCGTGTGCCCATGAGCATGGTCATGCTACCTTGTAATGCAAAGATGACACAACCATGTCATGCCTTGCACGGCCGTGCATCTTGCATACCTCATAATGGCACAGCCTATATCCTTCATTTCTTAGCACGGCCATGCATAGTCGTGCAGTCTTCAAGCCTGAGTTTTGCACACTCATGTTCTATTCTTTGACTTTCTTGATCTTTGAGTTTTCTTCACACATTTAATTTCTACAGACAAAATAGAAACTCAGTGAGAAGAATACAAAAATTAAACAGAAAACATAAAACTCCTAATTTATTTAATTAATGCATGATTATATCTATATTTTATTTAAATGTCCTAATATTTTCTAAATGCTAAATTTATTAATTATTATGCAGAAAATGGAAAATTATGCAACTAAAATGAAATGTTATTAAACTAAAAAGAGACTAAAGAGTGTAAATTTTAATAGTAAAATGCAATTATCAAAAATATCTATGGGCTTCTTGATAAGATAGACTGAGGAAAATGCATGGTCATGCTAAAGTAAATTGATAAAGAGTTATCATTCTTAGTCTACTTGGAATCAAGAAATTATATGATTGAATTCTATAAGAATGACATAATCCATGCCTTATATTCAATCAAGATATCATATGACAAAGGGACTAGAACATTCACTATATATTAGGTTATGTCGGATTATTAACTTGAAATGACTTGGGTACTCATAATGTCTTGCTAGAGGGCACCTATGACTTATAGACCTAAATAGAGATTTAAGGCCCACTGCCAATATCATGTGAACCTACAAGGTCACACACTTTGAATAAGCCTAAAATGAATATAGGTTTAACAAGCCTAAAGAAGCTTTATAAAAATAAATAAAATATTTATTTATTTATTTAAGGTAAAGGTTATCTTAAATAAATAGAATATTATTTCTAATTTAATTTTAAATAAAATCAAAATAAGAATAAGTGAGAAATTACCAAAAGGTTGTTTGGCAAGTGAAACCCTAATTTAAATGTCTATAAATATGTTATATTCTTTAGGGTTTTATACACTCTCATTATTCTACCACCAAATTCATTTTCTCTCTTTTAGAAAACAAAGCACAAAGTTCCTTTTAATTCTTGATTTGTGAGAAATCAAGAGGAGCTGCTAGTACATAACTATTCATTTTTCAAAATCAAGGGTTATTCCTGTGGACATTTGTGGAGGACAGATTCTTTTGGAGACGTCTCAAATCTAAACTACTAAATTAAAAACTCGTGATAAGGTGTCACCAGGGTGAACCTCCTCTCTTCCTTCCAAATTTCTTGCCTCTTCTATATTTGTGGTAAAAAAATGAAAACCCTAGATTTAATTAATTAATTGAATTACTTGGATCCAGGTTTGGGTTTGTAATTCAAATTTTATTTTTCATTACGTATGGAATCATAAATCCCAACAGTTGTATTAGAGCCACTTGTAATTCAATTAATTTGATTATATGTATATGTGATTTATATATGTTTAAGTGATTCATTTTTTAAAGGAGTTTTCAAAAAATTTATCCAAATAGTTTTGATTTTATGATGACTAATTACAATCTATATGAAAATAGCATTAAACATTAATTTGATTAATGTTTATAATCCTTTAATGTGATTAAACATGAACAGAACTATGATTTTCTATGTTATGTATACAGTTTTGAGAAATCAAAATTAATATTCTGTTTAAACAACAAATTTGATTTTTGTTTAATTATGAAACATGAATATTTTGATTATACAGATTTCTGTTAATGGCAGTATGTTTAAGTGTTAAATAGATTATATAGAATAAATCTGTTTGGACTAAATTAATCATTCTGCAATATGATTTACAAGTAAATTAGGGTAATGGTGGCGGCTATTTAAATGTTAAACATAAAAATGATCTATTTTAAATAGATTAATCAAACAATAATTTAATTACAAAAATTATTGCAGTTTTAAGGTTTTGGCAACAACTCATTCAAAGAGTTAAGGTAAATCATTTTCCTCAGTCTATCTTATTAAAGAGTCCATAGATATCTTACTCATATTAAATAAGGGATAAATTCCTTCTCAATCACTCACATTTCTCACATAACTCATTTTATACCCACCAACAATCTATTTTATCATCCAATTAAAGATAATGTAAGATTGTGTCAAAATATAAAATAGTTATATAGAAATCCATGGTGATTTCAAGGTCAGAGGACTAAGCCAATATTACTGTGATGAGAATTACTTATGACAATTATCTATGTGGTATTCTCATGATGGGTCAATCCAACACTTTATGTTTTAAATAAGTACCTATGAGTTGACTTAATATCTTATATTCATGATTAGTAAAACATAATCATCAATCAACACCATACTAGCCATAATACATTGTTATGACTAGGGATAATTTGAATAGAACTCATATTTAATCTAAGGGTTTTACTATCAAGTCACATACGTGATGACCTTAGTAAGAATTGACTATTCAAGTAATTATCATAACACAAAATGATAATGAAAAATGCCTTTTTATTAAATAAAATGACAAAGTCAAAACATGGTTATACATGATTAACCTAGTGCATATCACTAACAGTATGCACTATGCATATGTATTAGTTGATGATTACTCTAGATTTACTTGGATATATTTCCTTGCTCATAAGAATGATGCATTTAAAGCTTTTGAGAAGTTTGCAAAAAGAATTCAAAAAGAAAAAGGCTTTTGTATTTCTTCTATTAAAAGTGATCATGGAACCGAGTTTGAAAATGAATTTTTCAAAACCTTTTGTGATGAAAATGGTATTTCACATACATTCTTTTCTCTTAGAACTCCTCAACAAAATGGGGTATGTCACGACCCAAAACAAGGGCCATGACTGACGCTAGGGAACAGGAATTCTTTCGAATCCGGAACCCGTAGCAAGCCTAAAAATAAAATAAACATGCAATAGTAATAACAATATATAATGCAACGGAAATAAAAATCATAAATATCACAATAACATCTGCACTAACTGGATTTAAATTAAATCCTCATCTCATATATTTATAAACTCTTTTAATACAAATCCAGTTCAAATATAATACAACATCTCTTAAATAATTTAATGACTACTGTAGTGTCTAGATAAAATAAAACTCAAGACTCAGAGAAGCAGTTTACATAAAGAAGCCGGGGCAGAAGAAATCCGGCGTACAGGCCTGCTACTGAGGTCTGAAGATGATGACTCTCCTGAAAAATAGTCAACGGAGGGGAGTCAGACCTCACTGAGTGAATTACCATAGTATATATACATGCATACTAAATGACAATGCATACAATCAACAGTATATATCTAATATGTATATATACAGGCAAATACACACAGATGCAATAAAATCATTTTATATATATTTCATTGAAAATCATCGTTTATGAAGGATCAAATAGAACCCTATGATATCACAACCTCAAACAGTGTTAGACAACACTCTAGCCATACAGGCTCACTTATTCCAAATATATCCACTTAATCCATTTAGACAGTAGACTGGCCCCGAGACACTAAGTCAACCGAGCTCCAGCAGTCTAACTACCAATGTGATTGGCCCCGAGACACTTGGTCAACCGAGCTCCAGCAATCACACCCAAATCACATGACACATCAGATAAATCAATCCCAATCAATATCCTCAAACTGGTTAGTAATATAGCCTAAATACTATAAGCGCACCGGTACGTACTCGGTCCTAGTGCTGCCCACTAGGTAGCACGTTCTATTGATATCCTTCGTCAATAATTATAAAACATTCATTCATAAATAAATGATGCATGAATTTAAATAAAATAACAATATAAACCATATATATACTGAAAATATACCAAAAATAAACCAGGTATATTTTGAGTATATATACGTCAAATAAATCCAATCAAATTACAAATTAAGCTAGAAATATACTTAAAAGCATTTTAAAACATAAATGGTTAATAAAGCATGCATATAATTCAAAATATACAGAAAATAAACCAAAATAAACTAAAAATAAACTTAGGTAATAATTGAATTATTCATGCATAAATAATCAAAATAAAACATATTTTTCTAAATCATGCACCCTAAACATATATATATAATATAGTAACTCACACTTAGTGCGCTCCTCGAGATGGGTCCGACGGGCCTGGTCCACTAGGCCTCGGTCTCGGTGCAACTAAACAAACAATAATGACAGAAATCATAATAGACCTAACAGAAAGTTCTAGAAACTCGATCTAGAATATTAAACACAGAAACAGGATTAGGGATCGACCGGATATCACGTTTTACGAGAATTCTACCAAAAATTCGGTAGAACCTCCCCTGTAAAATGGACATCTCTCTACTCAAAGAGTAGAGCCAACCCTGCAAAGAAACACACTTTGAAAAACAGGCATAACAATCCATCCACAACCCCTCGGTCGGACTCAAAACTACAGTCTACCGATCGGGGTCCACAATCACAAAATAATATAGAAATACTAAAAATATCCTTATAACATAGAAATACATTTTATAAATAGAAATTACATAATTAGCCTTAAAACATAGTAAAAACTGGTAAAAACTCATTTTATTAGTAAAACCATATATTATATATATAATTGAAAATAATTCACAAAAAATAGTTTTAATTAGTTAAAAATACTAAATAATTTTTAGAAATCATTTTTATACCTTAAATAATTATTAAAACCAATTAAATTACATTTTTAGTCAATTAAGGGTAAAATTACCAAAATACCCCTATATATATAAATATACTAAAATTACTCCAAAAATTCACCAAAAATCATATAACTGCACAAAATTAATTTTCTCAACATATTTATCAATAATATCAATAATTAAACTCAATTAACCAATTAATTTCAATTAAAAACACAATTAACCTAACTTTCCCAAAATTACATAAACCTAAATAATTCAAAATAAATACATAAAAATTCCAAATAAATTTCTATAATTCATTTCAACACCTATATTCATCATAAAACACAATTTCATAATTTATTTAATTAATTTTCAAAAATTAGAAAATAATATTAAAATATTCAAAAATACCCAAAAATCAAAATAATCTCCAAAAATTCCACAAAAATTCACACATGTATATTAAGCTACTAGGATCAACATTTTTTAAGGTACTTTTCATGAATCAAACAATTCTAAGTTCAAAAAATCAAAAACCCTAAAATGGCTGAATTGAAGATTTAGCTCAAACCTCATCAACCACTAGATTTCAGGCCTAAAGGAGCTTAGAATAGGGACCACCGGAGCTCAAGGAGTCATTGAAGACCGACGGTGCGTGAAATGGTGGCCGGAATCGTGGTCGACGGCGAAGAGCTCCACTTGCTGCCATCGAGAATTTCGGGCGTTCCAGCGGGCTTCCGACGGCCTGGTCACGTCGGAGAGGAAGAGGAAGGAAGGGGGAGGAGGTTGGCAGCAGCTGGTGGCAGCGAAGGGCGGTCCGGCGAGGTCGAACGGGAGGCGTAGTGAGGGTAGGCGTCGGGAGAGAAGAAGGAAGAGGGAGGGGCAATTCGATAATTTGGCAAAAATTTTGATTTTCAACTATATATATGTATATATATATACTTTATAATATATATTAAAATAATATTAAATTACACACACATTAAATATACACCACACACTTATAATTTAATATTTTGATAATTTAATACTAAATAAAATAATTAAATAAAAATAAAACTAATAAATAAATAATAAAATAATAGGATAATTAATTAAACACTAATTAAATAAATAAGTACATATATATACATTATTTATTATTTTAAAAATATGTATGAGTTCATGCAATTATAGAAATTCATTTAAAATAATTAAATATAAATAGTTTACGTATCAATTTCCCCGAAAATGCAAGTTCCGGAAAAATTTTACGTAAAGCACTTAAAATAATAATAAACAATTAAAATTAGCTTTAATTAAATAACAGACTCATAAAAATTTCATAAATATATACAAAAATTATTACCACTGCATATCCCGATGCAATATAAAAATATTTAAAAAACACGGGATATTATAGGGTAGTTGAAAGAAAAAATATAACTCTTGTGGAAATGGCTAGAACAATGCTTCATGAGTATAATTTGCCTCTATACTTTTGGGCAGAAACCATTAACACGTCTTGCTACATTTCAAATACAGTTTTTAAAAGACCAATTTTTAATAAAACTTCTTATGAGCTATGGAACAATAGAAGACCCAAAATATCATATCTAAGAGTATTTCAATGTAAGTGCTTTATTTTAAACACCAAGGATAATCTTGAAAAATTTGATTCTAAAGTGCTTTATTTTAAACACCAAGGATAATCTTGGAAAATTTGATTCTAAAGCTGATGAAAGAATTTTCCTAGGCTATTATATTTCTAGTAAAGCATATAGAGATATTAGTAAGAGAACTCTAGTAGTTGAAGAGTTAATGCATATTGTATTTAATGAATTAAACTCACTTAATCCTAGAAAGGATATTTGTAGTGTTGATGATCTTATAAGTAACGATAAGATTATGTAAACTTAATAAGAAAATGCTAGTAAGCATTTGGAACTTGAAGGTCCAAGCAAGGAGGACAATAAGGAAATATCTCATCCTACCTTAAAGGATGAACTTTCAAAGGATTGGCAATTCAAGAAAGCTCATCCTCAAGACCTTATTATAGGTGACACTACAAAAGGGGTAACTACTGGATCTCAATTAAATTAGATTATTAATTTAGCCTTTATTTCTTAAATTTAACCCAAAAATATTGATGATGCTTTGTGTGATGAATTTTGGATCCTTGCTATGTAAGAAGAGTTAAATCAATTTGAGAGAAACAAGGTTTAGACCTTAGTTCCTAGACCAAAATATCATCCTATTATAGGTACCAAATGGGTGTTTAGAAATAAAATGAATTAACAAGGTGTCATAACTAGGAATAAAGCTAAACTAGTAGCTAAAGGTTATAATAAAGAGGAAGGCATTGATTATGATGAAACATATGCCCCCATTGCAAGGTTAAAAGCTATTAGAATGCTACTTGCATTTGCATCATTCATGGATTTCAAAATTTATCAAATGGATGTTAAAAGTGTATTTTTAAATGGTTTTATTGAAGAAGAGGTGTACGTTGAACAACCATCAGGTTTTGAAAGCTTTGATTTTCCAAATCATGTATTTAAACTTTCTAAAGCATTATATGGATTGACACAAACTCCTAAAGCTTGGTATGAAAGATTGAGCAACTTCTTGTTGGAGAAAGGTTTCTCTAAAGGAAAAGTTGATACAACTCTTTTCATAAAAAATCCAAGCATGATTTATTAATTGCTCAAATATATGTTGATGACATTATATTCGGTACTACTAGCAATTGCTTGTGTGAGAAATTCTCTAATTTAATGCAAGAAGAATTTGAGATGAGTATGATGGGTGAACCCAAATTCTTTCTTAGACTACAAATCAAGTAATGCAAAAATGGGATTTTCATCAATCAAACTAAGTATGCAAGAGACGTTCTTAAGAAGTTTGGCATGGATGGAGCTAAGATAAGTAAAACTCCAATGAGCACCACAACCAAACTTAATAAAGATGAGAATGGAAAATCGGTTAATGAAAAGCAATTTAGAGGTATGATTGGATCTCTTCTTTATTTAACTGCTAGTAGACCCAATATTATATTTGCTACTTGCTTGTGTGTTAGATTTCAATCAAGTCCTAGAGAGTCTTATTTGAATGCTATCAAAAGAATTTTCAAATATCTTTGTGGTACAATGCATTTAGGACTTTAGTATCCTAGGAGTTCATCCTTTGACTTGATTAGTTATTCTAATACGGACTTTGCTAGAAGTTTACTAGATAGAAAAAGCACTTCCAGAATTTGTTAAGTTTTAGGACAATGTTTAATTTCTTAGTTTAGCAAGAAACAAGTTTCAGTTGCCTTATCCACTACTAAAGTTGAATATATTGCAGTAAGTCTTTGTTATTCACAAGTTTTGTGTCAAAAACAACAGTTGTTGGACTATGGTGTAAAACTTTATCACATTCCAATCAAATGTGACAATACAAGTGCTATCAACCTTAGCAAAAATCCTATTCCACATTCTAAAACTAAGCACATAGACATTAGACATCATTTCTTGCATGATCATGTTCAACTTGGTGATATCTCACTTAAATTTGTTGATACAAATAATCAACTTGCAAATATCTTCACCAAACCTCTTAATGAAGAGAGATTAAATTTCATTAAGCATGAACTTGGCATGACTGATGGTTCCAATTTATTTTGATTTATGTTTAATTGATGGTTGAACTGTTTTCATGTGAAATCATGTTGTGCTTATTGATTACTTTGAGTGACAAATATTTTGATTTTGATCTTAAAATTTTTTTTATAGTTGTCAGTTTAAATTTGGTTTATCATTTTAAATTTCCTTTTGCATTTCATCAAATGAGGAGAAATAATTTGAGTTTGCATATGTACCTAGTTAATTTTTTAAAAATTTTAAATTCCTTTAAAAAAATGAGTTTATGTTAGTGACATATTATATTTCTGTTTGAGGGAGAAATTTTGTTTAAATTTTTGCATGCATATTAACATTGTAAGTATGGCTAATTTTGCCATACATCACATATGATAAAAGGTCTTGTTTTGCTTACTTTGTTTATGTATAACATAGATTTTATAAAGATTTTGTGTATCTTTGTTTTCATATCTCTTTCTTTTCTTTTTGCTTTTGACAAAGGGGGAGAAATATATTTGAGTTTGTTATTTATTACTATACATGTGTAAATTATTTTATTATTATGTTTATACATGCGTAAGGATAAGACATGAAGATCTTCTTAGGAATTGTTTTGATCTTTGATAAGGCTAAATATTTTTACAAAGATTTGGTGTATCTTTGCATTGTTCCTATAGGAATTTTGGTCCCTTTAAGTTCATTTCCCCTTATATCTCTCACTTTTCCTTTTGTCTTTGTACAAAGAGAGGAAAATATGTTATAAATAATTTGTGTTTATTTTTTTGTATTTTAAGTGCCATATGATTGATTAACTAGCTAAGCTCTATATGATCATATGATAATTAAACATGTCTAGCATTAACATTATTATTATATGTACTATTTTTTTGATGCATTTTAGTGGCACTATAAGAATATATGATTGAAATTATTTTCTCACTTTGCCTAACATTTATATAAATGATCATGTTATCATATTTTATGTTTTTAAAACATTTGTTATAAGAATGTCATGTTTTTATCCCTCTTGCTATATTTTATGTTGTTTTTATTTTTTTGTCAAGGGGAATAATCTATAAATTTATATTTCTTATCATTTCTATATTTTTAGGGAAAAAATAAATAAATATATTTTATTTCATTTGGTATCATTATTGTTGCAAATATTATCACATACTTTACTTTGTATTATATTTTATCAAACTCAAAATAAGTTTGTTAAATTAAAAAGGGGGATATTGTTGACCTTAGCAATACTTAATCTTAATTTTGATATTAAAAAATTAATTTTGAGCATTTTATTTATTTTTTTAAGTGTATATAAGTTAGGACTCCATTAGAAGTTAAAATGAAGTATGGTTATCTTGGGCTGATTAGAACTCTGAGATTCAAGGAGGCTTTTGAAATCCTTAGAGCTTTATAATGAGAAATTTATCTCTTTAAATTTGAATTATACATCTTGAGCTTTATGAATTGGGCTTTCTTGTCAAAATCTGACTTCATTTGGGTATGCAAATATTAAGTCAAAATCAACATATGCAGCTGCCATTTCAGATTGCACAGCTCTTATTATTTTAGACATATCTTCAAATACAGAAGTCAAATTGAGGTGATTCAAAATTATATAGAAATATAAGTCAAATATATACAACTTTTCATAAGAAATTATGGGCAAAATTGAATTTCTTCAATAGCCAATTATGGTTTCAATCCATGCATAGCTATCCGACAGTAGTCTACATTATAGATTGCATAGCTCTTAGTATTTTAGACATATCTTGGGCTAAAAATATCCAATTGAGGTGATTCAAATTGATATTTAATATAAGTCAAATATTTACAACTTTAATGAAAAAATTTTAGGCAAATTCAAAATCCTTCAATATAAAATCACAGGTTCAATTTGTGCATAGCTATTTGACAGTAGTCTACATTTTAAATTGCATAAATTTTAGGATTTTTGACATATCTTGAGCTACATAAGTTCAATTGAAGTGATTTAAAATGATATGGAAATACAAGTCAAATATATACAATTTTTAAGAAGAAAGCATAGGTAAAATCAAATGTTTTCAGTAACCAATTACAATTTCAATCTATGCATAGCTGTCTGACAGTATCACCTTCAATAATTCAGAATTATAAACGTTGAATTCAAAATATAGACATTGGACACATTATTTGCACCTCCAACAGTTATATTTTTAAGTTTTTGTCTATATAAACACCTCAAGAGCTATATAGAAGTTAAGAAACTTATTTATCATTTATTCTTTTTTAAGCATTCAATTGAGCTCTCAAATTCTCTTAAATAATATTTTATTTGCATAACTCTTGTGAGAGTTGATTGTGTGTTAAAAAAATAATTTCTCTTTATCTTAAATCTTGGAATAGATTAAAAGGGATGTAAGATTTATTTCTAAAGGAATTGGTTTAAGTGTTGTCAATTGAAACACTTGGGATTTGGTTTTCAAATGAGCCTTGAAAAATCAAGTTGTAAGGTTATAAGAGTAAGCCATAAAACTCTTATGTAATCTCAATCTTATGAATAAGATTATGGGTGATTGAAAATCCTAACTTAAGGATAAGTTAGGTGGAGACGTAGGATTGTTGTTGAATCCAAACTCCTTAAATTTTTCTTTTCTTCATTCTTCCTTCTCAACTTCCATTCAATTCTTGCAAAGAATTCTTTTAATTTCTCATTTTTATTTGATAGTCTTATTCACCCTCTCTAGAACTCTTTTCAGTTAGTACTCATTATCTTTTAAACTTTTTTTGTAGTCTATTGAGTTTGCTAAATTTAAGTGTCTCGTGACATTAATTTTATTTTTAGTATCAATCTTCTGTTTCTTATCTTCGAACTGCTCATAAACTTCTTACTTAGTGTTTTCTTTTATTATGACCCTTTTATAACTAATTAGTCTTACATAGTTTACATATGAATTTTCAGTAAGACAATATTAAAAATATGCTTGTAGCAATCATAAGAACGACCTTGATATGCATAATTGTGATGGATGTTACACTACTAGAAATTAACAATTTAGTAATGAAATTTAAAAATGAAAATTATCCATTTCTAATTAAAATTAGATTTGAAATGAAATAGAAATAAAACCAAGAATAAGTATATTGAAACATATTGGAAATGGATTTTAAAAATGGAAATACTTCCGTTGCGAAAAGTTGCACCAAAGGAGGGCGCTAAGTTTTAGAAACGGAACTGTAACGAGTTAATAATGAAAATTTTTGAAACAGAACTAGTTTTGTTACTAAAACATGGAGCCAATTTAGAAATAGATTTTATCCATTTCTAATAACAACATAATAGGTTTTCGTTGCTAAAATATGAAATTTTTCATTTTAATAGAAACCAAAAAATTTATCATTTTTTATTAAACGAAAAAATATATATTTCAGTGGTTGATAAATTTTTTTAGAAATGAAATATGCTTCTATTTCTAAATTTTAAACAGGAAGGAATTTGTTTCTAAATCTTTAATGTTAGCCTTCCCTACCCTCCCTTAGTCCTGCACTTTTCTATACTCTATTCTATCTCACTCTTCCTCTCTCCTTATTCCTTCACTTTGCTCCTTCATTGTAAATCACCTTTGCTCCTTTATTCTTCCTTATCCCTTTGGTATTACTCATAAATCCTACAAAGTCTTTAATACAGAGCTAAGCAAAGCAAAATAAAAGGGGGTGAAGTTGAGCTTTAAATTGAAACCCTAACTATTTTTGCTTTGATTCATTATCTAGATCCTCATTTCTTTTGTTTTGCTGGCGAGTTTTATTTTTGTTTATTTATAATTCGAATGCTAGAGAGGGAACCATTATCAACTCCCATTTTCACTAATATACTTAATGGACCAATCAAACATGACTCTGCCAGTTCTTAACTATACTATTTACCTATTACATGTAGAGATAAGGCCTTGAAACTTTGGGCCTCAATTTTGTTTATATCTACTTCCTCTAATTTATTAATCTTTCTAATTGTTCAAAAGAGTACCATAAATTATAGCTTGTTTACTAATCAGCAAACTTTTTAAAATTTCTCTCAATTTTATGAGTTTGCTTGTTATTTTATAGGATTTTGCTACTCTTTGTGAATGCATGACATTATATAAATAGATTTTCTGCTTTTTGGTATTTGTTTTGCTATCTGCTTCAGCTTTATACCTTAATTAAATATGCATCTTTGAGTTTTGGATTTTTTCAATTCTAATGCAAAGTATATGAGGGTTCATTTATGTTGATATTGTCCTGAAGTGGTTAGGATTCCACATTCTAAATAAATGCAAGGATGTTACAATTTAATGTTTTAGTTTGAATGGCTTTAACTTATCTGAAATTAAATTGAGATTCTCACACATTATGACTATAACTAAAATAGTCCCTTTTCCTTTTTCCTTCTTTTTTTCCCTTTTTTAAGTAAGTTTTAAAGATGCATACAGATTTCAATTGCTACTTCTTCTTTTTTCCTTTCTAAGTCAGTTTTAAAGTTCCATACAGATTCTCAACTACTATTATTTATCTTCATTGCTCTTATGAAGATAGATAAAGTCATTGACTTTGTTAGTATCATCAACCTCTCTTCTTTCAACACCCTTTACCATTGTTCTTTCAATTTTTTAGTTTTCTTGGAATTTCTATTGATGGATTTCTCAGACATTGATTTCTTTTACAATGTTAAAATGATAACTTGAAAAAGTAAAAAACTTAGCAATGAAATATAGGAAACATTTTGGTTATTTTTCTAAATATAGCAATTTCATATCTTAAAATCAGAAATCTAATTTAGAAACATACGTGATTTGTTACTATATCATAAATGACATTTTTTTTTAATTAGCAATGCCCTTATTCCATTTCTAATTTAGAAATGGAATTGTTCTAATACTATTTCATTTCCAATTAGAAATAAAATTGTAAAATGCATTGCTAAATCGATTTGTAACGAGAGAAATAATAATAACACGAATCCATTTCTTAACTAATTAGGAATAGATTTTTCCATTTCTAAACTATATTTTTGTTGTAGTGTTAAACGTACTTTATGAAATTCAATTCCAAAATTAATTTTTGTTATTAGTTCTTAGTTGTCTATAATGACACTATATGACTTTATATGCAATTCTACAATTAAGCATTAATGATATTATATCTTTTAAAATTTTTATTTATTTTTTGGACTTAATTTATGTACATAGGTGGATGTGAAATGAGCAACACCAAAAAATCAAGAACTACCAAATAGTTTTACTATGAAAAATAGTCGTATAGAATTTAAGGCTAGGATAATTTTTATGGAAGGTTTTCCTCACAATGTAACTAACAAAAAGTTCAAAGATTCTTTTAAAACATTAGGTACTATTATAGATGCCACGATTATATACAATAAAAAAAGTAGTAAATCAATAGGGTTTAGGTTCGTTACTTTTGACTCTGAGAGTTTAGTTGATACGGTGTTGTAAAATAAGTATTATCAATTTAATGGTTGTTCTATAGAGGTGAAGAAAGCTATACCCAAGAACGAAAATAATGATAGGTTACATATCAATGGTAAAGGAGTACAACTCATGTATTATAATCAGCGATCCCTACATTAGGCTACATTGTTACTATCATTGCTACTTTTATAGATATGAAGTTCCACTTGGATTGGCTCTTTCATATAATTGGATAATAAGGGATACTATAGGTGGTTTGCTCCTTCATGTAATTTGAAGAATTATGAAGTGTACATAAGCCCTTCTTTTACATGTAGCAATGATAATTATAATACAATCTGAGATACAAATAAAGAAGTTAAAACAGTTAAAAGAACAAGGTCTGATTACGCCAACCAAATCAGAATGGGCATGTCAAGCCTTCTATATAAATAAATGATCAAAGCAGATTCAAGGAACAAAAAGATTGGTCATTGATTATCAACCTTTAAATTTCTTTTTAAGGGATAATAAATTTCCTTTATCAAAGATCTCTTCATTAATCACCTTTTTGGCAGGAGCAAAATTTTTTCAAAATTTGACTTAAAGGCGAGATTCTGGTAACTTGGAATAAAAGAAGAAGATAAATATAACATCGGGTTCTGCATTCCAAACCAGAATTATCATTGGAATGTATTACCATTCGGTTTAAAAATGGCCCCATCTTTGTTTCAAAAGGCGATGATCAAAATATATGAGCCTCTCTTGCACAGTGCTCTTGTTTATATTAATGACATACTTCTTTTCTCACCAAATCTAGAAACACATGAGAGGTTACTTAAACAGTGTGCTAATTTTTCACTCAAATATGTAGTTATGCTGTCACCCACAAAGATGCACATTAGCAAAGAAGAAATTAAGTTTTTAGGAATGCAGTTCAAAAAAGGACAATAACACCCTGGTTCTTATGTTGCAGAAGAATTGCAAAGGTTTCCTAAAAAGAATTTGTTTGTGAAACAAATTAGGCAGTTTCTTGGGATACTTAATTATCTCAAAGATTTTATTCCTTACTTGATAAAGAAGACAGCACCCTTATGGGCCCTTCTAAAGAAGAATCCTCCATCCTTATCAGCAGTCCAAACTGAAGCCATTGTTCTATTAAAAGTTAACATAAAGAAACACCTAAACTTGTATATTCCTTCAAAAGGAAAAAGAATTCTTTAAATGGATGCTAGAGATTAGTTTTAGGGAGCAATCCTCCTTGAAGAGGATAGCTAGAAGAAGCAAAGAATTTATGCTCATGTTAGTGGAAAGTTTACTAATGAAGAATGCCATTATCACTCAACCTTCAAAGAAGTCCTAGCAATCAAATATAGAATAAAAAAGTTTGAATTCCATCTAGTGGGATGTCATTTCACAATTGTCATGGACTGTTCATCTTTCCCAAAGATGCTCAAGTTCAAAGGAAAAACTCTCCCTCATCCTCAACTTTTAAGATGGAAGGAATGGTTCGATAAGTATGACTTTGAAGTTGAGCACATCAAAGGAGAAGACAACCTTATCCCTGATCTCCTGAGCAAACCATCAACCTCTTGCAACAAACCCTTTCAATTAAAGGTTTTACCAATTTCCTTTAATCTACATGTTCCAACCTATTACCAATTTCCTTGAAAAAGGAATTCCACCATACTTGTCCCCAAGCATTTCCATGAACCTTCTTAACTAAAAAGCCACCCATCAAATTTTTGAACTCTAGTCTTATCTAATTAGAAATTATAGTTTAGATTTTTATGAAAGACTTGGGTTTCATCTAGACTATCCTTTCACCTACATCTTCTGTTTCCTATATCAAAATCCTGAAAAAGAGCTTTATTGGCCACTAGAATTACTAACCTTGTTCTGGCATCTCAGTCATATTTATTGGATTGCTTTTGATTTACAGCCATTAAAGCTTGCAAGATATATTTGTATTCTTGAAGAAGGTCTAATATCAAATCTTCATTTGTTAACTTTGTATGCATCAAATAAAAGATTTTTTTTGTTTTTGTTTTTGACGTGAACAAAAATAGACAAATAAACAAATAAGCATGAATTTAGGCATGATTACTTCCACCCTTATTTCTCCCACACACATATTCAATAGCGAGTTTCTTATCCTAAGATTTTAAGCCTGGGTTTCAATTATCAACGGGGGATAACAAAACTGACATACGCAAGATAACTCTCAAAATGATTCAGACAAGTAACGGGTCCTTTAAATAAAGCCCGAGTCTATTTCCTATGATCCAAGGTCCTTAGCACCATAAACTCACTTGTCAAGGCTCACTTGAAATGGGTTATGAATAAGCATAAGAGGCCCTTATTGACTTAGTTTGTTTATAATGGGCTTTGGTTGGACACGAGGGCCCATTTTACCTTAGATTGCTTATTGATGGGCTCAAGATTTATTTTAAGGGTCCATTATATGGCATAACACACATGCATGTGGGGAAAATCCCTAAGGATAGTTGCTAGGTCATTACTTAGGTAAAAAGGCTTCAATTCCTACAACGATATACATCCATATACGCCTCCCTACTCAAGGGTCAAACAATGCGGATTAGTACGTGTCGTGAGTGATAATAATCAAATATTCCACCATCAGGTTTGAGTGAATCGTAAGTAGCAAAGTACTGACTATTGCCAGCTTTATTTAGGACTGAAATGCTCATTGTATGCAAAATGTGTAGTGAATGCATAAATGTAGAAAGAAATAAGAAAATAATTAAAAATGATAAAACACAAAACACTGGAATCAGTTTCTCTATCCCCAGTGGAGTCACCACTATAGGCGACGAGGTTTAGCGCGTGCCCAAGTGTTTGGCGACCACGACACTGTATGGGCTCGAGGCCCACTTAGAAGTACGATATAGATCTTGGGCCTATTCAGAGATGGAGTCACCAACCGGATAAAAGCCAGGACAGACTATACAGTAACTGGATCCCACGGAGGTTCCCAGAAGCTGTCATCAGAGATCGGGTTCGGAAACTGAGTATGGGCTTTTGAAATGCCCACCCAACTTCGCAGTTGGCTTTCATTTGTGTTTTGTGTATTATTACCTTTAATTATTCAATTATTTCTTTATTACCACATGTATTGTAATTACCTTTGGATAATTGCCAAATTTTATAGTTAAGTCCAAGTTTGCACATTAATCCAATTTCATGCTTTTAAGTCTCAACATTCAACAAAAATAAAATAAGTAATAATTTACAACCATACATTCGAATCAAACGGGGAAAGGGATTAGGGATTACAATGCTTTTTATCATACAAAACATAATAGAATAAACTAAAAATAATAATAAGTACACAAATATTTAATTAAGCAAGATAATAAAATAATTGTATAAAAAAGATTGAAAATATAGGAATATGAAAATACATAAAAAAATAAAATGAAATAATTAAAAATAAAATGATATGGCGATGCCTCTTCAAAGAGGCATCACCCATGAGAGGCATCGCCTCTAGCCATGGAGCATCACTTTAAAGTAAAGAGGCAAACACCTCAGTGCATAAAAATGGGCTTAATTGAAATAATGGTGAAAATAATAATAAAATATGTAAAAACCACGCAAATCCAACCGAAATTCATGTAAAAATTTAACTAATATACTAAATTTTAACCAACAAAATATACAGAAATACTCGTGTTATTCTTCCTGTGAAGTGGCTAAAAAATGAACAAATTCATAGCATAAAAATCTAATTATATGAATAGTGATTTTTGAAATAGTAAAAATACTTGCAGGAATATGACATGGAACTAAAATCACAAAAGATTTTAAGTAACACACCAAACAGGAGCAAACAAAATAGATGGACATCTTTATGTCACTCTTCTGATGAAATGGCTAAAAGGAAAAAAAAAATTTAAGCACAAAATTTTTTTTCTTATGAATAGTGATATTGGTAATAGCAAAATAGAGAAATTAACCTATTAAAGTGGCGATCACCTCTATAGTGAAGTGATCACCTCTTCGCAGAGACAATCGGAGAGGCGATCACTTGACCAGTAAATGCAGATGACTCTCACAGACAATAAACTTAGTTTTCAAATAAGTAATAACTAGTGTAAATGAACGAAACTTATAATGAAATAAGAACTTTTCTCAAAATAATCGACCCTCAGAGATAGGTATGGACTTGATTTTTGCACACCCGAATGCAAGGTTTCTACCTTCTTTTTCTTAAGGATCGACCTTCAAGCTTAATCCCTCATTTCTTCCCAAAAATCTTCCCTTTTTTCCAGAACGCCTTTTTTCTTGTTTCAGAGCTCTCCTTTTTTTCTCTCTCTCTAAACCTCTAAGATTTTTTTTTTTTAGATTTTTCTCTGTCTCCCCCCTTCTGCCTTTCCTTCTCTTTTCATTTTATATTTCCCCCAACTTAATCCCTACTCCTACTCTCTTCATCATTACCACAACTTTTCCTCAAAAACTAACTATTCTTGCTGTAATTGCAGAGCAAGAACAGGTGGGGGCCTACCAACTTGTTGTCCTTGATAAACCTTATTTAATGCAGCAGCAAGTGGCCTGGTGAAGAGGCGATCGCCTCTCTGAAGAGGCGATCGCCTCTTTGGCTTATAGGTCTAGGCCTTTTGGGCCAAAGAGTTTGGGCTTAGAGTTGGATTTGTATGGGTTTAGGTTTTGGGCTTAGGCTCTTAGGTCCACTCTAAAGAAGATTTCGGGTTTCTCTTGCATTCGAGTTTTAAGTTTTCTCATCATCGGGCTTTGGTACATGCTGATCAAACCGAGCACCCACGGTCTGCCTCCGATTCATGGGTTTATCGGACCGGGTGTTTACAATTATATATTTTTCAAGTTAAATTTTAAAAAAATAACTATAAAAAATTAGAATAAAAAAATAATGTTAAATAGCCTGCCAAACTCTTCTTGATTGATCAATAACAGCACTGCCTAACTGAACAATAACAATGAGCAATGAAGAAATTTTAGTTAACTTAGGCCATAGATTTCACCGGTCAATTAATTAAATCCTAACATTGTAAAGAGAGAGAGGGAAAGAGAGTAGGAATTTGATTCCTACTATCGTCAACAACAGAACATACCACTTAAATTCCATGAACCGTACGTAAATTTCACTCTCGACATTTAATTAGAGTAGTCAATCTTCTGCAACCAATGACTAAATGCTTCCACAAGAGTCAATGGAAACACTTATAGGTTGGGGTTCAAGTAGAGTTTTGGCCCCTCAACCTTCGTTTTGAGGTTTTTTTTTTTTTTTTTCTTATTTTTTTATTATTATAATTGATTTTTTATGAATTAAATTTGAAAAAAATAATTTTTTTTTTTAGCAAATATCTAATGTACTGTGAACTATATATCAAAAAATAGATATTTTTTCGTAGTAAAAGTCATAAACTCTTACCAATATTAATGATGGCGGTAAGAATTCGAGTTCCAAACTTCTATAATTTTTTATAAAACTTATTATTTTCATAGTAAATAATTTATAAACAGAATTTATATATTTTAATTGGTTGAATTTTTAATAAGATAAAAAAAATATTATAATTATCATTTTGAATTAATAATAGAAGATGTTATTAGATAGTTATGCTTATAAATACCATATCCACTTTTGCATCCAACACAAACCAAAATTCAGTTTCATCCCAAAGCTCAAAAAAAGCTAGCCGCCATGCAAAACACACAACCTCATGCAGCTCTATTGGCAAGCCCTGGCATGGGACATCTCATCCCAGTCTTAGAGCTAGGCAAACGCCTTGTCACTGACCATGGCTTCAACGTTACAGTTTTTGTTGTCACAATCGATGACTCGGCCTCCAAATTACAGCTTCTCAAGAAATCAACACCGGTTCAGAAGCTACTAGATATAGTGCTTCTACCACCAGTTGATATCTCATCCTTAATCGACCAATCTACTGGCATCCTGACGCAGCTTGCAATGATGATGCGTGAAGCTTTACCGAGCTTGCGCAAAGCAATTTCCGACATGGGTACTTGCCCCACAGCTCTCATCGTTGATTTGTTTGGGACTGAAGCTTTTGTGATAGCTGAAGAGCTTAACATGCTCAAGTACGTGTTTGTCACTTCAACTGCAAGGTTTCTTGCTTTAACCATATACTTGCCTACCCTGGACGATAAAGTGGTGGAAGAAGAGCACGTTAAAAAGCAACAAGATTTGCTGATTCCTGGGAGCAGTTCGCTTCGCTTCGAGGACACCTTCGAACCTGTTCTAGACCGGAAAAATCAGATGTATGCTGAATACATACGCATGGGTGTAGAAATGTTAACCGCGGATGGTATTTTGGTGAATACTTGGCAGGATCTTGAGCCTAAGACTCTTGGTGCACTTGGAGATGAAATGAAGCTGGGTTGGGTAGCTCAGCTGCCTGTATACCCAGTCGGACCACTTGTCTGGCCGGTCGAAGCAGGTTTGAGGAGTAAGTTGCTGGATTGGCTGGATATGCAACCTGAGAAATCAGTGATTTATGTTTCATTTGGGAGTGGTGGAACCCTTTCAGCCAAGCAAACAGTAGAGATAGCTTGTGGGTTGGAGTTGAGTGAGCAGAGGTTCATTTGGGTGGTACGCCCACCTACAGAATATGATTCAGCTGCAGCTGTTTTCAAGACAGGTCACAGGAGTGATGGCACTCCAGATTTTCTCCCTGATGGGTTCCTGACCCGGACCAAGAAGAAGGGAATAGTGGTCCCCATGTGGGCTCCTCAAACTGAGATATTGAGCCACCCATCAGTTGGTGGATTCTTATCACACTGCGGTTGGAACTCAACCCTAGAGAGCATAGTTAATGGAGTACCAATGATCACATGGCCATTATTTGCAGAGCAGAGGATGAATGCTGCCATGCTGAGAGAGGATATAGGGGTGGCGGTTGGTTCAGAAGTGAAACCATCAGAAGTGGTGAGCAGGGTGGCAATAGAAACGATGGTTAGAGAATTAATGGGGGTCGAAGGAGATGCAAGAAGGGCAAGAGTAGAGGCACTAAAATTAAGTGCCGAGAAAGCTTTGTGTAAGAATGGAACTTCGCATAATTCACTTTCTTATGTGGCAAATGATTGCCAGATTAGCATGAAGCACCTCAGAACAAAGGCTCAAGGTGCTTAGACTCCATGAGCATGATCCTGCTTAAATTCCTATCAGTTGTGATAATGTATTTTCTATGCAATGAATGAACGAGTTGGAAATCAGCTATACCGCCACAAGTGGACTGCAATACATCAAATAACTTGCATAACTCTGACATGTGTACTAATATTATTCACGAATACAATTACTTGCAACCTATAAGACCAATTTCAATGTGGCGGAGTATCAGAGAGATCGGTCGGTCTTCCTTCTCTTTATTTTCCCTTTCACATACAAAGAAGGGGCCGCGAGAAGGAATGGACACTCGCCATCGACCTAGAAGCAAAGATGTCATGCGCCAATATGTTCGGTGGCTTTCTTCAACCATGCATTCTCAGATTCATCCAAGTATGGCGCCAAGATATCTCTACATCTTGAATGATAGGTGTTAAGCCAATCTATCTCGTCAGGCAATAACCGGCTCACATCAATTAACTTTCTCTGGTAGGGTGCCTACAATACCATCTTAGGTTAGTACGTAAGACTAGGTATCAAAATCATCAGCAAGGATATACATCTAACAAATTAAAACCAAAAAAAAAAATTATGATATATTAAAAAACTACAGCATAATCCAGAATCCAGAAGGACAGGAGATTCATCAAATTACAGGGTTCCAAAGAGTATAAAGAACAGCATGAGTACTATTTCATAAGTGGCAATAAATGTTCGACTTTTGTAAAGCAGCAACGACAGGTGTTGGTTTAGACTATTAGTATAGACTTTATCTGAGGATAGTATTTCTACAGTAATTCTTCATAACTTTTTAAAACTTCTCTGAGCTTATTTGAGCCTAAAAAGGACATAAAGGAAATGAAGAAACTTATTGTGTAACAAAAGCAAGACAATTAGCTTCAGACATTCAAAAAATTTTACACAGTTGACAGACAAGCTGCCACACAGATGATTTCAGGTTTTCCTTTGAGAATTATTGCTGGAAAAAAAAAAGCTAGAAGCCAATCCAGTGCTTAGATTTTTCTGCTTGAAAATGTTTCAAGATGCACTATTCTAACTTGGACCAAGAGTTCTTTCATTTTCTTTTTTATCATTTTAGAATCAAAAGAAAACAAGACTTGATTCAAGTCTTGCCCAGAAAAAAAAAAAAAAGCCAGAACAGAGAAAAATGAAGACGTGAAAATAATTGAAGCATTATCAGAAAAAACAGTCCCAGAGATGAGAGGTTTATAAAGTCACATGTGCTTACCCAAGTAATGTGTTCAAATGCTAAGTAGCCCTTGCCACCAAAATTGAATGGCGTATTACCATCCTTAACTATAAGCACATTCTCCAATCTTATGCCAAAGTTCCCATCCTCGTAGTATCCAGGTTCTGATAAATGGAATGCCAATACAAGAAATTTCTGGTCAGTTTCTTGAATAGAGAAAAAGAAAATGCATCCCTTTTTCCTAGTCAAAACTACATTTTAGCATCAGTAACAAGTGGTATTCTTTTGAGCACTCTCAGTTAATAAAAAAAAGGTGGTATTCTTTTTGGATAAGGAAAAAAATTTATAGATTCACATTGATCAATAATCATGATCATATGCTTCATGCATTTGGTTTACTTGCAAATTAAGATCTAAGACTACTGTGGCCCAGCAAAGTTCAGGGACTAGTGAACTCAGAATAATGATACACGGGCGGCTATCAGAGAAATCAATTCATCACAACACAGTACTCACAAGTCAAAAGCTGAGGAAAATCTTTTTTATTGCGACCTTCTCAAGCATGAACATCATATGCCTAGATTAATAGGGACTGCACCCAGGTGATAACCCGATTAAACAAGGAAAGTAAAAGAATAGTTGCCAAGCCCATCTACGATTACAATTACAATGAAATTCAACAAAGAATATGATACTAACCGTCTGTTACAGTCATAGAAGCTTGTAGTGGCACATTCCGAGCATGTGGCCTGAAACTAATTAAATGGGGCCCTGCTCCAGATAGTTCAACAAAAACCTACCAATGAGCTTACTCATAATAATAGGGAAAAAAAATAAGGAAATCAAGGTGCAAATTATCACAAACCTTCATGAACATTCAAATAAGATCCAATTCCATGACCAGTACCATGCCGGTAATCAAGACCATCCTTCCATAAAGGGACACGAGCAAGAATGTCAAGGGCATGACCTGTGAAAAACAATCAACGAAAGAAAATCAACATAAGTAGAATTCATTAATGTACTAAATTTACAAGTTACACTTCAAACTGAAACAGATCAAAGTGTCATAGTAAAAGTTAGAATACCATTTGTTCCATTAGGAAAACAGGCATTGCCAAGGGCAATATGACCCTTGAGAACCTGCATGAGACCAACACTCTATATTAACATTAAAAACATAATAATAGTAATAATAATCATAAATGGCATCACAGTTTTAAAAAGAAAATGATGAAGAAGCATGAAGAAGATAAGGCATCAGCCTGTGATAAGTTGATAACTAATAACAGAAGGTAACAATCCAACTCATACTATAAGTAGGAAAGAAAACAATTTCCTGTTAGTGATACCAAAGCTAATTAAAATATGTCAAACACAGTTGCTAGCAAATTAGATGTCAACAGAGAGAAAACTGAAGGCACCTACCCCAGTATAACATGCTTTCTCATGTGCTGATGGTTTTCCAAAATGGACTGTGCGAGTTATATCAGTTGTCCCATCTAGATACTACATTCACACCATCAGCAGTATTAATCACAAAATAATACAACATTCAGCAAATAGTATTTATTAGTAACTTCATTGATGGAAATAAGCCCAATTAATTATGTATGGCAAACCTGTGCTCCTGAATCAAACAGATAAATGCTATTTGGATCAAGCTCAGCACAACTATCAGCTTGTGGAGAATAATGGATGATTGCTGCATTTGGACCCATCGATGAGATTGTAGGGAAACTTAAGCCTCTGAAGTGCTGCAATTAATAAAAGAGAGGGAAATCCTATCATGGCAAGCACTCCAAGTACACACAAATAAATGTTGTACCAAATGATCGCATTTAAGAGACCAGTTAAGACTAACTTTTCCTTTTTACCTATATTAGTTATCACTGAAATAATTGCCAACTTGACATTAATACAATTGAGATGGCTCTAACGCTAAAATTCCTGAACATAATGAAATGCAACAACACTGGCCACCAATATCAGACCATCATAACCATATAATAACAAAAGAACTGACATAACACCTACTATAATCAGCAGTAGTCACTTTCAAAACAAGTGTGGGATGTTTAATGGAACCGAAGAAACAAACTAGAAAAAAAAGCACTACCACAATCCACACAAATATCAACTAAAACAGCTGCCAGAATTGATATGCATGAAGTCTACAGCATCTACTGAAACACAGTGTGCTTGATCATGCTGATGGAAGTAGGCTTTCAAATCTTTAGTAACATAATTTGTACAAAAGCAGTTCTAATATAGTCCAAGTTGATGTCAGAAGATGTCCATCCCATGTGCCAAATGTTTTACAAGTTGATCAGTGTAAGATATTAGGACAAATACATCCTAATCTGGTCAAACACAAAACAGCTATGCATAACAACTACAGAACCTACAGCAACTGATGACACTGATCTTTCCTAAAATGATACCCCAGTCAGCCTCTTTTATTAAAAAAATTCTGTTTCTCCTTAACAATGCACAACAGGATTACCTCTTTTGATGCTCGGAAACCTTCCAGCTTATCACTCACAGTCACCTCTGTCAGCTTCCTAGTATCCCTGCCACAGCACATTCCAGTAACATAGTAAAAAATTCCATTGGCTAGTAACATTCCTTTCAACTTGACAAATATCAAATCTGCTAGAACAGGAAGCTATAAAATAATCAAATCCCAACCGTATATAACACAGCTTCTGTCAACAATAGCATATCATATAATTTGAATGTTAGATAACTAATACAACAAGATGGCCCAGACCATGTAATTTTGTCATACTGTTTATCTTAACCTCTGAACTGATGAAGTACATTCAGAATATTACTGCTTTTCATATGCTAAACACAAGGTCATAAATTATAATCCTTCAAACGGCTAGGGTGCAACTTCAAATATAAAACTTAAGCAAAGGCCAAGTTCCCGGAATACTTACGAATCCTTTTTCTTGTTTGCACTCTCCCCCTCCAAGAAGTAACCAGAAGCCCCATAAATATCCTGCATCTGCACACACAATACAAACATTGTCATCACATTTGAAACAGTAGGTTTTGTTGCATATACTGACAAATGTTTCAATTGAAACTATAAGATTTAATAATTAAGATAGAAAAGCTAAACGATCATAGCAATGGTTAACAAAACACACAAAATTTAGAGAACTTGGATACAATATTATACCTGCTTATCCAACCAGACAAGATATTGCACAACAGCAGCACCATCACGAATGTGTGCCTTTTTTAAGCCATCCAACTCAACTGGGTTCTGTGGTAACAAACAGGCAATAATAAAAAAGTTAGCTCTGAGGCATGTTGCTTAAGAACAAATATTTGGAAAACTTAGCATGGTGGTCTTATATATATCTTTGACAAGGTGGGTTTCTAACTGAACAACTTGTAAGATAGCATTGAATTAGACAATTCACATCTTCAGAGAAATTCATCTAGATAAATGTTGCATAATATACCTTTAGAGCTTTTGCAAGAGCCAGAGGCGACTGTTTAAGGAGCACCTTCTCAGAATTCAATTTTGAATATAAAGTAAAGCAACAAGAACCAGGATCAACCCATATAAGATCAATTTGATTTCCTTTTGATTCAGGTGTACCATTTCCCACAAAGTGGGTCTCGCTCGAGTTGATTTTCATGTCCGTAGTAACTTCAGCATGAGTTTCTTTAACTACAGGTGAGTTAAGCTGATCGGATGCAAGCAATACGACATCTGAGCTTACTTTATTGTATTCTTGAACTTCAATCCCATTTTCCTCTAGAAAAGTGTTTACCTGAAAATGGACAACTATATATTTTACCCAACTATACACACTGTTAAACTAGATTTACTTTTTATCATTTTCGTGAGCATTTCAGCTGGAAAATGGACAGTAAGAGTCTGCTTCATAAATTTATTAGTGTTGAATTAAATATAAGACAGCACCAGGACTGAATCGAGGTTTAGCACTAAAGAGGAAAAATGCGTTAAAAGGATTTAATAGAAAATTATGGAAAATAAATATTGGAAATCAGAAACGCAAATATTGGAAAACTCAGATAAACATATCTAAATTTCAGGGGGAAAAAATGCACATAAACAGGGCAAGAGGATATCTACAATTCAAATATATTATGAAAATTACCTCAGCAGAGACCTTTCTCTTGTCCACATAAAGGAAGGCTGAGTTGAATGTTACTATAGCAAATGCATGAACAACGGGACAGTAAGATACATCAGTGCCACGAATGTTATACAGCCAAGCAACCTGAACATAAGAAAAGACACTGAAACTTCATTAAACAAAAACCAAGAGTCCACAAAAGGTGAAAGCCTAGAAACAGACGAAAAACAACACAGCCAAGGATGATGGATTCACCTCATCCAGTGTTGCAATGATCATTGCCCGAGCCTTCTCACACTTTAGTTTATCTCTCAGAAACTGCAACTTGTCTGCAACTGAACGACCCGTAAACTCCAATGGGTGGACAACAACTGGATTAGCTTCTGCAGGTGGTCGATTTTTCCAAACCTCATCTACCAAATTAGTTGCAGTTTGAACAAGCTTCTGCTGTTTTGCAGTAAAAGCAGACTCCCATCTCTGTGCAGTGTCTACCGATACACACCACTGATCAACACCAACAGATGCTTGTGCCGGTAGATTCTTAAAAAAAAAAAAAAGTTTCAAGATATGGGTTTAATATTGCAAGAACCTAAGTTCATTAAGCAAGCTAAGCAGAGAAACACCTCAGCCATCCAAGTATCAACAGGAGGGTCCTCTCCTATACGCATAAGTGTCCACTCATCACTAAGTTCTTGGGTTGCCTGCAAGAAGTACCGCCCATCTGTCCATAGCCTTGCTTCATTCATTGTAATAAGCGCCAATCCTGATCACACAAAATCGTCAAAGTCATAAACTTTACACTAAATTGTCCAAGCAAAGTCAAAAACAAATAGAAAATTGAGGTATTGAAATTGCAATTTTAACTTAAAAAAAATAATTAACCTGCGCTTCCAGTGAACCCAGAAACGAATTCACGGCGCTTGTCTCGAGCAGAAACATACTCGCTCTGTTGAAATTGAATTGAATTGAATTTAAAAAAATTTTGAAAAAAAAAAGCTAAAAAAATTGAAATTGAAACCATAAATTAGTATAAAAATGAAAACCTGATGATAATCTTCGGAGGGGACAATTAAAGCATGGAGAGGAGGAGAGTGAGAAGACATGAGAGACCTTAAGGAAGTCAATATAGCGTCTGCCATGGCCGTTTCTTTGATTGATTACACTGTGTTTGGATCTTGAATTTTGATATCGAGACAGAGAGAATGGAGAGGACAGAAGAGGAAATGAGGAGCGTTTAATAGAATAATACTGACGATGACTGATAGATGCTATTTATTTGGAAGCAAAACACAGCACAACAAAACATAAAATGGCCAAATCCAATAACAAATGATCTTTTATTTTAATAGTTGTATTATATATGTAAACTCACCACAGCCTGCACATCAACAGTCATAGAGTTTTCAATTTTCACATCACTTTGGAGCGTCTGAATCTATCAAGGTTTGATTAAATATTGTAATTATTACAATAAAATACATATATATATATATATATAATAATTTTTTAAAATTCATTGAATCAAACGTTGAGATTTGTTTTTATAAATTAGTTCATCCATATATTTCAGAAGTAAAGTAAATATTTTATTATATTTGATTTAGTTAGGGGAAGTGAAAAATAATTTATAAAATTAAATTTGGTGGAATATTAATTAAGTTTTAAAATGGAAAGATGAATTAGTAAATTTGGCCAAATTTCAAAAGGGACAACTAACCTAAATAGAGGCTGATATTCACTTGTTTAAGGAAAGAAACAAGAATATATCCTAAAAAAATTTACGCAACAGTAAGTAAAATAAACTTTCAACTTACAGTTTAGACATGGAGGAAAGATTCTTTTTTTATTATTATTATGGTACAATTACAACAATCAAGCTAATAGTAGTTCAGTTTGAGTGACTTGAAAAGAATGGAAAAGCAAACAGAAGGAGGCATCAGCATAGATTCACATCATTATTCCATCAACCTGGAAGAATTTCAAATCATGTAGAAAAACAAAATTGAAAATAAGAAACATCAAATGTAGGATCAAAAACTGAGCTAATACCAAAAAAAAAAAAATTAACATCCTATATCTGACAGAAGCCCAATTACAAACAAATCCAAACAAATCACTGACCAGAAAAAAAAAATGGGAATTCACAAATGTGTTTCAGAGATTTAAGGACATTATCAAGCTTGGACAAGCCTCTTCACTACTGCAGCCATATACTTGCCCTGATGTTCAGCAAGTGCCAGCTCTAATTCAGTTGGTTCTCTCGATCCATCACCAGCATAAACACCAGCACCATATGGAGAACCTCCTCGAATTGAATCCATCTTAAACATACCAGCTCCGAAGGTGTAACCAATGGGAACAAACAGCATTCCATGGTGAGCTAACTGGGTAATTGCTGTCCATCTGTCAGAGATAAAACCAGAAATGGTGACACGGAAAGTGACCATTAAGTACTGGTTTTCAAGAAAGCATTTTCATGAACTCGTTCAGTTTTCAAAATCTATGACAACAGTGCAAAATCATCCTTGTCAAGTGTTAGATCAATGACACAATGCCAGATAGACATGCAATGTGATAATCATACTCTAGGAAGCTCAAGTGTATATCTGTTTCTACGAGATTTTTTATCTGCCAAGAAAAACAGACCCTTATCAAACACCAAAGATTACACACATAAATCCCAAACCAGAATCTGTGAGCTGCAAAACATATTTAAATCAGGGCTACAGAACACTTCCATAACTTTTTTTTTTATCTTGACACAATCGAGATACCAAGCCAACCACCCCCAAAAGCAGTAATATTGGAATTGGGGAAAGAAGGAAATAAATCCTCCACAGCGTCTTCGAAATTAAGGCCTTGTTTTTTTTTTTAAATTGAGAGTTCGTATAATCTAAATTCTGATGGACTGCAAACAAACAAACAGGAGGCAGTCCTTCAGACGCAGAAATTGAACCTGCACCTCAAGATGCCTAGAAGAGTTACCAACCACTCCCTGTCTTCCTTAGTGGCAACTGTTTTTCAATTGCTTTGCAAGAATTCATTTCAACTAGAGAATTCTTGCAAAAAAAAAAATTATGCAATTTCATTTCTTTCAAAATGCTTTAAAAAAGGCTATTTTCTCTTCTTTCAAATTGAAAGAATTGAATTCTAGCATCCATTTCTTCATCCAACCTACTAATATATGACAGAATTCAATTCAATTAACCTCTGATGCATTTGAATTTTCAAATTACAAGCCATTTATACGGGGAAAAAAATGCAAACTTTAAAAAAAGAACGATAACTCACGCAGTGGTTTCTTGGCCGCCACCTTGAGTACCGGTACTAACAAAAAATCCGGCAGGTTTTCCGGCGAGCTTTTGCTCCTTCCACAACTGACCAGAAGAGTCAAAAAAAGACTTCATCTGAGCCGCCATACAACCATACCTCGTCGGAAACCCAAACAGAACACCATCAGCCTCCACCAATTGCGAAGCCGTTATTTCCGGGATTTCCGGATCCTTAACGGGCGCTTTCATACTTACCAAAACATCAAACGGCAGCGTTTCAGCAACTCGATACAATTCACCTCTCACTCCTTCAACTCCGTCGATTCCTTTCTTCATCCTCTTAGCCAAACATTCCACGTGACCGTACATCGAGTAAAAAACAATGAATATTCTGAACTCCGAAGCCGCAGAGGCAGTCGCGTTCGGTAGAATTACATTATCGGCGGCGGCGGAGGAGGCGGGAGCGCCGTCTTCGGTGGGGTTCAGAGGAGGAGCGTCGCGAGAAGAGTTTGGCTGATCATCGGCGACCGACGGGCGTTTGTTCTTGCTCGGAACGCAGCCGCCACCTTTACCCATCCGAATGTGAAATCGGATCAGTAATTCGGATCAATTTCTGTGCTTTGCAGCTTTTTTGATGCGACGATTGGAGAAGAAGAAAGGACAGGACAGCTGGCCTTTTTTTTTTTTAAGTGTGGAATTGCAGATACGATGACGTTTATAGAGTTTAATTCCGTTATAGACGGTGTCGTTTGGGAGACGGCTGGCCGCTTCGGCTAGTTAAGATTCTATTAAGATTGGGCCTTGAATGCCGGCGTTTCTGATGGTTAATGGAATAGAACTGGAATGCATGATAATGACACAACGCTGTTTTATCATAGATGGGAAATTTTTATCAATATTCAATAAATTACATCCGATGCTTTGATATAAAACATATAAATTAATTATAAAATATTTAGTCAACAAAAAATACATATTTTTATTATGATGATAATAATAAGGTTTAATACATTTGTCACTTTTTTAATTTGTTATGGTTTATTATTTACTTTTAATTTATAAATCGATAATTTTAATATAATAATTTATTAATTTAATAGAAATCTTTTAATAAATTAAAATAAAATTATTTGAAAAATATTTTTAAAATAAATTAAAGCTAAATTACTAATGTCTAATATACCAAATTACTAATGTAAGACATAATAATAATAATAATAATAATAATATTATTATTATTATTATTATTATTATTATTATTATTAAAAATTAAAATTTTTTAATTTAAATTATCAATATTAAGAGTTCATTGAATATTAATTAATTTGATTTAAATAAAAAAATTATAAAAATAATTAAAGTTTTTTAATAATTAATTTATTATATTTACATACATTACAATTTTAACTTAAAAAGTTGTTTACTCAAATATATATATATATAAAAAAGTGCTGCAAAAGTCTAATTTTAATATTTTTTATTATTAGAGAATGGTGACCAACTAACACTAAGATCATTCTTATTATACAATCTCACGAATGGTGACTTGGAACTTCTGGCATCCTCCTAAAATAGCTTTTTTTTTTTTTTAAGGAAAAAAACAATTGTGTATAATAATAGGAGTTAGGGAATGAAAAGTAGAAACTTAAATTTTCATCATCTATAATATCTATAGAAGGTTTGATAATCAAATTAAAACCTTATAGGCCTAAAATAGTTTCATTTTTCTTAGCATTACTATTAATGGTTTAATTTCGCCAGTAAAAAACTAGTCAAATAGTGAAAAAAATAGTTAAAGTGTTAATTTTTTTTAAGAAATTTTGAGGTATATGGTACAAATTATGTCATCATCAATTCAAAAGGTTCATTGATGCTTAAATCATATAATTTAACAAAAAATATAAAAGTTCATTAATACTTACATTATATGATCTCTCTATTTATCAAAAAAATAAAAGTAATGTTTAATTTTCTATCACAGGAGGGATAGAAAATAGAGAAAATAGAACCTTACTCTCTACATTTATAATGATCCTTTATTTTTAAATAATATAAAATTATTTTGAGATATATAGTATTAATAAAATTTTAAATTTTATTTATATATTATCATTATTTGTGCATGTTATTTATTTATTTTATTCTAAATATTTTATTTACGTAAAATATTTATTTTGAAAGTTTTATTATTTAAAAATATTAACATCGTTATTATTATTATTATTATTATTATTATTATTATTATTATTATTATTATTATTATTATTATTATTATTATTATTGTCATTTATTATTAGGGTTATTATTTTATTATTAACATGCATGTGTGTATTATGTATTATGTGTGTGTTGTGTAAATATATACATATCTATATATATTTAGTTGTTAAGTTTATATATATATAAAGAAAAGTCAAAATCAATTTTTAGGATTTGCCTTTTTCTCTCTTCCTTTCTTTTTTCTCTATTTTCTTCTTCTTCTCCCTGTTTTTTTCCGTGACCTGCAGACCACCCATCATCCACACCGGACCGCCAACTGCGCCACCATTCACCACCATCTCCTTCCCTCTTCCTCTCCTTCCCTTCCACCACTGCAGGTCACCGCCAGAAGCTGCCAAAGCACCTGGAACAGCAGTAGCACCAAGAGACCTCCATTGTTGCCGGTGATGATTCCGGCCACCAAAGCTCGCCATTCCGGTCTTGTTCAAAGCTTCGGTAAAGCAATTTCCAAGCTCGGCTTAAGCTTAAATCCCTCAATTTATGAGTTATCTTCAATCTTAGTTTATGTGTATTTAGGGTTTTGATTTTTTTTAAGTTGGATATTATTTGATTTATGGATTTTTCTTTTGATAATGTTGTTTAGGGTAGTTTAGTCTTCCTAAATATAATTTTGTTTATTTTGAATTATGGGTATTATTGAATATTTTAATATTAAAAATGAATTTTTATTGATTATGTTATTTATTCATTTTGGATGTAAATTTGGTTAAATTAGTATTGTTAATTTAAGTTATTAATTTTGGTAGTAAGAAAATAATTTTTAGAAATTTTGTATAATTTTTGAATAATATTTAATATTATGTGAATTTTGGAATTTAGGGTAAATTGTGTATTTTATTGAAATTATAGTTAAATAATATGTTTTAAATAATTTTGGCATAATAAATAGTATTAAAATAATTTTTATGAATTATTTACCATTTTTAAATAATTAATACTAATTTTTGAAAATATATTCAAATAATAATTTTATATACTATTTTTGTGATTAAATAAGTTTTAAACTATTTTTAATATATATTTGGACTATTTAAGTAATTATTTGTGAATTTTACTATTTTATGTCAAATAATTGAAAAATCAAATTTTTATTAATATTATATAATTTATTTGAGATTTTATTTAATTAGTGTGAAAATAATTATATTAAATGATTTTGATATTTAAATATATTGTATTGTGAATATTTATTGATATTGATAGATTTTGATGATTTTTATTATATTATTATTAAATATTTACTTTATTGTGAATTGTGAACCTCGGTTAGGAATTTATGTAGTTTAGGGTCCCAACCTGAGGTGTTGAGCTATTGTGAATATAGAAGTGTATTTTCTTACAGCATTGGCTCTACTTTCAGTAAAGAGATGTCTATTTTACAGAGGAGATTCTGCTAAACTTTCGATAAAATTCTCGTAAAACGTGACGTCGGACCGATCATGAATTTTTGGTTTTATGGTTGAATTGTGTCTAGATTGAGTTTTCCTTTAGAATTATTAGAAGTATAAATTAGGTATTCGATTATGATATTTGTTATTATTAATTATTTTTTTAGTTGCGCTGAGACTAAGGCCTATCAGACCAGGGCCGTCGACTCTGTCTCGAGGAGTGCAAACTTGTGGATTATTATTTTATATATACATTGCATATAGATACATGATTATGAGCATTCACATTTTCATTATGTATTTAAACATTAATTATTTCATTAAATGATTTGATATATTTTGACATATACTCGGCATATATATTCAGTATATTTTTTTGGTATATTTCGATATATATACGATGTATATATCTGATATATTCTTAATATACATTTGATATATTTTTGGTATATTTATGGTTTATTTTGGTTTATATGTGGCATATATATTTGAAATATTTTTAGTATATGTTCGTTATATTTATGGTATATAATGGTATATTCTTCTATAGTGAATGCTATTATGTTTTAAATGATGCATTTTATTTTTTTCCATAAATACATTATTTATATGAAGGATATCAATAGAACGTGTTATCTAGTGGGCTACATTAAGACTGTTGTGCAACAGTACGGTAGAATTAGGTTAAAATTTTAATGTTTGTTATCGAGATGTTGGTTATTGAAAAGGATGACTGCGGATCCTCGGTTGACCTAATGTAATCAGGGACAGTCTACTACCTTGAGTTGGATAAATGAATACTTGGAGTTTTGGATAAGCCAATTGGCTAATGATTTTATGATTGACGTTATGAATATGTTAGAGTTCTATTTGATCCTTAATTTAAATAATCATTTTTTGCATTTAATATATATATAAAAGTGGATTTTAGCATCTGTGTGAAATGTCTGTATATATTTATATATATATTGATGCTTGATTGTATATGACTTAGGTTGCATGTATATATATTATAATAATTTACTCAGTGAAATCTGACTCCCCTCAATATTTTTTTAAGGAGATTCTTCTTCTTCAAACCACAGTAGTAGACCTTTTCACCGATCTTCTTCAGCCCCGGCTAAACTATGTAATTTTATTATCTGAACTTTTATTGTACTCTAAAAAATTACAGTAGTCATGTTATTATATCCATAGAGTGTGATTTTGGTCTAGAGACTTGTATCTGAATATTGTATGAATATTTTATTATGATATGACATATAAAGATTTATTTTTATATTGATTAAAGTTTTAATTCTGGCATATTTTTATTTTTTATTACATTTTTTTATTTTTAAAGCTTGCTACGGATTCCAGATTTGAAAGAATTCTCATTCCCTAACACTGGTCATAACTCCTAGTTTGGTTCGTGACAAAGTTAGTATCAAAGCCTAGGTTATTAATGTTGCGGACCTAGGTTTTCAGAGTTGTGCTTTTCTTTGAAACTACTACAGTAAATTTGGTTTGGTTATGTCTTCGATAATTTTTTCTTGATTTAGTATTTCATATAATCGTTAGGTTATTTATTTGTTGTTTGTCTGTTGTCTATTTATTTGAATCTCATTGGTTTTGTCTTTTTAGAATAAGGAGGCAAGTGTGTGTCGCTTTATCGATCATTGAGGTCAAGGATGATGAGTCCTTTCAGGATGAGATTTTACCTCCTAAACTGCCAGCCAGGCGCAAAGGTAGAGCTAGAGGTAGACCTTGAGGAGCAACAAGTCACCGTAGACAGAGAGATCTACATGATGAGGAACCTGTAGAGCTAGAGTTTGAGGAAGCTAAGATACCTCCAGTTGCATCACAGATGCAACCTGCCTATCAGCATGGTATGTCTAATCCTGAGGCAGCATTGTTCTATGCCAGAGTTGGTCGTATAGCTTTTGATGGGATGTCAGATCTTCTAAACTTTCTACACGCTATTGAGACGAGGACTCAGACTACTTACACCGAGTATTAGCGAATCATAATCATTGAGCTATCTGTTGAGGGACTAGCCTTGGATGCTAAAGTTTTTATTGATCCGGGTGCTACATATTCTTTTGTGTCCCCTATTTTTACTTCGAAGTTGTGTTGGCAAGCTTCGAGGATGGCTTTTCCTTTGTCTGTTGCCATTCCTCTAAGCAAATCGTAGGACACTGACATTGTTATTTCTAGTTGTCTGGTGTAAGTCAGAGGTAGAGAATTGCTAATGGATTTAGTGTTATTGGATGTGATGGAATTTGATATGATCCTTGGTATGGATTAGTTGTCTCAGCACTATACCGTTATGGATTGTCAGAGTAAAGAGGTGATTTTTAGAATTTTGGATGCAAAAGAATTTAAGTTTATGGGTGATAAGAGTTATGCACCTCAGAATCTCATCTCCGCTATTACGGCTAGGAAGATACTAAGGAGGGTTGTCAGGGATACTTGGCACTTGTCAGAGATACTTTTGTAGAGAAGTTGTGTCTCATAGATAATCCTATTACCTTTGAGTTTCTTGACATTTTTCTTGAGGAGTTGCTAGGTTTACTACCTCACAAAGAGATTAAGTTATGTATAGATGTGGTTCTAGGCACCACTCCTATTTTCATGTTGTCTTATAGAATAGCTCCTGTAAAGTTGAATGAGTATTTGCAGGATTTATTAGATAAGGTTTTCATTAAACCTAATGTTTCTCTTTAGGGTGCACCGATCCTATTTATGAAGAAAAAGGATGGTACACTGAGACTGTGCATAGATTACAGAGAGCTAAATAAGGTGACAATAAAGAATAAGTATCATCTTCCAAAGATAGATGATTTATTTGATCAACTTCAGGGTGCACAGTTCTTTTCTAAGATTGAATTGAGGTCAGGTTATCATCAGTTGCGGATCAGCGAGGCTGATGTTCCTAAAACAACATTCCACACTTTATATGGCCACTATGAGTTTTTAGTGATGTCATTCGTGTTAACTAATACACCAGTTGCTTTTATAGATAAGATGAACAGGATATTCAGACTGTTTATGGATCAGTTTATGGTAGTCTTCATTGATGATATACTGGTGTATTCAAAGAGTATGGAAAAGCACGTATATTATTTAAGGATAATATTGTAGACACTGAGAGAACACTAGCTTTATGTTAAATTCTTAAAGTGTTATTTCTAGTTGGAGAGTGTTGCATTCCTTGGACATGTAGTGTCTAAATACAACATTTAGGCTGATCCAGAAAAGGTAGAGGCAGTGTCTAAGTAGCCCAGACCGACGACAGTCACGAAGATTCATAGTTTTTTGGGTTCAGTTGGGTATTATAGGAGATTTGTGCAAGATTTCTCTAGAATTGTAGCTCCTCTAACTTGCCTAACTCAGAAGAATATGAAGTTTATGTGTTCAGATGCTTGTGAGAATAGTTTTCAGTTACTAAAGGAGAAGTTGACCATAACTCCAGTTTTGGTTTTACCTAATGGAGTAGATAAGTTCACTGTGTATTGTGATGCCTCCAGAGTTGGCTTAGGTTATGTGTAGATGCAAAATGGTAGGGTAATAGTTTATGCTTTGAGGCAATTAAAGAAGTAATAAAATTATCCTAATCACGACCTAGAGATGGCTGCAATGATCTTCACTCTTAAGATTTTGAGACATTATTTGCACGGAGTGACTTGTGATATTTTCACTGATCACAAGAGCCTTAAGTACATTTTCCAACAGAGAGATCTGAACTTGAGGCAGAGGAGATGGTTAGAACTCCTGAAAGATTATTACTGTGATATTTTTTATCATCCAGGCAAGGCTAATGTGGTAACAGATGCCTTGAGTAGGAAGTCCTCAGGTAGTCTTGCTCATATTAGTGTGGAAAGGAAATCATTGATCCAAGAGTTGCATGAGTTGGTGGATAAAGATTTAATGATGAAGGTTAACAGATCTGGTGGATTGTTAGCTCAGTTCAGAGTTTGATCAATGCTAAGAGATAGGATTAAGGCAGCTCAAAGTTGAGATCCTATTCTAACAGAGCTTGAGGAGAATGTTTGTGTAGGGAAATTCACTAATTTCACTCTCAATGATAAAGGTGTTTTGTGGATCAGTAGTTGATTGTGTAATCTTGATGTGGATAATTTGATAGAAAAGATCCTTGAGGAAGCACACTCTATAGCCTACAGCGTACATTTAGGTGTCACTAAGATGTACCACAGCATCAGAGATTTGTATTAGTGGGATGGACTGAAGAATGACGTTGTTCATTATATTTTTAAATGCTTGGCATGTCAGCAGATGAAAGTTGAACATCAAAAGCCTTCTGGGAAGCTTCAGCCTCTTCCTATTCCTAAGTGGAAATAGGAGAGAATTGCTATGGATTTTATGGTTGAGTTGCCTCATTCTAACGATGGATACGATTCTATGTGGGTGATTATGGACAGGTTGACTAAGTTTGCTCATTTTTTACCTGTTAAAGCCACTTATTATGTAGCTAAGTTGGCTAAGCTATATGTTAAGCATATTGTGTGTCTTCATGGAGTACCTGTGTCCATTATATCTAATAGAGATTCAGTGTTTACCTCTCGATTTTAGCAGAAGTTGCAGGAAGCAATAGGCACTAGGCTTGATTTCAGTACTGTTTTTCGCCCACAGACAGATGGTCAGTCTGAGAGGACGATCCAGACACTTAAGGATATGTTAAGGATGTGTGTATTAGATCTTAGAGGTAGCTGGGATGATTATTTGCCGCTCATAGAGTTTGCATATAATAATAGCTACTATAGCAGTATTGGGATAACACTGTATGAGGCTTTGTATGAAAGGAAGTCTAAACCCTTTCTGAGTTGGGATACGATTGGAGAGAGAGTATTAACTAGACCTGATATGGTTCAGGATGCCACTAAGAAGGTTGCTATGATTAGAAGGAGATTAAAGACCGCAGCTAGTAAACAGAAGAGCTATGTGGATCCAAGACACAGAGATATGGAGTTTCAGGTTGAAGACCATGTGTTTCTAAAAGTGTCTCCGATGAAGGGTGTGATGAGGTTTGGCAAGAAGGGAAAATTAGCACCAAGATATATTGGATCGTTCGAGATTGTGGAGAGAGTGGTTGCATATCAGTTGGTTTTACCACTGAATTTATCTCAAGTGCATCCAGTGTTCCATATCTTGATGCTGAGGAAGTATATTTTAGATCCTTCGCACGTGTTGCAGCCTGATAGTGTGGAAGTGAACAAAGACTTGACGTTTGAGGAGGATCCAGTCGCAATAGTAGATTATAAAGTTCGTCAGTTGCATTCGAAATAAATTTTGATGGTCAATGTGTTGTGGCGGAGCAACAACATGGAGGAGCATACTTAGGAGACAGAAGCCAAGATGCAGGTTGCCTATCCCTACCTCTTTCCTCAATGATTCTTGTTTTTGTTTTTTATTTGAATTCGTAGACGAATTCTTATAATGGGGGAAGATTGTAATTATCCTTTATTTTTAAATAATATAAAATTATTTTAAGATATGCAGTGTTAATAAAATTTTAAATTTTATTTATATATGTCCCGATCCGAACCTAGGGCACGTGACCGACACTAGGGAATGGGAAAGCATAAAGCTACTGAATCCCGTAGTAAGCCTTAAAAGAAAAAAAAAAGAATGCAGAATATATTTAAACTTTGAAACCTTAAAATAAATAATTAAATCACAATGCATATTATCAAACTGATTTTTCTCAATATAATTTAAACCATAATATCATAGTGCATAAAATAAATAAACATCAGTTATACAAATAATGTCTCAATACACAATATTATAAATACATAATACTCCCAAATAAAATATTCAGTTAAGCAATTTTAATTATTGCAATACATAAAAATAAACATAACACAACTAAGTAGACCTACGCAGAATAGCCAATGATGACACTACATGGCGAAGATAAGTAGGCCTAACAAAAAAGTACCAAACTCCTGAAAAAAATAAAGTGAGGGGAGTCAGACCTCACTGAGTAAGTTAATAAAAGAGCTGTACAGTTTGAAAATCTTTTTGAAAACCGTATGAATATAGTGAAAATAATTTACAACATATATATATATAGCGTTTGAAAAATCTTGATAGAACCCTAAACCCAATTCTAAATAGCCAACTAGGCCTACTTAATTCAAATGGACTGCCCGTCCCGAGAGCATAGGCATCAACCGAGGTACCAAGCCGCAATCATACACTTAATCCAAGCACATGGCACTGGTGGTCTCCGAGAGCTAAGGTCCATCGAGGCACCCATCCCAGTCCATTCTTAACTTTTCGCATCACTGGCGGTCCCTGAGAGCAGAAGCTTCCACCGAGGCACCTGTCCCAGTGTATAACCACAAGTCATACATATTTTGGATCCATCTCTCAATCTCCACCATGTGCACAGGGTCCTAATGAAACCCACTAGGTAGCCCGTTCTACCAAAATTTCTCAAAACTAGTTTTTAAATAAATAAATAAAATTCTCGATAGCAGCATTTACTTCCAATCGATAATTTAAATAATACTAAAAATATGAGCACACGCAATTTAAAGAAAATATACGTGTAGATTAATTTATTAACTTACAGGATAAGCGAGATGGTTGACGACCACGCGTTTGCCTCAATCCAGAAGCTCCCACTCCGAAACTCTCTAAAAAATAACATATTTATTTTTAAAATTATACTTATGAAATAAGAAGGGAAATTAATAAAATTACAAGACTTTAGAATGACGCGGGGAAAAACTGGATAAGACTCGATAGATTGAAATACCTTAATTTATACTAGGAAATTACGGAAGATGTCATGTTTTATGAGAAAATCTACCGAAATTTCAGCAGAGTCTCTCCTGTAAAATGGACATCTCTCTACCGTAGGTAGAGAAATTCCTGCACAGAAAAACGCACTCAACCATACTCGAGTCGGCTCTTTAATACTGCATTTAGCCCGACCGAGTTCACAACCCAACCAAACAACATAACTTAATTCTAATTAATAAAATTCACATTTAATTGCTTAAATAGTTTAATTATATAATAAAATTAGTTTAAAACCCATTTTATTACCAAAATAATATATAATATATTATTTGAAAATAATTTTTGAAAGTTAGTATTTATTAGTTAAAAATAGTAAATAATTGTAAAAATCATTTAATTCCTCAAATAATATTAAAACCAATTAAAATATATTATTTAGCTATAATTAGCACAAAATTACATTTTTTTCCCTATAATACAAAAATATACATAATATCCTATTATTACTCAAAAATTCCTTAAAAATTATAAATGCATTAAAATTATTTTCTCAACATATATATTATTAATATTAACTAAAACACGTATTTAAACCAATATTTCAACAAAAATCCAACTCTAACCTAATTATTCAATTTTGACATAAACTATAAAAATTCATAAAAATTATAAAATATTCTCAAAAATTAATTTCTCAACACTAAAATTAATAAAAATATATAATATCACTAAATTAACCAATTTTTTAATTTAATAAATTAATTTACGAAAATTAATAAAATATTCAAAAATTCACAAAAATCAAAAGAAATTCCAAAAATTATACAAAAATTCATAGAGGTAGATTAAGTTACTAGAAATCACATTTGTAAAGGGATTTTGCAAGATTCAAGCTAGATCAAGCTAAAAAAAAATTGAAATCCTAGAACTCCATAAACGAAAATCAACAAAAACTCAATCAAATGGAGATTAAAGCTTAAACTAAACTTAGATTAGTGCTCACCGGTGCAAGAGGAAGAGAAAGACACCAGAATCGAAGAAAATGGTGATTGGAAGTGATGGAGGCACAGTGACAGGTAGTGAACGAGATGGCGGAAGGAAAAACTACTATGAGTTTTTTTTTCTTGCTTGGTTCTTCACGTCTTTTCTTTTGTTTGCTGTGTGTTTTAGTTGGTTTTTAATATATGGTATGTATGTATGTATATATGTGCTCATACATGGTATGCATGAGTATATATATATATACATATACATATCTTATATTATATTAATAATACTTTATGGTAAACAAATCTCCACCACATAAAAATATACTCATATATATATATATATATTCACACATATAATAATAAATACACACACATGCAAATAAAACTCACATAAAATAATACTTAATAATAATGATAATTCTAATAAAATAAATAATAGAATTTGATAAAATAATAATAGAATTAATAATGCTCTAAATTAAATATTATTAAAACAATTCTATCCGAAATAATAATTATAAATAATGTAATTTAAATGTCCAAAATAATAGGTTTCAAAATAAAATATTTACGTAGAAAATATAAGTAAACATAAAATATTAACGATCAATCACTAAATAGTAAAATAAATAAATATAACTTTTAAATTTATTAATACTGTAAATCTCGTTTTATCTTAAAATGATTTAAAAACTAGGGTTATTACAATATATTATTATTATTTGTGCATATTTATTTTATTCTAAATGTTTTATTTATATAAAATATTTATTTTGTAAGTTTTATTATTTAAAAATGTTAACGTCTATTATTATTATTATTATTGTTGTTGTTGTTGTTGTTGTTGTTGTTGTTCTTTGTACTATTATTATTATTATTACTATCATTATTTTTTTTTTATTGTTATTATTATGATTATTGTTATTGTTATTTATTATTAGGGTTATTCTTTTATTATTAACGTGCATGTCTGTATTATGTATGTGTTGTGTATATATATATATATATATATATATATATATATATATATATATAGTTGTTAAGTTATATATATATATATATATATATATATATAAAAGAAAAGTCATAATCAATTTTCGGAATTTGCCTTTTTCTCTCTTCCTTTTTTTCTTCTCTATTTTCTTCTTCTTTTCCCTGTTTTTCCTGTGACCTGCAGACCACCCATCACCCACTCTGGACCGCTAGCTATGCCACCATCACCTTCTCTCTTTCTCTCCTTCCCTTTTGTCGCTACAGGTCACCGCTAGAAGCCAACGAAGGGCCTGGAATAGCAGCAACACCAAGAGACCTCCATTGTTGCCAGTGACAATTCCGACCATTAAAGCTCATCATTCCGGTCTTGTTCAAAGCTCTGGTGAAGCCATTTCCAAGCTCGGTTTGAGTTTAAATCCCTTCATTTGTGAGTTATCTTCAATCCTAGTTTATATGTATTTAAGGTTTTGATTTTTTTGAGTTGGATATTGTTTGATTTATGGATTTTTCTTTTGATAATGTTGTTTAGGGTAGCTTAATCTTCCTAAATATAATTTTTGTTTTTTTTTTTTGAATTATTTTGAATTATGGGTATTATTGAATATTTTAATATTAAAAATGAATTTTTATTAATTATGTTATTTATTTATTTTGGATGCAAATTTGATTAAATTAGTATTTTTAATTTAAGGTATTGATTTTGGTAGTAAGAAAATAATTTTTAGAAATTTTGTATAATTTTTTAATAATATTTAATATTATGTGAATTTTGGAATTTAGGGTAAATTATGTGTTTTATTGAAAATATAGTTAAATAATATTTTTTAAATAATTTTAGAATAATAAATAGTATTAAAATAATTTTTATGAATTATTTACTATTTTTAAGTAATTAATACTAATTTTTGAAAATATATTCAAATAATAATTTTATATACTATTTTTGTGATTAAATAAGTTTTAAACTATTTTTAATATATATTTGGACTATTTAAGTAATTATTTGTGAATTTTACTATTTTATGTCGAATAATTGAAGAATTATATTTTTATTAATATTATATAATTTATTTGAGATTTTATTTAATTAAAGTGAAAATAATTATATTTAATGTTTTTGATATTTAAATATATTGTATTGTGAATATTTATTGATATTGATGGATTTTGATGATTTTTGTTATATTATTATTAAATATTTACTTTATTGTGAATTGTGAACCTCGGTTGGGAATTTATGTAATTTGGAGTCTCAACCTGAGGTATTGAGCTATTGTGAATATAGAAGTGTATTTTCTTACAGGATTGACTCTACTTTCAGTAAAAAGATGTCTATTTTACAGATGAGACTCTGTCAAACTTTCGATAGAATTCTTATAAAAAGTGACGTCGGGTTAATAATGAGTTTTTTATTTTGTGGTTGAGTTGTGTCTAGATCAAGTTTTCCTTTAGAATTCTTAGAAATATTAATTAGGTATTCGATTCTGATATTTGTTATTATTAATTATTTTTTTAGCTACGTCGAGACTGATACCAACTTCGTCACGACCCAAAACAAGGGCCATGACCAGTGCTAAGGAACAGGAATTCTTTCGAATCCGGAACCCATAACAAGCCTTTAAAATAAAATAAAAGCATGCAATAATAATAACATAAATAAAATAATTTGCAGTGGAAATTAAAATCTCATATGCAATAAATATAATCCACCAACTCATTTAATAAAACAACTCATCAAATATATATAATGTCCTTCAATACAATTTTTCATTCAATTTTTTAAAATACAAATCTCAAACATATAGAATACATACTGCTCATTAAAACAACTACTACAGTGTCTAGAATACAAAATAAAATTAAGTAAGTATTTTACATAGTAAAGCTAGGGCAGAAGAAATTCGGTGTAAGAGTCTGCTACTGAGGTCTGAAGACGAAGACTCTCTTTAAAAATAATCAACGGAGGGGAGTCAGACCTCATTAAGTGAATTGTTATAATATATATACATGCATAACTAAATGTCAAATGCACACATTCAATAGTATATATAATAAATATATATATACAGACAAAAACACACAGATGCAGCAAAATCATTTTATATAAATACTGAAAAAAATATTCGTTTATGAAGGATCAAATAGACCCTTAAATGATCGCAACCTCAAATAGTGTTAGACAACACTCTAGCCATACAGGCTCACTTATTCCAAATAAATTCACTTATTCCATTTGGACAGTAGACACTAAGTCCAAATACAGACTAGCCCCGAGACACTAAGTCAACCGAGCTCCAGCAGTCTAACTGTCAGTGTGATTAGTCTCGAGACACTTGGTCAACCGAGCTCCAACAATCACACTCTCAAATCGCATCTCACATCAGTTAAATCAATTCAATCAATATCCACAAATAGGTTAGTAATTTAACCTAGTGCTGCCCACTAGGTAGCACATTCTATTGATATCCTTCATTTAAAATAAATTCATACATTCATGAAATAAATGATGCATGACTTTAATTAAAATGGCAATATAAACCATATATATATTAGAAATATACCAAAAATAAATCGAGTATATTTCGAGTATATATACGTCAAATAAATTCAATTTAATTATAAAATAAACCATAAATAAACTATATATATACTTAAAAACGTTTTAAGTATAATTCATAATAAAACATGCATTTAATTTAAAATATACCAAAAATATACCTAAGCAATTATTAAACCATTTATGCATATTTTATAAAATTTAAACATACATTTCTAAAGCATGCATTCCTAAAACACATATATATAAAATAACAACTCACAGTTATGCGCTCCACGAGACGGATCTGACGGGCCTGGTCCACTAGGCCTCGATCTCGGCGCAACTAAACAAATAATCGACAATACAAAATTAGAATAAATCTAACGTAATTCTAAAGACTCGATCTAAGAATACCGGACACAAAATAAGAATAGGAATTCGACCGGATATCATGTTTTACGAGAATCCTACCAAAAATTTAGTAGAACCTCCCCTGTAAAATGGACATCTCTCTACTCAGAAAGTAGAACCGGTCCTGCAAGAAAATACACTTCGGAAATAAACAATCACACAACCCTTCGGTTGGACACCTAAACTACAATCCCACCGACCGAGGTTCACAATTCACGAAATAACACAGAATACATGAAAATGACAAAAATACCCTTTAAAAATTAAAATATAGCAAATTAGATATTTAAAACACTAAAAATAATTATTTAACCGATAAATACATAAAAACCCTAATTTTAATAAAATGTTATTAAAAATCGATAATTCTCGATAAATTCATAAATATTGACCAAAATTCATTTTAAACCTCCAAATTACATAATTAGCCCTAAAACATATTTAAAAATCAATAAAAACTCATTTATTTAGAAAAATAGTATATTATATATAATTTAAAAATAATTTATGAAAAATAGTTTTAATTAGTTAAAAATACTAAATAATTTATAAAAATCATATTTATACCTCAAATCACTATTAAAACCAATTAAACTAAATTTCTAACCAATTTAGTACCAAATTACCAAAATACCCCTAGTTATATATAAATTTCACATAATATACAATAATTATTCAAAAATTCACTAAAAATAATATAATTACTAAAAAATTAATTTCTCAACATATAATTCAATAAAATCAATAATTATACTCAATTAAACAATTAATTTCAACAAAATACATAATTAACCTAGTTTTCTAAAAATCACCTAAACTAAATAAATTCATAATAATTATACAAAAATTACAAATTAAATTCTAAAATTCATTTTAACACCTATAAACACCATAAATCACAATTTCATAATTTAATTAATTAATTTATGAAAATTAGAAAATATTAATAAAATAATAAAAAATTCACAAAAATCAAAATAATTCCCAAAAATTCCACAAAAATTACAGGATGTAGATTGAGCTACTAGGATCAATCTTTGTGAAGGAAGTTACTTGAATCATTAGAATCAAAGCTCAAAAAAATCAAGAACTCATATAGGCCGAAATTGAAAATTGGAAACCTAGGAAAATCTAGACCAAATCAAGTGAAACCAAGCTTGGAAATGAACTCACCGGAGCTCAAGGAAAAGATAGAGACCAATGGCACTCAAAATGGTGGCCGGAATCACGGTGATCGGAGCTAGCTTCAAATCTCGGGTTCTTTGGCTTTTCACGGCCAAAACTCTTCGGAAAAGGGAAGAGAGGGCGGCGGAGGAAGCTTGGGAAGGTGGTGGTTGGCTGAGAGGCAGTCCGATGACAAGAAAATGGGAGTTGCAGCGGTTGGAGAGGGGAAATGGCGTCGGGAGCTTAGGAGGAAGAAGAGTGGCAATATCGTAAATATATCAAACTTTTATTTTTTGTATATATATATAGGTAACTTTAATTATTATAATATATTATTATTATATTCAAAATATTTATACACCACATGTTAAAATAATAATATCTATATACATATACATATATATAACACACATTAATTTATTAAAACTATATAATATAGGTTTAATTAAAAATAAACCCTAATTTATTAAATGTGTATATATATGCATGTATATATACGTATATTAATACGAAAATTAAAATCGTGCATGGACTTATGAAAATTCACAAAACCGACCAATATAATTAATAATTATTTATTTAAGTTTTAATTTTCCCAAAAATAAAATCCTCAAGAAAATTTTACATAAAAACTTAAAATAATTAAAATAACTTTAACAAATAACAAACTAATTAAATAACCAGAAATATATATAAAAATTATTAACACTGTATATTCTGATGCAGTTTAAAATTATTTAAAAACTCAGAATATTACAGATATATTTTTTATATATTTATGGTTTATTTTGGTTTATATGTGGCATATATATTTGAAATATTTTTAATATATGTTCGGTATATTTATGGTATATAATGGTATATTCTTCTACAGTGAATGTCATTATGTTTTAAATGATGCATTTTATTATTTTCCATAAATACACGATTTATATGAAGGATATCAATAAAACGTGCTATCTAGTGGGCTATGTTAGGACTGTTGCACAACAGTACAATAGAATTAGGTTAAAATTTTGATGTTTGTTATTTAGATGTTGGTTATTGGAAAAGATGACTGTGGATCCTCAATTGACCTAGTGTACTTAGGGCTAGTCTACTATCTTGAGTTATATAAATGAATACTTGAAGTTTTGGATAAGCCAGTTGGCTATTGATTTTATGATTGAGGTTGCGAATATGCTAGGGTTTTATTTGATCCTTCACTTAAATAATCATTTTTTGCATTTAACATATATATAAAAGCGAATTTTAGCATCTGTGTGAAATGTTTGTATATATTTATATATATATATATATTGATGCTTGACTACATATGACTTAGGTTGCATGTATATATATTATAATAATTTACTCAGTGAGGTCTGACTCCCCTCAATATTTTTTTTAGGAGATTCTTCTTCTTCAGACTTAAGTAGTATACCTCTTTTCTGGTCTTCTTCAACCCCAGTTAGACTATGTAATTTTATTATCTGAACTGTTATTATACTCTAGAAAACTGCAATAGTAATGTTATTGTATTCATAGAGTGCGGTTTTGGTTTAAAGACCTGTATCTGAATATTGTATGAATATTTTATTATGATATGACATATAAAGATTTATTTTTATATTGATTAAAGTTTTAATTCTAACGTATTTTTATTTATTTATTGTATTTGTTTTTATTTTTAAGGTTTGTTACGGGTTTTGGATTCGAAAAAATTTTCATTCCTTAGTGCTGATCATGACTCCTGATTTAGGTCGTGATAACATTTAATGTTCACATTTTACCACTTAAACTACTCATTGAAGATTTAAAGAACTAATATGGTTTCCTTTTTACCACTGTGTGATGGTGCCAAATAAGCATATTTGATAAGTTAATATGCTATTTAATGTAAATTTGATTAATTAGTTTTAAATCAAATAAAAAAATTTATAATTTTTAGATAAATATAAAATTATAATTATTAAGTTAGAAAAATCAAAATGGGAAAATTTCTATTTGCCCCATGTGTTTGGCTTATTACACTACTTCATTTCTGATATTTTAAAAAATATTTATTCATTCTCGATATTTGTAATAATTAACACTCAGTAGTCATTTTTTAGGAATGAAATAGTACATAATTTTACATATATTAGGAATAAATAAGTATTTCTTCAAATATAAAAATTAAAATAGTGTAACAATAAGGCAAATAACAATTATCCCAAACAAAATTAACAAGTTTGGGCCATTCATGAATAATGTTCTAGACTTGTACAAAAAGAAATGAAATTGATGTCCATAGACCATAGTCGCCTAAGCAAAATTTAGAGAAATTTACATTATATATTTGGGCTTCACTTTTTAGCAAAATATCTTTTTTTTTATTAATTTTATGAGTACTCATTTTATTTTTAAGAGTGTCTATTTTTCTTTTTTTTTCATTTTTACCCATTTACATTTTTCTTATTCCTCCATTATTTTTTTATTTTCTCTCCTTTTTTTTCTTTTTTCCTTTTTCTTTATTATCCTTATTTTTTTATTATTTATTTATTATTTATTTTTCTTTATTATCCTTATTTTTTTAATTTTTTTAATTTTCTTTATTATTTGTCTTTTTTTTTCTTATTATCTGTTATCCCTTTTTTTTTTGTCCTTATATTTATTTTTTAATTTTCTTTCTTTTTTCTTTTTTATTTTCTATTATCCTTATTTTTAAAATTTTTTATTTTTATTTTTTTATTTTTAGTTTTTTTATTTTTTATTTTTTTGAGTGTATATATATGTATAAGCGTTGTCCTCTATTTCAGAAATTATAATTAAGATATTTAAATTTTATAACTCATGTTAGTTTTAATAAATAATTAAAGGGTGTTTAAAATCCTAAATTATACCCGTCGTGCAATATAAGTTTTAGATTAAAAAAAACAAGGTGTTTAAATCCTTAGTTGCACAATAGGTTCACCAATATGCAACTTAGGTTTTAGATTCTCAAAAAAAGGTGTATAAATCCTTATACGACATATTCATCTGTGTACAACTTAAATTTTAGATTCCCAAAAAAAGGTGTTTTAAATCCTAAGTTGCACGACGGATTTACCTGTATGCAACTTAATTTTTAGATTCCCAAAAAAATGGTGTTTAAATCCTTATATGACGGGTTCATATATGTGCAACTTAGGTTTTAGATTCCCAAAAAAAATTTTAAAAAAATGAAGAAATTTTTTTTATAGGCTACGGGTGTTTTTCTATATTATGTGCTAATTTGATTCGAAAAATATTAAAATAATGTTAAAAAATATGTATAATTGAGTCGTGAATATGTGACATTTTCAACATATACGAATAAGATTCGGAAAATATTCAGTTAATATTTAGAAAATTGTTTATAATGAATAACAAATATGACACCTATTTTGCTTTTTTAACATATATGAATAATATTATGAAAATATTAGGATAATATTAAAAAATGTTGAATGATGATATGACACTTGTTTTGCACTTTCAACATATACAAATAATATTCAGAAAATATTCATATAATGTTCAAAATTGTAGTTAACTGAATAATGAATATGCCACTTGATTTACACTTTCAAAAAATATACGTATAATATTAAAAAAATGTTGAATAATGAATATGATACATGTTTTGCATGTTCAACATATATGAATAAGATTTAAAAAATATTTGGATAATATTCATAAATGTTGTATAATGATATAACACTTGTTTTATACTTTCAATATATACGAATAACATTCAAAAAATATTCAGATAATGTTAAAAAATGTAGTTAACTAAATAATGAATATGACATTTGTTTTACATGTTCAACATATACGAATAAAATTCAGAAAATATTCAGAAATGTTGAATAATGATATGACACTTGGTTTGCACTTTCAACATGTACAAATAATATTCAGAAAAATATTCAGATACTATTAAAAAGGATAAGTAAAATTTTGAGCCATGTGGCAAAATTGGTTTCGTGAATTTTTTTTTGACATTTTGATACTTTGTGTTTTATATTTGTTTACATTTTAATACCCTTCTAACTAATATAATCATTATTTTATGAGAAAAAATTTATATAATATTATATTTCAATGATAAATCTATTTTATATATGATTTATAATCAATCTATGTAATTGTTTATTTTTAAAAATATTGTAAATTTATTTTAAAAATTATTTCTTTTTATTTATAATAAAATTAAAAATACATTTAAACTTTATTGTTTTTTAATTTATTGTAGTTAGTTGAATAATATGTCATTCGGTATAAGATCTTAGTATTAAAAATTCATATTATTTTTACATTAAAGTATATATTTTAAACAATATTTGTTAGAATGGTAATAAAGTGTAAAACAAATAAAACACAGGGTACTAAAATGTCAAAAAAAAACCACATAAGTGATTTTGCCAAAAAGGTGAAACTAAAGGAATTAAAATTATACTTATCCCATTAAATATCTATTTTTAATTTTAGCTATACAGATTATATCATGGACTAGCCAAAGTCGTACTTATAGCATCACACAACCAATTTTCGGCCAGACAATCTATCCCCTTTTTATAATCTATACAATTATAAATTATAATTTTAATGGAGTTGGTTACTGAATCATCTTCTTAATTAAGTTTCTGATGTACCAGATCCTTCATAGAGGCAAGTACAGAGCATACTCCTTAATTTAGATAGGTGGAATGATTATAATTCATAATCTAACTACTAGAGAAGAAGAAAGACTTTTAGAAGGCCATTATTTATTTAGCTTCTGAAAATTTTTACAAGAGGGGTTCTGCCTTTCAACTGAGACAGAAAGCTCCTTATATAAAGAAGGAGCTGAGATATAAAGAGGCCTTCACACAAGCAAATAAACAACTACAGACAAATGTGGATAGATATCCACTGATAAAAGTAACAACTTTAAATTACAACCATTTGTTACAAATTGGTATCAGAGCCTTATTTTTGCATAAGGTGGAATTTTTATAATTCATACAAAGACTAAAAGAGAAGAAATTCTTAAACATGACAGAACCAGAAAGCTCTTATGTTTCCTCTTCTACTCCCTCTGTAATATGTGATTATAAGTATATGCCAACTAAGTCTGTTGTTGTTACCCTATCACCCCCCCCCCATCAACCAAACCACCCAGAAAAAGATTGATTACTTGTATGAATTTACTTACCTTCCTGAAGACTAAAAGATTGAAGAATCAAAGTTTCCCCTGTTGAACCCTTATGATGCCTTTTCAAAATCCAAAATAAACTGGAAATAATATTTTAAAGCTCTTGTAAATCGACCCACTTCTTCTATAAAAGAATATGTTCAAGCCTCCAGCTTTGATCAACACCATATACCAGCCTCTTATACAGAACAATTCATGACCTTAGAAATTCCTTCAGAATTTCTAAGAACTTGGCTTAACCAGGGATACACTCACATCCACTTTGGAGCTATAAGGTTAGGACTCTCCTACCATGGTAGAGCAGGGCAACCTGTTTTCTCTAGGATCACTCTTTTGGATTCTAGATATAAACAGTATCAACATGCTGTAATTAGGACTGTAGAGACATCCTTAAATGCTGGCTCAGTATTCTTTACATTTTTCCCAAATTATAATCTTGCCCTTTTTAATCCCCATGCCTTGACAGCTTTAAAAGTCCAACTCCAGATCCTTAGTGCTGAACAAATCTCCACAGTCAAAGTAACCACCCTTCATTACCAAATTATTTACCGTTTCCAAAACCATGCTATCAACCTATCACTACCCTATGTCCAAAATGATGCTTTGTTCATAAAAGCAGACTCTCATAATTCTCCCACGTGTATCCACACACCTAAACAACTTTCTAGGAATGATTTGTTAAAATTATTCCCAGAAAAATGGATCACCAATTATGAGAAGTTGCATGAGACAGTAGAGCCAATTCAAGGTACAGACCCAGTGCATATCAAAAGATCTGATGGATCAGTTGATACGATATTTAGGAGAAAATAAGAGACTCCTACAGTTTTTAATACATAGTTCATGATCAATCATTGGGATCCAGAAGATGATATTCCTATAGACTCTTTTGATAATTCTAGAAGACCAGTCTATGCTTTTAAGCGTGATGGTCACTGTTATATTGATTATTATGATTGTGATGATTGTTATGTTGCATACTACTTTGATGATGATGAGAAGAAAAAGAAAAAGAAGAAATCTCCAGGAAAATATAGTGAAAAGGAATTCAGAAAAAGATATGAAGATGGAGATTCAAGCATCTGCACTCTAGGATAACCTTCAGGAAAATATGACTATCTTGTATCATATTCTCCTCCTGCTTGGTACAAACCACCAGCTACTCAAAATATTTCTCCTGAACCTTGCAAGCCTCAAATACCTCCTTTCCAGCCGAAACCTAAGTCAGCTCCTCTCCCATGTTACAAAAAAGCTTTGAAATGGGTACCTCTCCCATGTTATAAAATAGCTTTGAAATGGGTAAGAAAAGAAAACTCAGTCGAGATTCAAAAGCCAAAGTCTTTACCCTAAATCTGTATGTTCCAACCCATAGACTTTCCTCCTTTAACCAAAGAAAAAAAAAAACCAAATTACCATGCAGCCTTTTATCCTGGAATCAAACATTGTTGATGCAAATGGCAGACCTAGACAAATAACTCTGGCTGAAGTAGTAGTCAACTGGCAGACACAGAATGCTTGTGCTCAAAATCAAAAACTGAAGCTTATTGAAGGAAAGATTGATGGAGTTGCTGAACATATGAAGTTGGCAGAAAAAAAGTTTCAGGCCTTTAAAAAATGAATGACAGCAGTTTATGTAGAATTACAAAGGCAGATAGAGATGAAGCACTAGGAACTTATGCGAATTATCAGCAACAAAGGCACATTGCATTCAAATGAAAGAAACGAAAATTTTAAACTTGAAAGCCCAAGTTGACCAACTTGAAAAAGATCTTAAAAGAAAGAAAGAAGAGTTGTCTTCACAAACCTCTTCAAAATCTTTCTCTCCAGATCCTTTGGGTATTTTGTACAGCCCTTATTCAATTCCCAGTTCACCATATACAACCTCTTCCACCCAACCTTTATTTCCTACACCAACAGCTCCCTTGATTATTCCTCCAAATTTTTAAGGATTTAAATCCTCATTAAAAACCCCCCTCTCAAACACAGTCCTCTAATGAAATAACAACAAAAAAAGGAAAAACAGTTCATTTCTCTCAAATTGAGAAACCTAAAATAACACCCTCTAAATCATTACCCAAAAATACCTCACCAACCTCATCACCAAAAGAGTCAGAACACCCTCTAATGATGATGAATCCCATCTCTTCCTTTTTGGAAAAATGTGCTGAAAATGTCATGCCCAGCTTTTCAATTGGATCTGTTTCAAAGGAAAGTTCATCTTCTGAATCTTCAGAAAGTGACTCTGATTCAGATTATGAAATACCTTACTAATTGATGGCTGATGATGCTAAATCTTCTAAAGGACCTCAAGTTGAAGAAGTTAATGATCCAGAAGAAGAATTTGAATAGCCCAGAACACCACAGCCAAATCCACAGATAAATTTTTAAAAAAATACTAGAAATTACTTTACTCTGGATGATGTTCCTCCTTCACAATATAGAAATAGATTTCTGGAGTTTAGAGCATGGATAGCTGGACAAATGCTTATTCCTGGAGTAGAAATAAGGGTTGTTATTGAAACATTTCTTGCAAAAATGATGGGAAAGCTGACAAACTGATATGCTTCTCTGAATGCTTATGCTAGAACCCGGTTGATGGATGCCACTTCACCAAAAGATTTTCTAGGACTCTTGCATTATAAGTTGTTAGGAAAATGGGATGATGATCTTGAAGTTGCACGAAAGGAGTATTACCAGATGAAATGTTGTTCATTACAGAGAAAAGATCTAGAAAGACATTTTCAAAATATGTCTACTAGATTTTATTTGTTAGGAGGTACTGTTAATCCTGATTTAAAATAAGCCTTTTTGGCTTCTATTCCCGAGATCCTTGCCTCTCGAATATTTTCAATCCTTCAACAATCAAATTACAAAGTTAGAGATGTGCCAATGGGACATTTTTATCAGATTATGATTCAGGCTCATACCCGGTTATGTGATCAAAGGAAGATGATTAAACTGTATCTGGGCAGTAAGAAGAATCCTTTAGGAAAACTTTCATGTGATGGGCCCGATTTGCAGATCAAATGCAAAGATGCTAATGTTTGTGTTTGTCCATCAAAGAAGAAGAAACACTTCTTCAAATTGAAGAAGAAAGGGAAAAGATCCAAGTTTAAGAAGTAGAAGTATTACAAGAAGAAAAAGTTTCGTGGTAAGAAGAAAACTGACAGATGCTACATCTGTGGGAAAAAGGGTCATTTTGCAAAAAATTTCCCTTTAAAAACAAAGAAGATTGAGCAAATGATTCAACAAATTCAGCATATCACTAAAGTAAACCTGAATGATGCTGATCTTGAGTCTCTCTTTTTAGAAGAAGAAGAAGTTTCACCAGAATGTGTTTTTGCTGTAGGCCAAGAGACAGACTCAGAAATTTTCAGCTCTGAAACAGAGTCCTGGAATGACCAGTTCTTAATTGGTGATGATAATAGAGACATGATAGCCCTAACTCATGAAAAACATCCAATACCTTTGTTCTTTATTAAAATTTACCCAACCAGTTATTCTAAACCCATAAAACTTATAGCCTTGATCGACACTGGAGCCAAAACTACCATTCTCAACCTAAAAGCCTTGCCTAAAGAATGTTGAAAACATCATTCTGAGTATTTCTCTACAGTTAATGGAGAATTACTTGAAACTGGTCTTAAAACCAGACACCCAATAAAGATCCAATTCTTTTCAAATTGTTACACCTGGACACATGTTCTTGGATCTTCTTTACCAGGAAAAGATATTGTCATTGGCTTTGATATCTATTGGAAGATGAAAGACTTGAGAATTCTTCCCAATGGACTCAAGTTCAAGAAATACTTTCAACCATTCACCAATATTTCATCTATCCTTTTTGTTGGCCAAACTGTTTCTCAACCAAACCTTCAGACTATTCATGAGTTTTTATTAAAAGAATGCAGTGCTCAGTCTCATACAGAGTTTCTTAAAAAATGTTCATCACCATTGTGGAAAAATGAGGAGTTCTTCATCTCCTTACCTTTTAAGCAAAATGAAGATGTCAATCTAACAAAGGCAACTCATCCAAGAATGACTCCCTCTGATCTTAAATTAGCAATTGAAGAATGCAACCAATTGGAAGACCAAGGTCTAGTTGCCCCCACAAAATCAGAATGGACATGCCAAGCTTTTTATGTAAACAAAAGATAAGAATAAGTTCATGGAAAGAAAAGATTGGTGATTGACTATCAGCCTTTGAATTTCTTCCTCAGAGATGACAAATTCTCTCTGCCAAAAATTTCCTCATTATTTGCATTTTTGGCGGGAGCTAAAATCTTTTCAAAATTTAATTTGAAGGTTGGATTTTGGCAACTTGGAATCAAAGAGGAAGACAGATACAAAATGGGCTTTTGTATTCCAAATAGACACTATCAATGGAATGTACTGCCTTTTGGACTCAAAGTAGCCCCATCACTATTCCAGCGGGCCATGATCAAAATCTTTGAGCCCATCCTCTCCAACGCTCTTATTTATATTGATGATATTCTTTTATTTTCTGTAGATATAAAAGCCCATGAGAAACTGCTCCAACAGTTTGCTAATCTTGTACGACATTATGGTGTTATGCTTTCACCCACCAAAATGTTCATTGGCCAAACAGAAATAGATTTTCTTGGAATGAGATTCAAAGAAAGGAAGTATCTTCCAGGTCCTCATGTTGCAACAGAACTGGATAAATTTCTAAAAGAAAATCTTTCTGTCAAGCAAATTAGATATGTTCTTGGCATTATCAATTATCTCAGAGATTTTATTCCTCACTTGACAAAAAAGACAACCCCTCTCAGAGCTCTTCTAAGAAAGAATCCTCCACCATGGTCCTCAGAACAAACAGAAGCTGTTAAACAACTCATAATTTGCACAAAAAATCTTCCTGATCTTCAGATTCCCTCCACAGGAAAAAGAATCCTTCAAACAGATGCAAGTGATCAATTTTGGGGAGCTATTCTTTTAGAAGAAGATGACAATAAAAAAAAGACGGATTTGTGCTCATGCTAGTGGAAAGTTCATAGATGAAGAATGTCATTATCACTCAACCTTCAAAGAGGTCTTAGCAGTTAAATATGACATAAAAAAAGTTTGAATTCCATATAATTGGTCATCATTTCAAAGTTGTTATGGACTGCTCATCATTTCCAAAAATGCTTGAATTCAAAGGAAAGACTTTGCCCATCCTCAACTTCTTAGAATGAAAGAATGGTTCAGTAAATATGACTTTGAAGTAGAACACATCAAAGGAGAGGATAACCTGTTACCAAATCTTTTAAGTAGACCACCTGTCTCTTGTGAAAAACCCTTTCAGCTAAAAGTTCTTCCCATGCTATACATGTACCAAACTATTAATGCCAACTTTCTTGAAAAAGGTATTCCTCCATCCTTACCATCACACATTTTCATGACCACCCTTAATTAAAAAGCAAGAACTCAAATTTTGAACTTCAATCCGGACTAATCAGAAAATATGGGTCAGATTTCTTTCACAAATTAGGCTTTCATCCGATCTATCCTTTCACCTGTATTTTCAGCTTCCTAAACCAAAATCTTGAAATCAATTTTATTGGCCTCCTGAATAATTAATCTTGTTTTGGTATCTTTGTCATCTATACTGGATCTCATTTGATCTTCAACCATTAAAGCTTGCAAGGTATATCAGTCTGCTTGAGAAGAATGAAGATCTGAATCACATTTGTCAACATTTCTCAAATGGTTCCAGAATTTTTCAAGATGGAAATCCTATTTGACAAATGAAGCTTATACTCAATAGGTGGCACCTCCTCTCGAATGTCATACTATCATCACCCTCAAAAGAACTTTCTTCAAAGCTAAAGGTGTTTTTACTGATGTACCATGCTTTAATATCTATGGGACTTATAGACACTCAATGATGCACTATATTACCATAGATACCACAGATCCTTCACAATGGAGAGAGTTTCAAAGACACATGTTCGAGAAAAATGGTATTATTCCAAAAGAGATATGGCCAAAGATATCTGATGATGCCCCATGGGAAATATTTCCTTCTGATTATGGGAAACAGTTGTTAGCAGATAAGGAATATTGGGAAAAGACACAAAGGACTACATCCATCCCATCTCACATGCAAATTGATGATCCTTATCAAGCCAGCTTATCTACAGAACAGATATGATTAAACTCTTTTAAATCAAATAATTTAGAGGACCCACATATGCCACTAGCAGGACACTCACAGAATCCTGATGAAGACAACCTCTTTTATCATAGTGAAGACAGTGCTGAAAATAAAAATCTATCTCCAAGTCACGAGCCAATTTGTAATGTTGCATGTATTTTTATAATAAACACTATAAAATAATATATGAATAATTTTAATTTTTAATATCATATACTCAATTTGTAGAAATCACTGTAAGTATTGATATCATATAATAATATAACCAACCAATACGGTGTATATGTTCATCTTAATTTATTTTCATTCCCTCAATGACCCTAAGAATGAAATTTTATAGGTCCAAAATATTGTAAAAAATGAAAAGCTGGATATTATACCTAAGAAATGTTCCAGGTACAAGCTCTTTTTCACATTTTTCTTAAATCTATTTTAGTTTACTCTATTTTTGACTTAATTTAGCTTTTTACTAGTTTGCGTACTTTAATATTAATATTAACTATGAATTATTATATAGTGAAAATGATGGAAAAGAAAATTACTAGCATCATTAAGGATCAATAAATTTTAAATATATCAATAGACTTGAATAAAAAATTTAAATATATATTTTACTTTATCATAATTTTGGGGACAATAATTGTCATGATCAGTAATTTAAATAGTTGTCGATTTTTTTTTTTTAATTTTGAAGACTGTTATTTTCTCTAATATAAATATTTATACTCAAACTTTTTTTTCATAAACACATACTTTTATGAAATTGTGAGGGAAAAACCAAAGAAAGAAGACTATATCAAATGACAAAAACCAAACAAAAACGGCAACCAGCATACCCAAATCTAGAAAACAACTAAAAATTGCAGTATCCAACAGCAAGAACAGCAAAACTAAAAACTAACCAACCAAAACAAAACATCAAAAGAAATCAAACATTAAAAGAAATCCAACAAATGTGAGTGTTTTCCATTTGACAGCGATCCCCAATCAGTGCAGGCAGAACCCACGTGCACATGAATCAATATTAGAACCGAATAAATCACATCAATAGTAGAAGCTCACTGTTGAAACCATGCTATCAATTAAGTAACGATGAAATTTCTTTCAGACATTTTATCAAACGGTTTATACTTAACATACATAGAGTTAGAAGACGGTGGCAACCAAACCTTGCCAATGGTCACAAACAGTCAAGCCAACAGTTGCCTTGAAATTTTTTTTTCAAAAAAAGGGAAATTGAGAACCTCGCAAATGGGTATTTAGACCGAAAGAGCCGACTAATTGTTACAGAGCAAAATCGACCATGAAATTTCTTCTTTATCCTTCGATTTTATCCATAAAAAAAAAAAAAAAAAAAAAAGATACTCCTAACTTAAATAAGCTGAAGTTAGAAGATGGTCACAACCAGACCTTTGTGAATGATTTCTTTTGCGTTCCATCAGTCAGGGAAAATTGGGGAAATGTCTTTTGAATTGAACAGAATTCACGAAATAAAAAGAAAAACCAAAAGAAAAGAAAGGAAGAAAAAGATGGAATAAAAAAAATATGCGTGTAATTTTTTATAAAAGTTGGATGCACATGTAATATATTATAAAAATGGATATTTTGCTGAAAATTAAATATAAAAAATGGATATTTTTATAAAAATTTCCAAAATCTAGCCATGTTTTGTGGCACGTTAGGCCCAAGTGCCCAAGGGAATTTGTACACAAAATGGCCTTATAATCTCCATTAGAAGCTTTAATGGATTAGTCATTAGTGAACTTATGGATCATCTTCCATGTTCCAACTTGACCGAAGAAACATGCCCTCTACTTGGGTCCATAAAATTTGCAGGGACCGTACATACACTTTGAACGATGCCCAAACATTAAAACTCCAACTTTATTGGAAGCCTCCAGATTGAGTCCTTTGAATTAACCCAAAGAGGAAGATTTCCCCCCCCCCCCCCCCCCCAGAAAAAGAGGAAGATTCCAGGTATTACATTTAATGATGGAATAATTCTCAATTAATAAAAATATAATATATATACACATACCAACGGTTAAATATAAGATATCTGGAATAAAAACTAAAAGTCGAGCATTATGTCAGGTTTATATTTTAAAAATATTTAACAAAATTCTCGAACTTTATTCGATTTAAAGTATAAGAAAAGTTAAAATAAAAATATTTTTCTTCTTTTTTCTCTTTTCTTTATAAAAATATCAAACTAAACTCCGTGTGCTCTCTACAATATTACAAAAATAATAAATCCCATTAATATTATTTTTGTTCGTTGTAATAGTACAATTCATAATAGACTATTAAAGAATTAATTGGAGCTATTGTTGGAAGGTTTTGATACAAATGCAATGATGAATTGGATAACATATAGTATTAAAATTTTTTTAATTGAAGTTGTTAGTTAGGTCTCATTCAAAATGATTAAAATTAAAGTGGAGGTATGTGGGTTTTAAGGAAGCATCATAAATTCCAGTTAATCACATCTATCAAGCAATAACATGCACTGTTAACACTTTTTGCACACACTAAGTGGGATCAAAGTTGGTCCATCTAATGAGATCAACAAAACTTTACAGGGAAACACACTCGATGCTAGAAAACTTTTGGTGCCAATGGCTATATAGAAACATTCATTATAATTAAGATTGATTAAATAACTCAGTTATTCCACACTTTCTAGCTAAGAGGTACGATTTCAATTCATTACATATGAATAATAATTACACAAACTAATGACCACTATTATTTGGCTAAAAAAATAATAATAATGAGCACTAATTAAGAAAGACCAACGAATGCTGTATATATATATATATATATATGATTGTTAATTTATGCTAAAACCATATGTAGCACTGAATTAGAAATTTGATTAGTTTCAAGTGATATTTGGCCTAATGGTCAATCTCTTGTGATATCATCTGAAGGTTCGAATTTAAATTCTTTCAACCCAAATATGTAGTTGTAAAAAAAAAAAATCGATTAGCTAGTGAAGAGATGATTCAACCATTTTTAGAAGTGTTTTCATGTATGGGGTTCAAAATACGTCATTGTTAAATTCTTAATTATCATTTGATTCAAAAGAAAAAAAAATTAAATTCATTATTGGTTTTATCAATATGATTTTAAAGTTTACAAATCGAATAGTGAGAGAAATTGAATTCAATGAGCAATGTGAAGTGGTAGAAGCATGGTTATAATTTTATTTATTATATATATGTTCAGTATGGGCTAATTCTATCAATTCTAATAGTTGCAAAATTCAAACGGCATGAATTCATAAAGAAAAATAAAAATCTTTTTAATACATTTACATACATACATAATTAATTTAAAATTCAAAATTTCTTTAAAAATAATAATTTTGAATGACAAATGTTTGCATTTCTATAAGTTTAATTTCTAATTGACATATTTGTTTAAAGAAATTATAAAAGAGAAGAAAAGGGGTGTGCGTGTATGGCCACTGTCTTTCGATCTGGGACACCTGAAAGAAAACCCTGGAAGAACAACTTGAAAGAATCCATACCCATAAACATATGCCTCCAACAGATTGGTAGCCATACACGTAACCACCAATAAAATTGTCAAAGATTAATCATAAAGTGGCTGCCATGTGCAAAAGCTAATTAAGCAACTAAACTAGAAGGTTAAGGAACGAAAAAGACAGCTTGGAATTCGTAAAAAAAAAAAAAAAATTGTAAAAGAAGATCGTTGATAAATACCCACTTGTCCACTATCCAGGGTTTGTTCGATTTTGTGATGATTAAGCAAATATAAAATACTTTATATGCTTATGTTTTTTCATTACATTCATTTAGTCGAAGTCCATCAATGTATAATGAATAGTTTTTTTAATATAAGAATTCACTAAATTTTAATTAGTTTAGTTTTATTTTTGATAATTAATTTAATAAAATTATATACATTAAAATTTAATATAAAATGTGATTTAAACAAGAATAGCACACTACTGATTTTTTCAAAATTCAAGCTTCTATTCTAATATATATAATAAAATTATGTAATCAACTTAAGATAGTAAAATTTGAGTATTATTGTTTTCTTTTATAATCTAATGGTTCAACTGATAAATATTATAAAATGAAATTATAGATTCGATTCTCCGCTCTTTCCTTAATTTAAAAAAATATTGATAATTAATTAATGTCTTAATGAACCCTATTTAAAGGACAAAAACGTAGCTAGCTTTGAGCATGGAGAATAATCCAACTTTATAGTATTAGTGTTTTTAGTGTTTTGTGTGAGTTTTTAAATTTTTACTTTAGAGAAAGTGACACGTTATAGTGTGAAGTTTTGAGTTCCTATTGAAAAGTATATACTATCTCTTCATCAATCCTTTTTGTGGATTTTTTTTTTTAAGTATTTGACTACAATCTTTTTTGGCCAATGGCTAAGACACTAAGATATGGACTAAGTACCCTATGAAATCAAAGATATGGGCTAATTATCTTTGAAAAAAAAAATTGTATATAGATCAATCGGTAAATTAATTTTTTTAGTTCTTTTTTAGCATATCTTAATTAATTTTCCTAGGTATATTTAAATATGCATTTATTAAAAATATCAAACCAACGGAAAATAGTTTTTTTTAAAAGAAAAAATTACTATAAAAAATATTTCATTGATTTATTATTAATAATAATTCATTCAACTGTTGTAATCAACTAGTAAAAAACTATTTTTTACTTAAATAATGTCTTTATTTTAAATTATAGTGTACATAATTACATTAAATTTATTGTTCAAAACTTTTTTTCATTATTTTGATTCCATCTAAATTAAATGAGATTAAGTAAAATTTAATAAATTCTAAATACTAGCGGTTATCTGAATGAAGAAACATTTTATGCTACTTATATCGTGAAAGAGCCTATAGAAATAGGGTTGATAGTGGCCAATATGTTAATTTGAGTAAAATTCAAAATATAATTAATCATGACTATCCCCTCTCTTTGTTCCAATTTAATTGATGTTTAAGAATTATGCACTTAAATTAAGAAATGTGATTAATATATATGTAAAATACTATATTACCTTTATAATAATTTTCTCAACTAATTATTAGTTTTGTATATTCTCAAAAAAAGTATATCTATTCAATTAATTCTCTTATTTAAATAAGAATACAATAGAAAAAATAATAATTAAAATGTAGTGGTAAAAAGAAAATTCTATTTTAAAAAGTCAATTAAATTGAAACAGAGGAGTACTAACTTGATTCTATCCAAAAAGCTATTTTAATTAATATTTTCATAGTCTATCCCCCTAATTTTGTTCATTGTCAATTCAATTTCATTGGTTATACTAGCATCTTGAATTTAGAGCTAACTATGGATGTACATAATACAATTAAGTCATAACAATCTACCTGCTTAATGGCCTAAATTAAGGCGGAATTCAAGGATTGCTGAAATCTAAGTCATCGTATAATAAAATAATAACAATTAGCTTGTAGTGTTATAAAATCAAATGGTTTAAAACAAAAGGGTTTTCTTTATGTAGGTTAGCTATTTATATAAATTGAAAAATACTATTTAATCCAAAATTTTTTATATTTATTTTTCGTACCATTTAATTTGATATTAATTAATTTATCAAATTTATTTTTTAAGAATATATTATTTTAATTATAAAAATAATGTTTTTCATTAATATAATACTAAATTATGTGATTTTTTACTACAAAAATATTCAAATAATACTATTCATATAGTTTTGATGGGTGATAAAGATACACTTAGAAAAACAAATTATTTGGAAAGAATATAAAATTCTAGTTTGTGAGGAGGGAAACATGGAAGGGTAATGTGTGTGGCATAAACAACACAAACAAAATAAAAATTAAGAAATTTGATTAATTGAAATCAAAAGAAAAAAAAAAAAAAAAAAAAAAAGACAGGACCTCCATGGGATATGACATTGATAAGCACTCACTATCTAGAGGAACACACATCCCCATCTTTCAACTTTATGGTCATATTCACATTATTATGTTAGAGAGGTCTCAAGTATATATATTATTATTAGTATTAGCTATTTAGCTTAGGACCTATACATATATATTGAATGTAAGAAATAATTTGGACAAACATAATGATATTTATAAAGTGAATTTTGGTGGTAGAACATGCATTCTCTTTATTTCAAAAAAAAAAAAAAATGCATTGTCTTTCCATGTTCCAACAATTTCACTAGATTTTTATTTAACATATATGTTATTTTTTGACGAATTAAATTTCACTAGAATAAAATTATAAAAATGATAAAAAATTTTAAATAAATAATTAATATATATGATTTTTTTTTATGTTATATGTATTAGGTGAAAGTGTTTCATGGTAAATTTTTATCAAATTTAATTAATTAAACATCAATCACTTATATAAGAGGTTTTAATTAATTGGTGAATTTTAGCCAATGAAATTAAGCAACAATTTGGGACCACGGTACCTTCCCTTTAAAAGTGAATGAAAATGAAATATTATGTATAGAGAGTTTGCGTTTCAAAAAAAAATAAAATTATTTCATAAAAAAAAAGTTACTTAGAGATCACTATAATGACAATTAAGATGCATAGTATCAAATGAGATTATAGAGCTAAGATATATAGATATTGTTTGTTTTTTTTTTCCCTTTTATTTAATCACTCTAAGTATACTAAATTCTAATAAATTTATTTTAATTCAGATAAAATCATAAAAATAAAAAAATTTCTTAACAATTAATTTAATATAACTATATATATATATATCATAATTCGAATTTAAAATATCGTTTAAGCATGAATAACTTTTGATAAGATGATTCCATTAGGTTGTTTTTTTCTTTAATTAATAGGGTGTAGCCACTTTAATTTGATTAGGCCGGATCAAAAGAAGGAAGTGAAATTAATATAGCTAATTAAGTAATTAGTCAAATAAATACTTCGTTTAGCATAAAAATTTAGTTGGAAGATGGGAAACAAGGCTTGAAAGTGTCGGGATAACCATGACACTTGATTAGTTTAAGTTTCTTTAATTATTTTAATAAAAGCAAAAGCTTATTGAAACTCATAAACAACTCAAAAGCATTTAAAAAAGAATCCAAACCACACCATGCCCATCGTCTTCTTCTTCCTCTTTCTTTACATATTTAAGTCTACTCCAAAGCTTAATAAGGACACAATTAAATCAAGCTGCCGGATTTGGAGAATCTTCCCTCTGATTAATTAAAAACAGCCTTCATGATCACCATAGCTATTTAAGTTTCATCCTTATCTTTTTTTTTTTACTTGTTTATTTATTAAATGACTCTTAAGAAATTAATCCCATGTGATTCATGTATGATAGTTATGCAAGTTTGTATATTATATATTAGAATACTTTAATTTAATAGTTTTTTTTTTTTACTAATATAGAGGTTAGAATCAAAATAATAATTGACAACATAATTTAAATTTTACATTTCATGGTATTTGAAAAAAAAGTAATCATTCGATTATTCTCTCACTGATTTTAATTTAATAGTTTGAATTTATATATATATTAAGATCAATCTCCAAATATTATATATTTGATTGTTTATTTATAATTAATATTCTATTTTTTACAATTATAAATATTCTCTTAAAGAAAGATTTTACCTAAACTTAAAATTGTTGAGGAAGTAAATATTTTATTGTATATATTAGGAAGTAAATATTTGTATACAATTAGGAATAAGGTTCTATTCCATTTAGAATATTATTCTATTCTTAATTAGGTTGTGATTAAGATTTCTGTGTATATATATAAGGGGTGTAACCCTTCTTTGAATATAATAGAAAAATATTTCTCTTGAATTTTTCTCTCTTTTTCTCTGAATTTTATTTTTTATGGTATCAGAGTATATCCATTGAAATCGAATTTTTTATTGAATTCTTGCAAATCATATTTTCTTCTTCATTTGAATCCTTTGAAATCTTCAAAATCATGACCACCGAAAACACATCCATCGTATCTCATGAAATGCCCAACTTTATTCAAACTCTTCAAGATAATTCTCCCTTTCCCACAGGAATTATTCTTGATGATACAAACTATACTCTATGGTCACAGATCATGGAGATGCGAATTGGAGCTAGAAATAAATCTGGCTTTCTGAATGGCACTACGCCAAAGCATGATTTGCAAGAGATAAAGCATTGGAGACTTGGCTCCTTGATAATAATCGAGTCAAAAGTTGGTTGATTGACAAAATGAGTCCCACATTGATACAGAGATTCATTCGTCTTCCAACAACAAAGGAGATATGGGATGTTGTCTCAAAAACCTTCTATGATGGGTCTGACGAAACCTAGTTATTTGAATTGAATAAAAAATCATTCACAACACGTCAGAATGGTAAGCCATTACCTGCATACTATAATGAACTGATTGGAATATTTTAGGAAATCGATACCCGGACTTATGCACAAGGGGAGGATGTTAATGGAGTAGTATCACTTCATAAGCATATTACCCGGCTTCGAACACATATTTTTCTAGCCGGGCTTGATTCAGAATTTAATATCGCTCGGAGTGAAATACTCCAGAAGGATCCACCTCTTGATCTTGAGTCTAGTTATGCATATGTCCAGAGGGATCACAACCAGCGACATACGATGAAAGAGTCAAAGATCTTGCCAGACCATTCTGTACTTATAGTAGCTCAGACTTGTCCCCAGTTCAGAGGGAACAAAATACCGAGTAAGTCCATCACATACAGTTATACTCATTATGGTGAAGTTGGACACTCCAAGGAACAATGTTATAAAATTGTGGGATATCCGGAATGGTAGGATTTCAATAGAAAGCTTCTTAAGAAGCTCGGCAAGGCTGCAATTGCAACTTCTACTGAACCAAGTGGTGATACAGGTATGAAAAATCTTACTCAAAATAATACATGGATTATTGATACATGTGCTACTGATAATATGACAAACTCTAATCACTATCTTACATCTATCCGTCCATCAACCCAATAAAATATTCTAACTGCTAATGGAGGCATAGCACCAGTCACTTATAAGGGATCAGTATCTAACTCTGACTCTCTTAATTTAGATATTGTTCTTTTTGTTCCATCTCTTTCTTGTAATCTACTTTCTGTTGGCCAAATCATTGAAACCTTGAATTACACTGTCAAATTTTGGCCTAAATATTATGTATTTTAGGACATTGCAATGCGCTGAATTCTTAGCTCTGGTGTTAAACATGGAAAGTTGTATTATCTTGAGTTGTATGATGATTCAAGTCAGAAATCAAGTCAAGTTAATAGGGTTGGTAGGAGTTGTTCAAGAAAAGACTAAGTAATCTTATGGCATCGTCGTCTTGGTTATCTTTCTTTTCATTATCTTAGACAAATAAAACTGAATTTATTTTTGCATACCACAGACTTGGAATTCAAGTGTGATGTTTGTGAATTGGCAAAAGGCCACCGAATTTCTTATGTACCAAGTTATAATAAAAATTCAATTCCATTTATGACCATTCATTCTGATGTATGGGGACCTGCTTGGATTTTTACTCTATCTGGTGCTCGATATTTTATAACGTTTATTGATGAATGTACCCGGATGACCTGGGTATCTTTACTTTCCAATAAAGGAGATGTGTGCTCTAAATTTCAGGACCTATACAATATGGTGGCTACACAATACCAGAGTAAAATTCAAGTCTTGCAGTCTGACAATGGTGGGGAGTATGTTAACTCAATTCTCAATGATTTCTGCCTTAAGAAGGACATTCGCCACCAAACCTCTTATGCCGGCACTCCCTAACAGAATGGTATAGCCGAACGAAAGAATCGGCAGTTATTGGAAGTTGTCCGAGCATCACTATTTAACATGAATATTCCTCGAGAGTACTGGGGAGAATCTGTTCGATCCGCTGCGTACCTCATAAACTGAACACCATCACAAGTACTTGATTTTCAGACTCCTCTTCAGAAACTTCAGGAACTTGTCATATATCCACCCTTCAATAATCTCAAACCCTGAGTTTTTGGATGCTCGACATATGTTCATCAGACACTCGGTAAATTAGACCCTTGAGCTATCCAGTGTATCTTTGTTGGCTATGCGGATTTACAAAATGGATATCGGTGTTATGATCCGAATACAAAGAAGATGTATGTCACTCGGGATGTTCGATTTCATAAAAATTCTCCTTTCTTCTCCCACTCCGAGTGCTCTCTTCAGGGGGAGAAAAATCGAAACCTCTTTGAGCTTGAAGATAGCATTCTGAGTCTCCCAAATATTTTGAGTGTTCCGAGCATCTCACCAGGACGGACATCTGGTGTTCCGAGCACGAGCATTTTACCTGGATAAACATCTGATGTTAATGTTCCAAGCATCTCACTAGGACAGACATCTGGCGTTTCGAGCACGAGCACCCGGATAAATCTTACCTAGACAAACATCTGATGTTCCGAGTACGAGCATCTTACCTGGACAGATCATCGAAGAAAATTTGAGTAATCAAGATAGTACATCTTCCCAACCCATACCAAAAGTTGAAGAAACTCCGGATGCAGTGCATAATAAGGTAAACTTATCTCCTTTAATTCCAAATACTAAGCCTCGTTATCCTTTTAGAATCAATAAAGGGGTTCCAAAAAATAATATGATCCAGAACTTCATACCAAAGTTAAATACCCTATCAATAACTTCATATCAACCAACTGTTTGTCTAACTTACATGCACTTACTGTAAATCAATTATCTACTGTATCTATTCCGAGTAATGTGCAGGAAGCCTTAGATGATCTGGATTAGAAGAAAGCTATGAATGATAAAATGAAGGCATTACAGAAGAACCTGACATGGAATCTTGTTCCCCTTCTGAAAGAAAAGAAAATAGTGGGGGTGCAGGTGGATATTCACTATCAAACTTAATCCAGATGGAAGCATAAATCGATATAAAGCTCGGTTGGTAGCAAAGGGGTACACTCAGAAGTATGGAATCGACTATGAAGATACATTTGCCGCAGTAGCAAAAATGAACACCATCCGAGTCCTCATCTCCCTAGCTGCCAACCTGGACTGGCCGCCTCAATAATTTGATGTAAATAATGCATTTTTGAATGGAACCATAGATGAAGAAGTATATATGGATCCACCACCCAGAACTAAATGTACTGACCGAGTATGCAAATTAAAGAGAGCATTGTATGGACTCAAGTAATCACCTCGAGCATGGTTTGGATGACTCTTAACCTTCATGAGGAAGTTTGGATATAAGCAAAGTGATGCTGATCACATACTATTCATCAAACAGAAGTTAGAAAAAGTCATTGCGTTGATTGTATATGTTGATGATATGGTGGTCACTGGAAATGATCCGAGTGAGACAACAAACTTGCAAAGACAGTTAGCATCTGAGTTTAAACTTAAGGATTTGGGTAACTTGAAGTATTTTTTAGGAATTGAAGTTGCAAGATCAGCTCAAGGAATTTCTCTTTGCTAATGAAAGTACGTAATGGATCTACTGACAGAGATAGGGATGTAAGCCAGCTGAGCCTCCCATTGAAGTCAATCATGGACTTTCAATCCTAGAAGATCAAGGTCCAACTGATAAAGATCAGTATCAAAGGTTGGTGGGAAGGTTGATTTACCTATCTCATACTCGGCCAGACATAGCTTATGCAATAAGTGTTGTAAGTCAGTTCATGCATTCTCCGAGTAAAGAACATATAAATGCAATATACCGAGTATTAAGATATCTAAAGTCTTCTCTGGGTAAAGGGTTATTCTTTGGGAGGAATAAGGATTATGAAATTATCGGCTATACTGATGCTGATTGTGCTGGAAATCGGACTAATCAAAAATCAACGTCCGGGTTCTTCACATTTGTTGGAAATAATTTAGTCACCTAGAGAAGCAAGAAACAGAAAGTTGCAGCAAGGTCAAGTGTTGAAGCTGAGTTTAGAGGAATGACTCATGGAGTATGTGAGTTACTCTGGGTAAGGCGAATTGTTCACGATCTAGGATTAAAACATCCAAAACCTATGTTGTTACATTGTGATAACAAGGCAGCCATAACAATTGCAAACAATCTGGTTCAACCTGATTGAACTAAGCATGTAGAGGTTGACAGACATTTCATAAAAGATCATCTGAACCAAGGGACAATTGATCTTCCATATGTTTCATCTCAGACTCAACTAACTAACATCCTCACAAAGGCTGTATCCGGAAAAGCATTCTATAACTTATTTGGCAAGTTGGGAATGATTGACATACATTCACTAACTTGAGGGGGAGTGTTGAGGAAGTAAATATTTTATTGTATATATTAGGAAGTAAATATTTGTATACAATGAGGAATAAATTTTTATTTTATTTAGGATATTATTCTATTCTTAATTAAGTTGTGATTAGAATTTCTGTGTATATATATAAGGGGTGTAATCCTTCTTTGAACATGATGGAAAAATATTTTCCTTGAATTTTTCTCTCTTTTTCTCTGAATTTTGTTCTTCAAAAATATTATATTTAACTGTTAGAAAAAGTATCACATACTCATAATAGTGTATATGCATATATGTATTGTAAATTTAACCATTTCTATTGTAAAATTCTACAAATGATAGTAAAAACAAGTGAAAGTTACATCAAGATCAAGGTCAAGGTCATTGTTTTTTAATGAAAACCAATGAAGATATAAAAATCTAAATTAAATATGTAAAAGAGTATAAGAACAACCGTGTAAGTTAAGCTTAATTGGAAGTTTCATCCTTATCCATCCTTGCCACCTTTTACATATACTTTAATCATGAATTTAACCATACTTACCTAGTAAACAATCAAAACAGGATCATCAAAATATTACATTGCTTAGACTATAACCAACTTGATTTAGAAATTAATATATATAGAGAGCTCATCTTTCTAGAGAACTACCCCTCTTTTATTATGTATAATATATATATGGTTGTCAATGCTTTATTAGGTTCTAAAAATGTTAAGTACTCTCCAAAACAAAGATATCAAAGCATGAATGAATTATCAATTATGCTCGCACAAGTATCAAAAACTCCAATCAAATTTTGTTTAAAAAAAAACTCCAATCAAATCAATTCTTTCTTTTGCTCCCTACACATGACATTTCCTCCACCTATAGCTATGCACTTACCAAAACCCTACGTGGCATCTTTAAAGAGGGTCCTCCAATTTTTATATATTTTGAATAAAAATTAAGAAGAGGGTCCAAATTGGTTTGCTAGAAACGAAGAAAATGTCTTAAAATTTACCCATATGAGCAAAGAGTTAAAATGCCCCCTATACGCCTTCCATGTGATGCTTTTGCCTCAATTAAGCTAACTTCTTGGAGTCCTAATGCTTGCAAAATGAAGTGAATCTTTAACACAAAAACACCCACTGCCCATTATGCCAGCATGCCATTTTCCTAAATTTGACCTAAAGAAGGTGGCAAAGGTTTTTACGCATGCAAACAGTAAGCATTTATGGATTATTCCTTGAGATAAGCTTGAAACATACATACATATATATATATATACATAAATTAAACTAAGATCCTTTCACATTTTGGTGAGTCACCCTCCATATAGCTTCTACAACTTTTTATCCATCTCTCTTTAGGGAAAGAAGAATTCTTTTTTGTTATGGTACGTAAAACCTCATCATTCAAAATAATTGATATCCATTCAAATTCTTTCAATTTTTCTCCCTCATAAATAAATAAATAAATAAATAAATAAATATATATATATATACACACAATAAGTTTGAAAAATTTACTTAAGTATCACTATCATATTAAATTGGAAGTAGACTTATATATAATACATCACAATACCATCGTAGTAAGAACAGTTTTGAAATGATTTTAAAAATTGCTAACAGCAGACGATAATAATTTATTTTTATTTAATCATTCATATTTTAAATTTAAAAGTTCATATAATCAATTTAAATTAGTTATTAAAAAAAATATTTAAAATCCTTATGATGTTATCTAAAATAAATGAAAGTTAGTGAAATTTGAATTGCGATGATTTTGAAAAAAATGAAAATGTATTTCTTATATCAATATGAGACATTAAGGATCAAATCCATATAGTTATGGAGATCGAACTAATGAGAAAATTTGAGGAAAAAGCGAAGTTGTTGGCGGCTACATATATGAATGTTTGATGTGAAAACGTAAGAAGAGAGAGGAGAGGCAATGGCCAATGGGCATTGGGCATCGGGCATTGGGCATCGGCATTGGGTAAAAGTACAAAGGTAAAATGGTATTGGTGTGGGGAGGTTTAGAGGGTAAAATGTGAAAGTCTATAAGAAAGGAACACGTGGATGGATAGAATATGTGGTCCCTATGTGAGTTCGTGGGGGTTTTGACACTTGTAAAAGATGTTTGGTGCAACCCATGTGCACTTCTCTTGGCCAACTTGTCCTTGTCACCACTACTACTACTAATATTCTACAATTTTATTTCTTTTTAAGCTTCATGACTTAGCCAAGCTACCTTGAGTTTTAGCCATTTCTAGCGCTTTTAGTTAAAAATAAAACAACCCACCAAAAACAAATGGAATATTTGTTATTTTCTATGTATTTTATCATAATTTACTACTATTTTTGAAATTTAAAAAAAAAATTATCTATCTTTAATATTTATAACATTTAACTATTATTAATTTTTCTTTTAGAAATAAAATTTACAATCTCAAATGTTAATAATTAATAAATATTTTTAATTTTCAGTTTTGACTTAATGATTATTCTTTATCCAACTTTGAAAAGTCAAATGTCGACTAAAATTTTGAAGTCTTTCTTTCTTCTTCATCCAAACTTCCATCTTAGTCTGATGGATATATTAATTGCACTTATATACGCATGCAGAAAATAGACACTGAACTAACTAATTTTATTTTCCTCATGGATAAGTAAATTCAAATTTTAAAATAGTGAAAATTTTTATATTTTGCTTAATATAAAAAATATTAAATATATATATATGCGCCCACACATATTTTTAATTAAAATTTTAAATAAGTTGTTAGTTAAGTCTCCGGCTACTATTTTCATAGAAAGTCTCAATTTAGAGCATTCATAAACCCATATATAAGCTATTTAAAAACATGTTAGATTTTGATTTGATATCTCTATTGATTGATATGAGTGTTGATTACTCAAGTATAGTACCCCTCAAACAGAAAAATTCGTGCTCGTTGCATGCATGTATAGCTAAAGTTTGAAACATAGCAATAAAGGATTTTAGAATGCATATTAAATCAAGTTCAAAATCTAAAAAATACTTGCGTGCATATCTTTCCCACGGCTAAAACTACTACTTGTATATTTTGAATGTTCAATATATTTGAGTATTGAATGATTAGGTATATTTATTATTGAATATCTACTTAACATGACATGAAAACCATTTAAGGGTTATTCTAAAAGTATGTGATTATTCTCTAATTATAATTAGAGGAAGAGTTAAGATGAAAAGTACATGTAATTAAGAATCAATCAAGACAATGAATTGAGCAAAATAAGCAACAAGACTTTGCTTTTGAACCCACATAAGCTAACAAAAAAATAATACGACATATATATATATATATATATATATATATATATATATATATATATATCACTATGCAGAAACAACTTCACTCTCAATCAATAATCTTGAGAAAGAATGATTAAGCAATAGAAAGTTAGAACATGGTGCTTTTTAGGGTTTTATCCCTGTTGTCCTTGGCAGATAGATGGTGGGTGCACGTCTGATGCCGCCCGTGGCAGTGGCTGTCTCTTGATTATGGAATATGAGTTGAAACATAACTCCCCCTCCAAGTCAAATCGGTTTAGTACCTACCTACCTCTATATGCTCTTTCGATGTTAAATAATATTTGCTGTGACGAGTAGTAAAAAGTGTGAAATTCTTTAGTTAATTTTTTGAATTTGATTTTTATATATTCATAGGTCGAAGAGTTCTACCTCATTTATTAAGTCCAACTAACATAAATTTTAAAATAGTTAAAATTTATATAACTATCGAATACCGGAAACATTATTAGCTATAAAAAAAATTATATAGAGGTACAAGAGCTAGAAACCATTTATAACCAAGAGCTTCTTTTTATCCTTTGATGACTTTAATTTTTGGTTGTTTGTTGCCTTTTCTTCTCATACTTTTTTTCTTTTTAGCTTACCCTTTTCTTTGTGTTTCAGTTATAGATTCATTGATTCTCTTCAATGGCAGGAACAAAGAAGCTTTTTAAAGGACAGGCAAAGTGGGCGTGCTTTTCTTGTCTACACTTGAATGTTGCTACTACGCTGGTCAAGATATTGCCACACGTTTCAGTCCAACTCTATCTATTCCATTTAGGTCATCTTGTCACATTTTTCCCATCTACTTATGATTACCACAAAACTATAAATTAATATATATTTCATTAATTATTTTCAAAATATAAATGCAATAGACTAATTTAAATATATTAATTAAATTTTTCTCTAATGACGTTATGAGGTGTAAAATTCAATTATTAACGTTATCGATTTAAAAGGAAATGACTACTCATATTATGCAGTCTATCGATACTAAAATCATATAATCTCTTAATTTCTAAAAAAAAAAATCACATTCTTTTAATATATATATATAATAAAAATGTATTCATACTCGATTGAGAAATAATTTTTGTTCATAATTAATTATAGCTGCAAAATAATTTTGGAAAAGAAAAAATAAAGCAAAGAGAGAAGTGGGTTAAAAGGAAAAGAACGTACCAGCACCCTCCTATAGCTAAAACCTAAGGAGATGAGATGGTGACTTCAATTGCCATTTGATTGGACGGAAATCAAGGAAAATTATGTACAATTCCTCATATTTTATTTGTTACTATTATATTAGTAACTTCTTATGATAAATGCACCTAAACAAACAGAAAACTTCTTCCCTAAGGGTATATGTATATATATACCCTTGCCTAATTGGCAATTAGTCGATCTATAAGGACCATATTTTCTTTTTCTTGTTTTGCATTCAAAGTATTTTAATATTCAGTAATGAATTTGATGGATTTATAGAAGGTAAATTTTTTTTAATAGTTGTTTCTTTCGTATATAAAATTTAAATTTAAAATATTATTTAAAAAATTTAAATTTTTTACTATTTGGACTATCAAAATTTGGTAATCACCATATATTCTAATAATCACAAACCACACATATATGTAATTAGGAACTCAATTAAACGTAAATGGCAAAGAAGAGATGTGGTGGTAGCTATAAACACAAAGAATGCAAGTGATTAACTAGACGTCAACAATGACGAAATCTCTAGCAAGTGGCATCAAAATCACTCCAACGACTTAATATTTTAATCATTACGTATGTTTCTCTCTTAAAAAAACATATTTAAAAAAAAATAAAGAAGAAATGGGTCATTCTCCTTCCTTGATGTTTCATTTAATATAATAATTTTTTTTTAACATAAGATAGTGTGGAAATTTTTACATTTTAACCCATCTCGAGCCACGCATGGACCAATATATACATAGTTTATTTATATATACAATTAAAGAATGAATAAGGATTATAAGCTAATTAAGCTAAGCCAAGAGTGCGGCTTGGCTACTTAAATTAATTAACTTGCTTTTATCGAAGACAATGGAAAGAGAAGAATAGCACCCAATTGGACAACAAAATGACTTACATCCAAATCCAGAGGCCAACCGTACTCTATTGTTTATTCACTTCGAGGTCTGCTGATCCCAACCCCATGAAATTACAAGATTGTGGGTGTGTTGCTTTGAGTTTGTGCCTCTCTTCTCTATTTCTTTTGTTCACATCTTAATGACCTTTCTTTCTTCACTAATTACATAATTTAGGCAACCCTAATTGCCTAATTTATTCTATAATGATCCTATAATATTGTTTAGTTGAAAGTCAAATCAATTATATAAAAAATAATTAAAAAAATATTAATTAATTAATTATAAAATATAATTTTCTTGAATTATGACATAATGGGTTCATATATTTTTTCTAATTTTTTTTTCTTTTAATTAGCTATTCAACTATTATTAGTTTAACCTTCAAACTAGACATGATGAATTAGTAATCTTGAACCATTATATAACTTCTCCCCTCCACACTATATATATATATATATTAGGTTAGTTGATAAAGTTATTCCCGTAATATCTCAAATTTGAATCATAACATATAAAGTCGCGTTAAATTAATTATTAATTTTTTATATTTTATAATTTTATTCCATCAAATTAAATTAGTTAAAATTTACATTAGATATTGATAATTAATATAAAGAGGTGGTTGTTTCTTTCAATGCTGTCATCAAACTCTTCATTTGCTAACCATTTCCCTTTATCAACATCTGAAACACATTATAGATATAATATCATTGTTTGCTTTAGTATACATTATTTTTAAAATTAACATAAGAGATTCTTTCATATTCGATCTTATATATATATATATGATGCTTTGAAGAGTTATTGTACTTGTATGACTATGACCTCGAATTGTATACTCATTTTCGCACCTTATCTTATTTAATAATATTCTATTTATGAAAATTTTCAATCATTTAATTAAAAATATATATATTTAAGTAATTAAATGATTATAATATCGTGTACATAAAACATTAATGGAGTCTGAGAATGTTGTTACATCTTAAAATGCTTTATAGACAATCAACAACTATTAAAATTAATTGACAATAAATTATTTCTACTTAAATGATATTTTGAGTTAAGAGTTATGACATATACTATCACATTGAATTTGTTTTTAATAGATTTTTACCACCTTTTAAATATATATGTGTAAAATTAAAGAAAAGTGTATGTAAAATTCGAATTTCCTGCACAAAATGTTTCTAAATCCGAACTTAATCTTAGAAAAATATGAATTTTCGATATATATATATTTTTTATCATATGTGTATATATAGAGAGAATTTCTTGTTAATTGTGAAGGACATTTACCAATATGTACTGTAACTTTATCTTCATTCGTTATGAGTGAATTATTTTTCACCTAGTTGCAGCAGCTAGTAGGTACGGAAGGGGAAGATTGACTCATCTTTTTGTCCTACATGCACATCAGAAGTAGTTGTTATAGTTGCAAGTTCATGAATGGCAATCTTGAAATTAATAACAAACCCATATCCATCATTGTCACTTTAATTATTTATCAAAAAAGAAAAAAAAAAGAAAAAAAAAGGATTTAGGGACAAACAATACCCTTAAATCTCGAGATACAATACATTTTTCTTTAACTTTTGATTAATTGAAGTGTTAAATCAATAAAAGTTAAATATTTAATTAAAATGATAAAAATTAAATTATAATATCAAATATGTAAATTTTAAATAGTTTAATATTTTTTAATTGACATTCCAACTCATCAAATTTGATGTCATCATAAAATTTCTACTCCTGAGTCCTACCTCCAAAACCTATTATAAAAATGAAACTCTTCCCATGTTTCCTCCAACTTGTCCACTTCTTTTAACATATACACACCACAACTCTACTCTACTCATAAAAAAAAAAAAAAAAAAAAAAAAAAAAGCAAAGAAAAGCAAGAAAACCAAAGAAAAGAAGAGATGACAACCACCCTGAATCAAAAGGTTGAAGATCACATGGTTCTCCTTTCTCAATTGTACCCTGGAGGAGAAGTATACACTCAAATGGTTCCACAACAAGGCTAGTCTTGCTAAAAATAACATGACATGCACACACACACACACATAAAACATTAATATATCATTCTTACATGATTTTGTATTTTTTGTCATAGTTATAAGGGTTTGTTAATCAATGGTCTTCGTGATCATTAGGTACTGAGACTAAACCGCGGAGGAGGAGAAAGAAGAACAAAGGAGGAGAAGCAGGAGTTTCAGGGTTGAAGAAAAGGAAGCTTAGTGCGGAGCAAGTGAACCTTCTTGAAATGAATTTTGGTAATGAACATAAGTTGGAGTCTGAAAGGAAAGATAAGCTTGCTTCAGAACTAGGACTTGATCCTCGTCAAGTAGCTGTTTGGTTTCAGAATCGAAGGGCTCGTTGGAAGAACAAGAAACTAGAAGAAGAATATACTAAATTAAAAACAGCCCATGAAAGTAGTGTTGTTGAGAAATGCCGTCTTGAATCTGAGGTACCATCTCTTTACCTTTGATTCCTTCTCTTTTATTTAAAGATTTTAAGCAACTCAATATCTTTTTAATTTCCAAGAAAAGTTCACTCCATTCAACTTTAATATAACTCTGTGAGTACTGAAAGATACTCATGATCAAGCAATTACATATAAAAAATCCCACCTTACACAATCCAAGTTTTTAAAATTTTCTTGTTCTTAATTTGAACTATATATAATTTTCCTCCTGTTTCTTGGAAGCCAACCAGAGATGTAGTAGTAGTGGATAATACCTTTATGTCTATAAAATAATGATTACAGTGCTGAATAATTCCGTGATTTATGACTTTTGATCCATCTTTTTCACTTATTAAACTAATGGGCATCACTAACATGATCCACTATTTTTTAAATTTGCATGAGCTCTTGGAACTTGAAGTAAAGCTATCATGCCACCTTCTTTGTTTTATTGTCTTATACAAAGTCGAATTTCTTTATAAATCAGATATTTCACTCCAACTACTTAAAATTTTATAATTATATGAATTCCGATCAGTTCGGAAATTCGGAAACTTATAATCTTTTTCATATCATGAAAAAAAATTTATCATTTATTTACTCAGTTTTTGTCACATTTTTTGGGTTCAGACTGAAAAAAACACTTGGCATAAAAGTGAACACAATTGACTAGGAACAGAATACTGCAACTTCCTAGACAACAAATGAGCAGATAGACCTTATTTTGATGCTTTTAATCCATAGCTATCTCTTCTTCCCACATGGGATGCTGCAGCATGCCTTGTACGAACATTGCATAAACAAAAAAAATTTCAAGAATCTCTCATATATATTATATATTTCTCTGTTTTGCATTTTTCTTTTTTGGTTAAAATAAAGTTTTTTTTTCTTTTTTTTTTTTTTTGTATAGGTTTTGAAGCTTAAAGAGCAGCTATGTGAAGCAAGCAAGGAGATCCAACGACTAACAGAGCGTGTTGATGGAGTTTGTAGCAATAGTCCAAGTTCAACCATGACAATGGAAGCCATTGACCCACAATTTTTTGGAGAATTTGGGATTGAAGATGTGTTTTACATGCCAGAAACCAATTATGTTCATAGCATGGAATGGGTTAATCTTTATATGTAATTAATTAATTAAATATTAATAACTAGCTTTAAATTAATTAATTGTAGTATGTAGATAATGTAGTAACTATTAAGAAACAATCTAATGTAAATTAATTTCTCTATCTAGTGTTAATTAAATGGATGTATTTTGGCTAGAAATTAATTGGATAATGTCACTTCCATTTGACTAAAAAGCTATATAGCTAATATTCACTTTCTAACATAATTTTTAATTGATTGTGATGGAGGTTTAAATTCAAAATCTTACTGGTTTTGGTGATAATTTTTGTAGCTACATAAACTACATAGACTATGGCTTATTTCTATTATACACCATTTTTATCACTTTCTAGCTTTTGTCAAGTGAATCTATAAAAAAACTAAAACTCTCATATTATCTATCGGTCATTATTTATTTTATTTTATCTGTCGGTTACATTCCCGTGATACTTTTTCAATTTATATTTTATATATTAAACAACAACATTATATAAAACATAAAATAAAATTAAGAGTTAATGAGAGTAATTTATTGATCATTTTCTAAAAAAAATCATGATATGTTTCAATTTAAATTTTGCCATCATTAATTTATAAAATTAATTATTATTTTATTATTTTTTTTAAAAAAAGAATAAAAGTAATGAGCAATGCATAACATGTCCACTTCATTTATCAAATGTCATTAATTGTACAGAATGGATTACATAAAAATTGCATAATTACAACTAATTAATCACTTTTGTAGATAAGACTACACTTACATATAAAAATGGAAAAGAAAAAAAAGAATTCTTGTTAATATAATAGGAAAATTATCCATATATATATATACACACATTTCATTTAGACAAAAAAGAAAGGTGTATAGCTACTAAATTGCCCAATAAGTAGAAAAGACACAACTACAAATATAGACATATATAGGGATAAGACCACACTAATTATGGGAAAACATTCATGGGTATCTATCTTATCTTCAAGTTAATGGCATAAGATCAGAAGATTGATAGATTTTAGAATGATGGGTTTATTATAAGAAAGTGGGTAAGGCTGCTAATGTGTGTAACTAGGTGTAATCTAATGGCTTATTGGCTGTGTACTAATATTGGCAACTATTCTTGCCTAGTGGCATGCATGAAAAGAAAAAGGCTTTGTTGCTAATGCTGATGACAGTGGAAGATTATAAGATAACCCAATATTAACTTGTTTGCACCTATGGGGTTTCTTTCACACTCTAAAGAAACTAACTAATGCAACCCTTAAACATTAAATCAATTATATGACATTTCATGGAAAAATGTAAAGTTACTAATGAAAGAAGGAAAATTTATCAAGACTAATATGTTATAATTGAATTTGATATTAATGAATTTTGTGCGTTTGGAAATTTTAATTTGCCTTCTGAAGTTTAAAATGTCTGAGTTGACCATTTTTTGGGAATTGGAGATCCTAAGTTGCATCTTTAACATTTCAAGGCTATGATGTTTATAATCTCAAGTTTTATTGATCACTAATATTAATATCAATCAATGAGATAAGTAGTTATAATATATACTATCATATTAAATAAATTGTTAAGAGACTTTTATTATACTTATGATTTCACGTAACAGTTAAACTAAAATCGATCAAACTCAATCTATTATAATATATGTGTTATATACCGTATGATTCTTATAATCAAAGTGGTCACCGATTTTGAAACATATGCTTCAAACTTTACAATTCTTACGGTCACGATGAGTTGATCAACTTGTTAAACTCTATAATTCAATTAGATTTGTCTTATCTAAAATCTAAAATATGTTATATCCTAGTAATCTAGTCCTAAACTGTGTACATATCATTTCCTCTTTTTTTTTTTGACTGGTTGGAATTTTATTGTTATTAATTTATAAAATTAATTATTATTATTATTATTATTTTAAAAAAACTACTCTATATATAATGGAATGAGAAATTTTATAATACTTGAATTTTTAGTTATTTTTATTTTGAGATGAAAATATATTTTATCATTCAATGATAGTTATTGATAAAATATATTTTACTTTGTAAAAAATAAAGTAATAAAAGAGTGCATTTAATATAATATAATATAATATATTAATATTTACATGATATGACTTTCTTATAATTGGAAAAAAAAACTTATTATTGTAATTTCTGTCTCGATGATTAATTTATAGTTTTGATGGTATATTTTAGAAACTTTTTTGATGATTAATTTTGGTTTTGCAATCTCGTCTCTTTTTGCATGTGTATGGCTACCAAAAAACCATTATTGTTCTAAAGAATTGTGGATATACAGTCCAAAAAAGCTAAACATATAATCACTAGAAAAGAAATCATCATTATTTTTAACTGTTTCAGTAAATTGTCATTTTATTACATGGACTTCGGAGTACCATCAAACTATTTTTAAAAGTAAGTAAAAGAATTGCAATGAAGTCTGGCCTTGAAAAAACAACTGCGGTTGTTGCAGGGATATTTAGAAAAAAAAAATATATAAAATGTTAATTTTATTAAAAGAAAACTATAAATGGTGTGGTATGATATAAAAAAATTTCAACACCTAAATGGATTATGAATCAGAAAGATTTAACGACAATTTCATGAAATATGTCATTCAAATGTCTGTCAATGTACTCTTGCACATTAGCCTCAGGATAGGGGGGAAAATGGACAACAAAAACTACTTTCTCATTGACAAATATCTTGTAGCAATAAATATATTTTCCAAGGTCTTGGGCAAAAGGGCCTCAATATCTCTCACCTAAAAGTAAAAAATCATAAAAAATTAACATATATTTAAGTCAGTTTTACGTGCATTTTAATTAATTTAACGAGTTAAAAATGCATCCTCCACGCTCAATTATGCAATCATATATATATATATATATATATGTTTTTTATATATGAAATTTTTCAATATTCGATAATTATAAGAATTTTGACTAATTTAAAAGTTAAATCACCCAATATAAAAAATAAAATTTTTTTAACATCTATTTTTTTTATATATAATATTTTAATATAAAACTTTACTTAAAAGAATTTAAACACTTTATCATTTCAATCAACCTTAAATTTTAGCCTCACTAATTTTTCCACTTAATTAGTTGATCTCAAACTACTTTTCTTTCTTTCTTTCTTTCTTTTAGTAAAATCAAATCTTAAGATATAAAACCAACAATCATCAAGCAGTGCACGGCTAATGGCTGGCTAGTGTATTGATCACATGGTCCAATTATTTTAGCCCAACGTGTTAAACTAATCCTAGCCCAATAATTACCAGGATTGTGGGAGAATTAGTTAGCATGATAATGAGTTGCTAAGTCAGCTTAGTCACAATCTATACTTATATATGCTGAGTTATCTTTGTTGTAATAGTACTTGTAAAGATCAATTCTAGTGAACCAATTAGTAGTTTTGTGGAAACTTTATTCTAACGTTGATTTCGTTGTTAATTTATAATGGGAGGGCTAGTCTTTATTGTACAATTCATCGATATTAAAATTATATCAACTTTTAATTTATATATATATAAATTAAATTTTATAAACCATTTTCTGTCTTCTCGAATTTTACACGCTCCATTGCTATGACCCCATTTTCTTTCTATCCAAACACAACATCAATCTTCCTTTTGTACCACCATAAAATATCATGACAATATATATATCTATATATGTTCAGAATTTAAAATTTAAAAGATTTATCAACAAGACAACATGAGTAACCTCCAAGAAAAGTTACATCTCGTTAAAAAAAAAAAAAAAAAAAAGTTACATCAAGCGCCTTTTGAATTTGACATTCTTTATCAATTTATTTTTTTAAAACACTTTTAACACTATTTCTAAATTAAAGTGAAATTATTTAAAAATTTAAATTATTTAAAATTATTCATAAGTCATATTTTTAATAAATGAATATATTAAAATGGTAATTATAAGTTAATGAAATAAATTAACCAAATGGATGAATTTTAAGATATCACATTTATATATTAAACTAATTAAAAATTGTTATCAGTCAAATAATTTAAGATTTTTAATATGTTTAAAATTCAAATTATTATCTACTTTTCTCCTTACTATAATAAAAAACTATTAAATACAATTTTACATGTAATCATAAAAAAAGTTTAGTTTTTTTTTATTTAACTTGACATAAAAAAGATAATGATCGATCTCTTAAAATATTAATGTCTTGAAAGAAATTATGCTATTTAACTATTCAACTTTTAATTATAGTTAAAAAAGTTGAAACAACCTAACATAATCATTAATCAACTGTTAATTATGATTTATAGATTTTTTTGGCCACTTATTGATAACAAATAAATTTAAAAAAATTACAGAAAATAGGGTAAAAAAAATAATTAAGATAGTATGACATCAAGAGTTATTTCCATTGAAGGCAAAATCTCATAATTAAGTTATGTCAACAGTTAATACATACAAAAAGTCCAAATATTGCCACAACAATTACAATTCCAAATCCCCAGTAAATTTCCCAAGTTAATCACAACATTTATTATAAATAAATCCCCCTTTCCAAAACAATTTCAAATCTAACCATTCAAAAAATTAAGAAAAAAATAATATCCAATAATAAACTGACACGTATAAACCCAATAGTCTCGAGCCCGCTAGAATAAGACCCCACTAATTGGGAGATTAAGCAACATGATTAAATTCCCTATTATGGATATTATCAATAAACCTTTGCTTAACTAATTAATTAATTAATAATTAGTATTTTTTAATGTAAACACTCTGTTCTGTGTTTGTATGTAAATGTATGAATGTTGTCTGTGTAGAATTACTGTGTAATGCAATTGCAAGAACAAAGGGCTTAACCAATCAAGAATCAAGATTAGAGGCAAAAAGATCAAAACTTTAGCAATGTATAATGCTGATGATGATGATGAGGAATCAAAGATCGACGCTTTGCAAAACGACTTCGTTTTCAACATTGATAAGAGCTTGCTTATTGATCCTCGTCGTGTTCTTGTTCGTAGATTAATAGCTGAAGGCTCTTATTCTCTTGTCTACGAAGGAGAGTATGTTCTTTCTTTGAAAGTTAAAGGCTTTTGCTTTTTCTTGTTCTTTTTTTTTTAGGTTAATCACATTGCTTGAAATGCTGTTAATGTTATGTTCTGTTTATGCTTTTCTTGGGTGATTTTGGTTGTTTTGTGAGTTGGGTTCTTGTTTTTTTGGTTATTTTGATATTTGAATTCTAGGTTTTATTCTGGGAATGATAAACCTTAGTGGGTTTAGAATTGTTTTGGTGGGTTAAATGCAATTTCAAGAACTGTGTTTGTTCTTTCTTGGAATTTTTGATTCATTGTTGCATAAAGAAATGATATTTGCAAGCTAGGATTGTGGTAGGATGCTACATTTTGATTTTATTGCCATTTTCACATTCTTCAATGATGTTTATGTTTTGTGTGCTTTTGAGAACAGTAGGGTTGCATTTTCTTCTTTTACATATACTGTGTTAGTTCTTATTTTGAGGCTAAGGAAAGAGAGAGAGAGAGAGAGAGAGAGAGAGAGAGAGAAAGGACAAGAAATTACAATTTATTGTTTTTTTTCTTTGGTTTAAAAATTTCATATTTTCATTGTTCACTTGTTAAGAAAAGTAAAACAAGTAGTCTGTATGATCTATTACTTTGTGTTAAAACACTTCTAGGGCTGATACCAACTTGTAGAAAATATGGACTAGGATTAATGCTGCTTTCTTAGATTGTTATAAAATACTAACCACTGATTGCCCTTAAGCTTGTTCATTAAATATAGATCGGATGTGTAATCAATTCATGTAATTCACTGTTATATGCATGCATCAGCACGCATATAATGTATGCATTAATGCATTATTCCTGACATGACTTAGATTCTTAATCTGGATTAAATTTACATATTAGTAGCAACTTTCAATGCTCTGACTCCATATGTTGACTGTCGGCAAGTTGCATGCAAAAAATTTCAACTTCGTGTTTATTGTGTGTGGATAGTATAGGAAAGCATTAAAAATTTACTTACCTGGCTATTTTGGAGTTTTCAAGCTTGATTTTAATTTCTTAGCTGCTAGAAACTTTCAGGTTCTCTTTATACAAACTGCCATATATGACCTTTTATGGAGTTGGCAAAACAACACTGCCATAAAGTCCCTGCTTTCAGGAAACAGAATTCATTAAAATAGAGTAAATAATTTGAGATTAGTGCGTGGATAGTATATATTGTGAGTCGCAACATCCAATAGTCAAGCTTGGTGAAGTTCCTACCTTATTACTAAGAGTGTTCCTTGAGATTCAAATGAACATTTGTTGAAATTTTGAATGATCTGTTATGTTAATAAAGGACAAATATAGCCAATTTAAGTAGATACTTTTATGAATGTCAAAATAGGAATCTAGATGCATGCTATAATTAAGAGGAGCCAAACTTAAGGATGTAGATGCATAATGCATGTGTGATGAGTAGTCACCCCTTCAACACTAGGCTTGCATGCTTGTGGTGTGCATTGACATTTTATGAAGTTTGGTTTGTGGAGGTAGTTATTTGTGTATTTATATATAAAGGCATTGAGGTTGGTTAGGTGGCATTATTCTACACGCTAGTTAGCTGAAACTGTTTGGAAAGTGATGATTTAGTAGAATTACAATGTTTTCATGTAAGAATGGTCAAGAGGAGAATTATATTTCAGCTGCAATAGACTGAAATTGCTTCTAGGAATTCAAGATGAATAAATCTTGAAAAGTAAATTGTCCATGTGTCACTAGACAGAATATGTTATTGTGGCTTCTGACAAATGTCAGGTCACCTTTTTGAATGTGCAATAGAAAACAAGATGAATGCCAAAAATAAGTCCTGCTGATGAGATGCATGTGGCTACTTGCAAGCAAAGTGGCAGAAGAGGATCTTCTATTTTGGTTGATATGATAACATTTTGAGTTAAAACATTAACTATATACACATAAAAAATTCTTAAATTGGATTATGCTTGATTCTGAATGAACCCTTGATTACCCTGTCTTATAACAGTGAAGTCATGGCAGAGGATGATTACACATTCCGCCAATTATTGCAGAAATTTACTATTGTTTAACAAAGTATAAGAAGAAATGGGTGCTTGTTGTGCATGTAATCATTGTAGTTTTTCTTGTAGACAATTAGTTCTTGCACTTAGCCTTAGTTGAAGTCTTGAAGAACTTATTATGGCCTCTTCTGATGTTGATATTTTTTGGAACATGCTTCTAGGTTTGAATCCAAACCTGTTGCTGTGAAGATAATACAACCAATGAAAACATCAGCTGTAATTCTTGAACACAAGGAGAGATTCCAGAGGGAGGTTGTACTGCAGTCTAGGATGAACCACGAAAATGTTGTGAAGGTATTTCATTGTATTAACCCTTAGATGCATGTTTTCAAAAAAAAAAAAATATAACACTCTTAGATGCATCAACTAACTTTTTCCCATTTTGCTTGTGCATTTCTTTATTATGCTCTTCTAGGTAACTATTGATTGAGGTTAACATATAAAGGCAAGTTAAACCTAGTAATAAATATTTTAGCCTGTTTAAGATTCCTGTTTTAAGCTTCAACGACTGAATGAAACGGTGGATGATTTGAGCATTGTAAAAGATTGCTGCCTAGATTTTTTATAAATTCATTATATTGTTTAATAATATAATTATTTGCATCAATATATGTTTTTCCTAAGATTCCAATAATCTATAATAAGGTTATTCATTTTTTATGACCAGGCATGTTAACCTTATATACATATTTTTTTTCGTTCTTGTTATTTATCCGTTCCACTTTTACTAACAAGGATTGTAACAAAAAGTAAGTTGCATGCTACCTTATTAGTTTAGACTTTTGTTATCATACATCCAAAAGTGAGGTGTGTCACTAATGTCTCTGCAGTCTAAATCTTCAGGTTAATTAATTCTTAACAGGCTATAACTTAGTTTACATTTTCAGTATGTATTACCATGCCATTTACTTAATTCTATACTATATTGATACTTTTGATATGATCATCATTCTCCCTATTGCTAATCAATGTTTGTATTGCAAAAACAGTTAATTGGTGCATCTGTGGATCCAGCTATGTTCTTAATTACCGAACTTTTGAGAGGTGATACACTACAAAAATATTTGTGGAGCATCCGCCCAAGGCGTTTGGATCTGAAACTTGCTATAACCTTTGCACTGGATATTTGTCGAGCCATGGAGTACTTGCATGAAAATAGCATCATTCATCGAGACTTGAAGCCTAGTAATTCCATTTTCTTTCCATCTTAGCAGTTTTCAATTTTTAATTTATTTCACATTAATTGTGTCATTTTTTCACGGGGTAGCACTTTTATTTTATTCACATATAGATGAAATGCTCATTTTGAACACCCTCTTTGCTTTCCAAAAACACATAAGAAACTAAGATTCGCTATGAACCAATTCTGTGTATTTTGTGATCATATGCGGGAGGCAGCATAGTTTGAGCTAATTTGACCATATTGAGCGAGTTTATGCCAGAATTTTAAAAGAGATTTAATGAATATCCATTTCAACTGCATTCACTAATGCAAGATTTTCTAAGCCTTGTTGCTTTTGTATCAATTAATTACCAGACTCTTTGTGGATTTTGCAGGCAATATACTTCTCACAGACGATAAGAAACAAATTAAGGTGGCGGACTTTGGGCTAGCCAGAGAGGAGATAATGAATGAAATGACCTGTGAAGCTGGCACTTACCGGTGGATGGCTCCTGAGGTATCTTTTCAATTCTTGTGTTCAAGCTTTACACGCCATAAATATTGTAACTTTTTGTAATTCAATCTATTTTTCGAATTAGCTATTCAGCAAAGAAGCACTGGGAATTGGAATGAAGAAACATTATGATCATAAGGTGGATGTATATAGCTTCTCAATAGTTTTTTGGGAGTTGCTCACAAACAAAGCTCCATTCAAGGGAAGGGACAATATAACAGTTGCATATGCTGCTGCAGCCAATGTATGTTGTCTAACACTATCTATCACAAAGACTTGTCCCTTTTCATACAATTGTCATTCCCAAACCATATGCTATGAACAAAATACTTCAATGATGCTTCTCTTACGTTCAGAATGAAAGGCCCAGCTTGGAGAATATCCCAGAGGAATTAGCCACTCTCTTGCAATCTTGTTGGTCAGAGGACCCTGCACTCCGGCCAGAATTCAGAGAGATTACGAAATATCTTAAAAACTTCCTGCAGGGCCTTTGGCCTTCAGAAATGACACCTCCCGAAGTAATGGAGATTGAAAATGGCAAAACTGGCATCGGAGAAGATTTCAAGGACGTTATACATGGAAAAAAGAAATCTGATGAGAGGGCGAAGAAGAAGAAGAAGAAGAAGCGCAAGAGCACTTCACCTAGTTTCCTTGTATGTTTCGACAGCTGCTTATCTGAATAGCATTGTGGCATGTCAAACTCATGTTCTTGGTGGTTATAAGGGCTTTGATTAGATTTGAATTTTATGTACATAATCAATTGTTTTCCCCTCAGTTGTCACTGGATAGCTCGGGTAGAACATAGGCTGTTCACAGGGAACTCTCATACAACAGACAAAGAAATGTAGGAAAAAAGAAAGTAATAGATTTTTTTATATATATATATATATAGTTACTAGTTCATGTCTCTTGTAATTTTTCTTTCTTCTTTTGTCAGTTATTTGCTCTCTATTGTCCCCCATTGGCATTATTCTTGAGGTTGATGACTTGATGTCTCAACCATCATCACAGCCACTTGAAAACTTTTCTACGTGTGGTTTTGTGACTAGTGGGACGTGTGTTGCTGGTTTCGACATTGTGAATTAAAGTCGGAAAACCATAGAAAATGATATTGACATTTTCTACCATCGCATTTGGATCCACTACAACTACATGTTTGTGTTCTAAGTTAAGTGGGTGCATATTTCTAATACCTACATTTGCTTAAAGAGTTTAGTTTTATTTTGAAAGAAAGCAAATATTCAATTATTAGCCAAATATTATTAATTGTCTGAATGATGCTAAACAAGCTTGTGAGGTCCCAGCCTAAATGTTTAACCCTCCTATACATATTGTTGTTCATTGAGTCTCTATTTCTCTTTTAATGTATATTGTTAAAAAGAAATGATGCTAAATCAAAAATATTAATAAAAAATATTAAAGCTATTGATGGAATTTTATAGGTTTTGAGAGCCTACATAAAAATCCTTTTTTTTTTGCTATTATTATAAAAAAAAAAAGGAAAAAGGTCCAATTTACATTTAGGGCTTTTGACCTAGGAGTACATTGGATCCTAAGTTTTTTTTTTTTTGCTCGATAGGACTTCTGTTTTGAAAATTAAGATATATTGGACCTTTACTAATTACAATCAAATTATATATAATGAAGTCTTATATACTAATAAAAAAAACTAATTTTAATTTATGCTAACAAATAAAATTGATTATTTTGTTTAGAAATATATATATAACGTAATTATGAAATTTTAAAAGTGTTTGAAACTATAAAATAATTTTCTAAATTTTTTCTTAAATTTTAAAAATTTTAAAATTAAGTGATATAAATTTTAAAAAAATGACCAAATTTATTTATTAATGTAAATAGCAAATTGATAATTGTTATAAAATTAATTTTAATGGTTGAATAAAAATTTTATTCATTAGTTTAAATTTTTAAATCTATACAATAATTTTTGAATATAAACAATAATTGATGAATAATTTTTACTATTTAACTATTAAAATTAAATTTTAGGTTAATTATCAATTCGTTATTTATATTAATGAATAAGTTTGATTTTTTTTGAAATTTATATCATTTGATTGTAAAAATTTTTAAAATTTTAAAAAAATTGTAAAAAAAATATTTTATAGGTTTCAAAACTTTTAAAATTTAATAATTAGACTATATATATATATATAAAATATCAATTTTATTTATTAATATCAGTTAAAATTAATTTTTTATTAGTTTATAGGATTTAATTATATTAAAAAATTATAAGATTTGATTGTAATTTCTAAACCAGACAAAAAAAATAAATAAAAGGTCCAATTTGCTCAGAGTGTAAATTGAACCTTTTTACTAAAAAAAAAATTCAATCCCAAATCACATCAAATATCGTACGACATTTTTGGATCAATAAGTCCAGTTTTTCTTGATTAAAGACGAAAAAATGAGGTGGCAAGGATTAAAGCCAAAGAAAGAGTATTACAACCAAAAAAAATAAAAAATGGGTAGTTGAGTTAATGTTAGTTTTATTAATTAGTTTTGTAGTAATTAAACTTAGAAGAAAAAAAGAAAGAAAACATTATCCAAAAGAGGATGTGGCTGTCAATGCTGACTCAGACTCATCCACAACTATACTAAATATATATTTTATTAATTATTATTATTGTTAGAAAAAACCCTAATCCAGTAAAACGTGGACAGCTGTACTCCTCATTCTTGCACGTGTCACCTCCACTCATTGTAACCCTAATCTCTCTGTCCACCGCTCACGCCTCCACCTCCTCCTCCTCCTCCTCATTGGCCACCGCCCTACCACATCATCACCCTCTGTTTCTTTTTCTTTTTTATGACCAAAAATCCAAAAAAAAAAAAAATCCAATCTTTGACAACAAAACAGAAGGACAAAACAGACAGTGAAACTGAGATTTATTACAAGAAGAGAGTTCAGTTCAGTTCTGTTTTTGTTTGTGTTGGCTACTTCCTTGTTTGTGTGTTATTGTGTTGTTTACGTCCTGATGTCTTTGGAAGTTGCATATTCTTTACGGGGTTCTAAAGATTTGTTTTTTTAATTTTTAAATTTGAGTTTAAAATTCTTAGCCGTTGATCTTTTTTTTTGGGAAAAGGTCAAGTATCTGGAATCAAGAAAAGAAAGGTCCCTCCTTTTCTTCTTTTCTTTGTTTTGGCTTTGTGTAGGAAAAAAAAAATTTCCAACTTGGACTTCCACCTCACTCTTTCTTCTTCCACGCCATGAAACCAGGTTCTCTCTCTTTCTCTTTCTATCTATCTATATTTTTTCTTGGCCATCATGTTTTGTGCGTGCTTGTTTTCTGTTAGCTGCTTATGTTTAGCTTTGTTTATCTTTTTATGCTTCTGGGATCTAATTTATTTTATCAGAAAGTTTAAATTTTGATGTTGGTTTTGATGTTTTTGTTTCTTTTGCTGAATTGGGTGTCGTTTTGTTTTGTGTTTTGAGGTTGTTGTGCTGAAAGCTTAGCTTTTATGTTGTGTATTGATGTTTGGAATTTTGTTTTAGGTGTTGAGTTTGTGTATTAAATATTAACTTTAGGGATATGTTACCATAAAATTTTTTAACAGGAAAGTGACTGAAATTTTTTTTATTGAAGTCTGTTCTTGGTAATTTCTCTTATTCATTATCACAAGCTCAGAGAGACGTTTTGTGTGAAAAATTTGGATGGTTGCTATACTCTTGTGTAATTATGACCTTTCTGTGCTGGCTTTGATTTTCTCAAATGAGAGCGTAAGGGTGGTTGCTGACTTGCCATAATTGCTCCAATGAGTAGCCATAATGATCGTTTAGAATGCATTCAAGTACATATAATAAATGAAAAAATTTGTTGCCTTTGGATTTTTTCCTTGTAAAGATGACTAGTAGGTTTTGAAAAAGTGGATTTTAAGGATTCATAACTATAGCGCTTGAATTTTCTTTGTCCTTTAATGTTTATAAATTGTGATCAATATTAGTAATAGATTTAACTATTTCCCCAACATCTTCAAAGATTACAACATATCTATTTTTAGCACCTTGTTTGGGTTTGATATAGGTCTGTGCTTATTCCATGAAATGGCAATTTCAGCATGTAACCCACAGTAGTGTTGATTTTGTAACCTAAGTTCTTTTAACTGTATGCAAACACTGAAAGTGATAATGTAATAGTATTGTCAAGCTGTATGTTATGTTGTGATTTCACTTGAATTTCAAATTCATGAAGTTGGGTTGGCTAGTTCAATATAGTGGTTCATGTTTTACCAAAATTAATTAACAAATGCTTGGAGTTTAATATTTGTGATGTTTAGAAATTTCTGTTATGGGTGGTACGCTAGCAAGTGTGAAGTGAATAATTGCCTTCAAGCAGCTTGACGAAGGAGCCAAGTCATATTCTTTTATGTGAAAGGGGAAAAAAAGAAGAAAATAATGGTCAAGGAGCCTGTCTATTTATGGAGTTATACTTGAAATTTGAACATTACTTTGAAGGAAATGGTTATATGTTGGAAAGTGTGTTTAAAGTATTGCTTTTCCCCAATTTGGTTTGCTGAATCTTTAAGGAGCTTCATTTCAATATATAAAAACAAGTGTAGACAAAGTGAATACTGTAATGTCAGTTGAGAAGTTACTATTCTTACAAAAGAGATTAAAAAGAGGCCATGGCCAATAGGAGCTTGTAAGGATGTTTATGAGATGAATTTGAGGCATATTATATAGTACTTTGTGGCAGTTTATGCTGATAATAATTTTAGCTTAGTACTGCGTGTTACATTGCTTGTGATTTGAGGTTGTTTTTATATGTTTTACTAGCGGTGAAAGAGCTCAATTTCCCAGCTCCTTGTGGAAGACTTTTTTTCATCAATTCTCAATATGGAGGCAGCTTCGTCATTTCATTTCCTATCAAATAAATTATGCTAAGATAATTGCTTTCATGTTGTCAACAATGACGTTGACAATATAACTATTGAATTTCTGACATACATGGTTATATTGTATCATGTCTTCAGGCACTTCATAAATATTGCTCTAAGTCCACCAGAAGTCAATAATACGGTACTGAATTGAAGGGTACTTAGTGAGTTGATTAAAATGGGGACAGGGGAGGAGAGCACACCTGCTAAGCCTTCCAAATCAGCATCTTCAACCCAGGTAATCTGTGCTGTGCATGCACTTGTGTATCTATCATACAGACAATATTCTCTACACAATTTACTAATCTCCATTGCTGTTTGCAGGAAATACCAACAATACCCTCCTATTCTGATTGGTCAAATTCCATGCAGGTTTTTTCATGGAAAAATTTAATTTAACATATACATGCACAATCTTTTAGTACTTAAAATTCAGCTACTTGTTTAGGCATATTATGGAGCTGGAGCTACTCCGCCACCCTTTTTTGCATCAACTGTTCCATCTCCAACTCCCCACCCTTATATTTGGGGAAGCCAGGTAAATGTCCATGTTGTTCAAGAACATATAATTTGAAAATCAACAATAATTTGTCTCTCTGAACTTCTTAGCAAAGAGAAGTCTCTTAACAGCTTTTTCTTTTAAAAACTTTTCAGCATCCCTTAATTCCACCCTATGGGACCCCAGTTCCATACCCAGCTTTGTATCCTGCAGGGGGAGTATATGCCCATCCTAATATGACCACGGTAATATTGAATTATTACTCATATAGTTGACATGAACTGGCTTGTGTAATGCTCACATTTTAGTGTCATTCGTCTCAATATGGATCCATAGTGTTAATTTGGCCATCTCATTTGGTTGTACTGTAGCTCCCAAATCCAGCACAGGCAAATACTGAATATGAAAGTAAGGGCTCTGATGTAAGGGATAAAGCGTCAGCCAAAAAATCTAAGGGAATTGTAGCAGGCAAAGCAGGAGAGGGTGCAAAGGCGACTTCAGGTTCTGGAAATGATGGTGCCTCCCAAAGGTTGTTCTAGTCAAACTTTAATGCTATTCTTATATTGAAATTCTTAGACACGCTTCTCATGCAACAGTGTCAATGCTAAAATACTTGCAGCGCTGAAAGTGGTAGCGATGGATCCTCAGATGCAAGTGATGAGAACAATAACAATCAGGTATATGTCAATCTATTGCTGTTGCTTGCCATTGATTGTGCCTTTACATCTTCACGACTATGATCCTACTGAAGTTCCAATCTTGGATCTGATTTATTCAGCTGATATGCATATATGAATATGATATCCTGAGTAGTGTTGGGATCACAATTTTTATGTGTTGACCTGTTGATGGAAAGTGGTAATTTAGTGTCATACTCTCGTGTTTTCTGATGAACATCTGTCCTAATTTCTATAGGATTTTGCTGCAAGTAAGAGGGGAAGCTTTGATCAGATGCTTGCAGATGGTATGTTTCTTATCTTTATGCCAAATGTTTCCAGTTTTATATTCTATGATAATTCTGTGACCACTCTGAATTTACTGCAGCCAGTGCACAAAATAACACAGCTGGAGCTTCAGTGCCTGGGAAGCCTGTTGTGTCTATGCCTGCAACTAATCTAAATATTGGTATGGACTTATGGAATGCATCTCCTGGAGCAGCAAAAATTAGGCCAAATGCATCTGGTGGCTCATCTACAATGGTTCCTACAATGATGCCTGAACAGTGGATTCAGGTTTGGAACTTACATTTCTTATGGTTTCATGAGAATGTTCTCATCTTCATTTTTATTTTTTAATGATCTGTAACATTCTTTTTCTTTCACCTATAAAATACTGTTTGGGTTTATCTAAAAACCAAATATATTTTGTTGCTTCTGCTTGAGGAATTTAATTTTGTACCTTCTTTTTTTCTTTGTTCGTGGCGTTTGTTTCAGATTGTATTTTTTCTCAAAGTAATTCTAATCTTTCTTCTTGCATCTTATTAATTTATTTATGTTATTTTAAAAGGATGAACGTGAACTGAAGAGACAGAAGAGGAAGCAATCTAACAGGGAGTCGGCCAGAAGATCAAGATTACGCAAGCAGGTACGGCAACATTGTTATAATTTTCCTGTCCTAGGTGTTCACTTCGTCAATGTTAGCAACAATGTAAACTCATAACTTGGGATCAGAGGGTTTAGAAAGGTAAATATACTTTGGATTAGTCATGTTAGCCATCCTGAAAGCAGGCAATGGAGAGAGTCAAAATGGGGCTTATCTTTTGGACTTGACATATTCTCCTAATTAATAGGATAAGATATACCTTTTCTGGGGGAAGAGATCAAGAATTTCTACAGTTTCAGGATTAGTTTATGCCAAGTTTGGTGGTACTCTTTTGTAGTTGAAGGTACTAGGTAGTAATTTTGTTAAATGAATTCAACATATTCTTGCTTGCTTTCCCCGTGTAAGGGAAGAATAGATTGAAATTTCAAATTGATCATGATTTTTCCTCTTTTGCTTTGAGATCGAAGAGAAACTTTTGTCTGGGGACTGTCCTCTTTAAAAAGTTATATAAAAGATCGATTTCTGTTTTAAATTGCTAATTATTTTGTTTTGATGATCATCTTTCACCAGGCAGAGTGTGAAGAGCTACAGGCCAGGGTAGAGAATTTGACGACTGACAATCGCAATCTTAGGGAAGAACTGCAGAAGCTCTCTGATGAATGTGATAAACTTAAATCTGAAAATGATTCTATTAAGGTTTTTCTTGAACCCTATCTTTTCATTTGATCTCCCAATTTTCTTATTCATTGTGCACATAGCGTATCAGTAACAATCATTTTCACCCAAATAGTTATTTTTCTGTAATTTGGAACTAGAAAATGATATTCTTGGTAATACTAATCAGAATATAGTATATTATTAACAACATGATGTCACTGCCAAAACAGGAAGAATTGGCACGATTGTACGGACCAGATGCAGTAGCTAACCTTGAACAAAGCAACTACTCTTCAGTTGTTCAGTCACGCGGTGACGAGGGAAACAGTTAGTAGAGAAGTCAGAGAAAAAGTGCGGAAGAATTTTTCTCTTGACTTTCCTGTAGATTAGGACTACCTATAATTGAGCAGAGAACATTGGTTTTACTTACTGATCAACACCCTTAACCACTTAGTTATAACTGTAACATTTAATTTACAAAATTTTAACCTGAGTTGCGAACCTCAAATGAAATTATTCGCTGCTTGTATTATTTATTGATCATTTTGGTGAAGAATATAGAAGCATAGTGTTTTTTTTTTGGTCTCTCTCTGTAGGAAATACGCTGTTTATCAGTTTTATGAAATACCATGTGTAGAAAGAAACATCTGTTGGTTACCATTTCCCAGGTTGGGTCATTCCATTACCAAAAATAAAAACAAAACTTTTAACATTTAGGAGGAAAAAAAATCAAGAGAAGGATAAGAAGCTCCTACAATGGCATGCTCGCAATATAGTCCTTAAGCCTTTATGCTTGTAGAATTAAAGTTAGAAAAATAGCTTGAATGGTTGCAATGTTCGCTTCATATCACGTAGTAGTATATTGCAATGAGCCATATGTTCGTGTATACACAACAGTGTTATTTCCAGCATTTTCAAACCCAGAGCATTATACATCGTAAAATTAGCAATCAACCCGGAAAATAAAAAAGCACGAGGAAAAAATCGCTAATCTACTCATTTGGGTATTCAGTGTATAAGAGACCAAACTTGATAGGTAGGTATGCAGAATTTAATGGAAGCATTATCTTACGAACTGAAGAGTTTGAAATCGCAGCATGAGCACTGCAAATGGTGTTAATCGCCAAGGTCAGATTTACCATCTGTGCTTGTCCTTGTCTCGTATTCAATTGCAGGGAGCTCTCCCGAGTTATTAGGTTCACCATTTCTCATTTGATCAACTGCTCCAGAAACAAAACAATGAAGTTTCAATGCTGGCCAAAATAGGGCTCGATCACAACAATGTTATAGCCAAACAAGTGAGCAAACTAACCTGGCCCCATAATCTTCAGGAGTATACTCTTGGCATATTCAATTTCTGCTCGGTGTGTGCCGAAAATTCTAACCTGCAAATTGAATAAAAAAGGCATCTAAAAATCCACATTTTAATCTACACATGTAAGTTACAACGTGCCCCCCAAACAGTTTCTTAACTTCAATCCTACGAGAACAGTGTTTGTGTGAGTACAAATGTGGGAGTTTTTACGACTACAAAGAAATTATTAGAGTATAAGAACATACAATTTTGTCATATGCAAAATCCATAAGCTAGAAAACATACCATTTCGCCATTTGCAAAACCCATAAGCAGATCAATTCTTGCTTGATGCTTCAGGAGAAATGGACGCAGATAGTTCTTATACAATTGCTTTGCTCCCTGAAGAACAGAAAATGAATCCAACTCTGTCATGAGCTTATCCCATGTTTTAACATACCTCATGTGACAATGTGCATTAGCTAGGTAACAAACAAATCATAAGAAACCTTAAATCTCATGAAGTTAAAATTGAAATCAAGAGCTCATTTGGATCACCTGTGGGAATATGGGAGCATGGTCAAAGAAAAGTTTTACATTTTCATTTTTACAGGACCTAAGATAAGGAGCCACCGTATAAAAAAATGTCATTAAATTATTGTATTAAAAGTTGCATTGATGGAAGAAAAGATGGATAATGACATGGTTTTGATCTCGTTCATGGTTGTATTAAGCACTGAAAGAAAGCATGGACAGTTGTGCAAACCATCCATTATGGTGATATGCCATCATAGAATTTAACCAACAGGAAGTTATAATGTTTTATTGAATATCTGCCATACAAAATTCACTCATCAATGACCATTTCTATTTTGCATTTTATTTGAGCTTATTTGAGCAAAGAAGAAAAATTGTATGGTTCTTAAGCAACTCCAAAATTTCTATCAGAACAAAACCTTGAATGATTTAACATCAAAACAATGGAAATAAATGGAAGAAAGAAATGATACAACGTCATTCAACCAGGAAAAACAACACAGTGCTATTGAAAAAGAATTGATGCAGCAATTAAACTCACATCAGTAGATGGAAGTTGAAGCCAAACTAGAAACGCAAACTTCAAATGGTAGTAAATCGGAACCCTGCAGAAGGTAAAACAATAACAAAAAACTAATTAAAAATTTAGTAATCTAGGGCTATAAAAAGCAGACACGGACGTGCGAGAATCATTTGCTGCATCTACAGCATCAAGAAAGATACAGTTAAAAACCAAAACATTGAAAAATCTCCTGATTCAGAATCATACCAATAAAGCAATTTATCAGTAAACAATTCAGCGAGGGTGAAAGAACCATATGCTGCAAAAACAGGAAAAAAAATCAAGAAACAAGGTACATGTAGTCATTTCATCAAACAACTAAACTGCAACTATAATGATAATAAAAAAAGCAACCTGCCCAATAAATCAGCCACTTGCGCTGCTCATTTTGATCATTTCTCTCAATTGCCTTGACTGTAGAGTACACAGGCAACACAACCCCAACTGAACAGCTACAAAAACATCAAATTTTTGCATCAAACACCTTACAATAACGACCCTTGACCCAAAAGTAATCAAAGCTCACTAACCAGGCTGTTCGAATCACAATGTTGGAACCCAGCGGGCATAGAAGCAACCTCAATCCAACCTGCATATAGTAGAATCAACATAAAAAATCAATAATAATTCTTCAATTACATTAAACCCAAAAAAAAAAGAAAAAAAAAACAGACGAATTCAAAGAGAGTGGTGACCTCACTGGGCACATTAGATCCCAGAAATGCCATTGTTGTTAAAAACAGTGTGATTGGTTGTTTAACTGTGGATTATGAGAAGGGATTTACATTATATAATTAATTACAGTATTTATAAAGTAATTAATGATTGATTGCGTTTGCGTTGCACTTGTTGCTGTTTGCGAAATTTCGCGCTTTTCGTACAATTCTATTCCCCTACATATCTATGTAAACTAAACATTAATGTTCATGGAGATTTGAAATAGATCACGATACACGTCGCGGTTCGCGCCCGCAACGTGACAATTTTTTTAAAAATTATGTTTTTTTGTCCCCTATCAATTTATAGGTGGGGAGATTTGGATGATTTTATGGTTACCGACGGCACAATAGTTATCCCTATTCCAAAAATAATTATTACCCATTTAAAATTTTGTTTACATCTTTCTCTTTTATTTATATGACCAGTGATAATTTTAATAAACATTTTTTTTTAATAAAAAATTGAGAACTTTACAATTAGAAATTACATCCGAAAATCTCAACTAAATTAATACTTCCTTAATACAAACATCACACGCTAAAGAACCACTCAATATTAAAATAAGAATAAAAGAGTTAATAACAAGAATTATAATAATTCAAAATTGGGAAATAACAACCAGAAAAAATTAAAAGAACCTATAAAATTCTAAGTTAACAACATCATTTAGTATGAGGTTATGACATGACATGAAGTGGGGTATGAAGACCACCACTGAGCTTATTGCAACTAAAGGCCGATCAAAGCTAACTTGTTCGCAATGCAGTTGCCCTCCTTAAATGTATGACTTACGTAAATTTGAATGGAAACAAGGCGAGAGATACAACATTGCCAAACTTTTCTAATGCGCCAAGGGACCAAAGTACTTCTAGATTGCAGTATATGAACCATAAAGCTAGAGTCCGACTCTATCCAAATCGATGAAAGGCCAAGCCTGAAAGCTTTGTCAACTATAATAGCAATTGAGAGAAGTTCGACTTCAAAGGCGAAGCAATTTCCAACTAGCGACACAAAAGAGAGTAAAGCTAAACCATTGCAGTCTCTAAAAATACCACCAACTGCTGCTTGACCAGAAGAACCGAGAGCCGCCCTGTTTGTGTTAATTTTTATCCAGCCTAAAAGAGGGAACACTCGTTTGATAGGAAAGGTAGTTGAACAATGACGAGGGATGCCTAACATTTGAAGACGTCATAAAATGTGATGGTCAACCAAAGACTTATGCATATGACCTGTTTTAAAAATCTCAGCTTCCTTAATCTATTAACAAACAAAATGAACTGAAGCAAAAATAGAATTCAGACCATGCTTAAAAATGAGCTTATTTCTAGTTTGCCAAATACACTAGATGACAGCATGAACACCGACATGCCAAAGAACTAGAATTTGAGAAGAAAAGTACAGATGTATAGTCGCTTTGAAGAGAGGAACAAATCTAGAACTCAAATCCATCGAAACCTCAAATAAGCTACGTTGAGCCAACCAAAGTGTCTTAGCGTAAGAACACTTAGAGAAAATGTGGTCCAAAGAATCTTTAGCAGCACAACAAATAGAACATCTAGAGACCATTTGTAAACCCTTGGCTTGAAGAGCATCAACTGTGGGAATTTTATAATGCAAAATTCTCCAAGTAAGAAAAGAATGCGTCGAAGGAAGGTAATGATGCCACATCTCCCGACTAAAAAGAAACTTTGGGCATGTTAACTTTGATATGATTATAATGTGGCTTTACAAGTGATAACATAATCATCCATAGAGGAGAAAAATAAATTTCTGATGTCATCCACAATATTGGGGTAGGAAGAAACAAAAGCATTAGGGATATGATAAGTCTCATTATAAAACATATTTGATATAGAATCTTGGAGAAACTTGTAGTGAGATGAAGGAATTGGTATTTTGTCAACAATGTGGTAACCCAACCAATTGTCAAACCAAAAACTAAGATGAGATTCAACATAAGGGATCCATTGACAATTATCTTATAAGTTATAATAAATATTTCAGATTGAAGACTAAACCAAAGAAGAAATAGAAGTCTTAGGCTGCTTAAAAGAATTGAAAAAATGACTTCTTAAAAAGGTGAAAGAAAAGTCCTCATTATAATTAATCTGCCAAGCTAATTTATACAACAAAGCTTGATTAAGCCAATGAAACTTTTTTAAACCTATGCTACCTTTCTCAAGAGGAGCACAACAGGCATTCCATTTGACAGTAATCAGTTTCTTTGACTTTATATCCCCTGTCCAAAGGAAATTTTGAGTAGATTTCTCCAATCTTCTGAGCATAAGAGCAAACCATTTGTAAATCATAAATGAGTGCAAAAAGGAACTATGTATAACTGAATTGATGAGAGCTAAACGTCCTACCATGGACAAAGTATGACCTTTCCATTTATCAAAATTGGAAAGGATTTTGTTAGCAAGACATTGCAATCATCTACACTTCGGGACACCGATAAAAAGTGGGACACCAAGATAAACAAAAGGAGGAGAACCTAAACAAAAACCAGCATAGGATGTAAGAGAATTCATGCGACTATTAGAGATAATTTTTCAAAATAAATTTTAGATTTATATGTCACGTCTAGTAATATCTATTATTGTTCAAACTAATATATATATCATGAAAAAAGATTGAAATTACTGTAGCCTCGTGGTTGTACCTGCAATATTTTATAAAAAGAATAATGATTATTATGGCAAGTAAAGATGTTTACAATGACATCGATACTCAAGATGATTACCTTTTTACCCTATAGTTTTTTTAAATTACATTATTAAAAAATAAAAAAATTATTACAGGATATAAATATTTTAATTATTGTACCTCGGGTTCACAACATTAGATTCTAAAAAAAGAAATTTCAAAAAAATAAAAGTAAAATAAATAAATATTAATTAACATTTGAGGTAATATTAAAATTATTCTAAATTTTTTTTCCCATGCTCAAGACGCGATATCTAATGATGTCCTTTATAAAAATATAACCCTTTAATTGATTTGACCTCTTGTATAATGATGTCACGACCCAAATCGAGAGTTATGACCGACGTCAGAGAACGAGAATTCTTTCAAATTCAGAACCCATAGCAAGCTTAAAAAAATAAAAACACATGAAATAAATAAATAAAAAATACGCTAGAATTAAAAATTTAATAAAATATAAAAATAAATACTCAAATGTCATATCATAATAAAAATATTCATACAATATTTTGATATAAATCTCAAAACTAAAACAACACACTATCGATACAATAACATTACTATTGTAGTCTCTAGAATACAGTAAGAGTCAGATAAAAAAATTACATAGTCTAGCCGGGGTTGAAGAAGACCGGCGAAGAGACTTACTACTGAGGTCTGAAGAAGAAGAATCTCCTGAAAAAAATATATTGAGGGGGATCAGACCTCACTGAGTGGATTATTATAATATATATACACACAATCTAAAGTCATATACAGTCAAGCATCAATATAATAATTTACATATACACGCATTTTACATAAATGCTAAAATCTGCTTTTATATATATATTAAATGCAGAAAAAGTTTATTTAAGTGAAGGATCAAATAAAATCTTAACATATTCGCAACCTCAATCATAGAATTAGTAGCCAATTGGCTTATCCAAAACTCTAAGTATTCATTTATCCAACTCAAGGTAGTAGACTGACCCTAAGTACACTACGTCAACCAAGGATCCACAACCATCCTTTCTAATAACCAACATTTCGATAAATAAATATCAGAATTTCAACCTAATTCTACCATACTATTGTGCAATAGTCCTATTGTAGCCCACTAGATAGCACGTTCTATTGATATCCTTTATATAAATCACATATTTATACAAAATAATAAAATGAACAATTAAAATATAATGGCATCCATTAAAAAGAATATACCACTTATATACTAAACACATACTAAAAATATACCAAATATATAAGCTGAGTATATGTCAAAATATATTGAATATATATCAAAACATACTAACATATATATGTCACATATATACAAAATATGTACTAAAAACATACCAAGCATATATGTTGCATATACCAAAAATATACTAAAAGTATAGAAAAAATATACTAAATCATTTAATGAAATAATTCATATTTAAACTCATTATGGAAATATAAAAACTCGTATTCATGCATTCTATATGCAATGCATATATAAAATAATAACTCATAGGTTTGTACTCCTCGAGACAAGCTCAACAAGCCTGGTCCGATAAGTCTCGGTCTCAACGCAACTAAAAAAGTAATTAATAACAATAAAATCAAAATAAATTCCTAACTTATATTTTTAGGAATTCTAAAGGAAGACTCGATCTAGACACAACTTAATTAAAATAAAAACTCAAGATTGACCCAATTGTCACATTTTATAAGAATTCTATCAAAAAATCGACAGAATCTGTAATATCTCGAGTTTTTAGATATTTTTAAACTGCATCGGGATATGCAGTGTTAATAATTTATATATATATATTGATGATTATTTTCATGAGTTTGTTATTTATTAAGTCATTTTAATTATTTTTAATTATTTTAAAATATTTACGTAAAATTTTCTCGAAAATTTTATTTTCGGGGCAATTAAAACGTAAACAATTTAATATTAATTATTTTAAATAATTTTAAGAATTTGCATGAATCTATGCATAATTTTAAAGTGCTAAATAAAATGTATATATGTACATTTATTTAAATTAGGGCTTAATTAATTGAATTAATTTTTATATTAATTAATTAATAATATATGTGTATATGTGTATATATTATTAAAATATGTGTGTGGTGTATATTTAATGTGTGTGGGATTATATTATTATAATATATGGTATGGATATATATATATATATATACATATACATAAATTATATTCAAAAATCAAAAGTTTGATATATTTACAGTTTTGCCATTTTCTGCATCTTCTTCTTCCCGATCAGTTTTCTTCCATTTCCGGCCACTGTGACCTCTGTTTCTTGTCGTCAATGTGCCCCTCAGCCTTCCTCCTCCCTTTCCAGCCATTCCCGACGCTTGAAGCACCCATTTCCGATGTGTTTTGGCCAGAAAATCAAATAGAGGCCGAATTTCATCTCATCTCCTATCAAGCCGTTTTCGGCCACCAAATTTGACGCCACCAGTCTCTATATTCTCCTTAAGCTCCGGTGAGTGTGATTCCAAGCTTTGTTTCACTTAAAATGGTCTAGATTTTTTTAGGTTTTAATTTCTTCATTTCAGCTATTTAGGGTTTCAAAATTTTTTGAGCTAATTCCTTCACAAACTTTGTTCCTGGAAGCTTAATCTACATGCTGTAATTTTTGTAAAATTTTTGGAATTTATTTTGATTTTTGTGAATTTTTGATTATTTTATTATTATTTTCTAATTTTCGAAAATAAATTAATTAAATTATGAAATTATGTTTTATTGTGATTATAGGTGTTGAAATGAATTATAGACATTTATTTGTAATTTTTTTGAATTTTTATATATTTATTTGGAATTTATTAAGTTTATGTAATTTTGAAAAATAGGGTTAATTATGTGTTTAATTGAAATTAATTGGTTAATTGAGTATATTTATTGATATTATTGAAATATATGTTGATAAAATTAATTTTGAGTGATTATATTATTTTTGGTGAATTTTTGGATTTATTTTAGTAAATTTATATATGTAGGGGTATTTTGGTAATTTTATACTAAATTGGCTAAAAATGTAATTAAATTGGTTTTAATAGTTATTTAGGGTATAAAAATGATTTCTACAAATTATTTAGTATTTTCAACTAATTAAAACTATTTTTCGTAAATTATTTTCAAATTATATATATATTATACAATTTTTCTAAATAAATGAGTTTTTATCGGTTTTTAACGTGTTTTAGGGTTCATTACGTAATTTGGATTGATAAAATGTATTTTTATTATAAAAGGGCATTTTTGGTATTTTATAATTATTCTGTGAATTGTGGACCTCGGTCGGTGAATTGTAGTTGGAGTCTGACCGAGGGATTGTGATTGTGAATTCTGTGTTTATTCTTGAAGTGTATTTCTTTGTAGGACCGGCTTCACTCTTTGAGTAGAGAGATGCCTGTTTTACAGGGGAAGTTCTACCGGATTTTCGATAGAATTCTCATAAAACGTGATCTCCGGTCAAATCCCTATTCTAATTCTGTGTCTAAAATTCTAGATCGAGTCTTTAGAATTTCTGTTAAATTTATTCTAATTTCATGTTGTCATTTGTTTATTTAGTTGCGCCGAGACCAAGGCCTAATGGATCAGGCCCGCCAAGTTTGTCTCATGGAGCGCTAACATATGAGTTATTATACTGTACATATATGCATTGCATATAGGATGCATCACTTAGGGTTTTTTTTTTATTTTCATTTTATGTCTTTAAAGTGATTTAAGTTATAATATTTTTGGTATATCTAGGGTTATACTTTTGTATATATATATGCATGTTAAATAATTATTGATGATATTTTGGTATATGCACATTAAACATTTAGGTTTATGTTTAATACGTTTTAATATATATATGCATGTTTAAAACGTACATTTAGACATAAATATTTTATTAAATGATTAGTATACTTTAGGTATAGTTTTAGTATATTTTAGGTTTATTCTTAAATAATTGCATGCTAAATTATAAACCTACACTTAAATTGTTTTTAAGTTTATTTTTGGTATATTTTCGATATATTTCCCCAAATAAATGTATGTTTTATTATTAATTGAAACCTAAAACATTAGTGGTATACTTAGGGTTTAATTGTGATGTATGCATGCTAGAAAATTAGGTTATTTTAGTAGAATGTGAATATATGTTAAACCTAAACACATATTTAAATGATCATTTATACATAAATGTTTTATTAAATGATTTATGTACTTAGGACATATCTTTTGTATATTTAGGTATATTTTTAAGAAAATGCATGTTATATTATTGTTATACATTTAAATTGTTTTTAACTATATTAATGATTTATCTTTAGTTTATTTCATATTTTATTTGACATATATATATATATATATACCCGAAATATACTGAGTATATTTTAGGTATATTTTTGTTATATATATATATATGGTTGGTTTTACTATTATGAATAGTATTCTACATTAATTATTTTCTGAATGAATGATTTATTTAAGTGAAGGATATCAATAGAATGTGCTTCCTAGTGGGCAACACTAGGACCGTGTATGTACCGGTGCGATAGATAAGGGTTGAGTAAGAATTAATTGTGGTGATTATAATTGATTGATTGATTTGACTAAGCTTAATGGTATAATAGATAATGTGATTGCGGGGCCAATCACACTGATAGTCAGACTGCTGGAGCTCGGTTGACTTAGTGTCTCGGGGCCAATCTACTATCCATAATGGAATGAATGATGTATTAGGTTGATAAAGATGTGAGGTGATAAATAGTGTGATTGCTGAAGCTTGGTTGACCAGGGGTCTCGGGGCCAATCACACTGACAACCAGACTGCTGGAGCTCGGTCGACTTAGTGTCTTGGGGCCAGTCTGCTGTCCAATTTGGAATAAGTGTTCTATTTGGAATCAAGTGAGCATGTATGGCTAGAGTGATGATGGGGTTGTTTGAGGTTGCTACTATTAGAGTTCTATAGATCCTTCATGAATTTAATTAAAGATTTTCTACATTTTGTATATTTATAAAAGCAGAGTTTGGCATTTGTGTGAATTGTGTGTATATACATATATATATATAATGATGCCTGATTGTTATGGTTTAGATTGCATGTATATATAGTATAATAATTCACTCAGTGAGGTCTGACCCCCCTCAATTATTTTTTTCAAGAGATCCTTTATTGTCAGACCTTAGTCATAGAGTTCCTCACCGGTGTTCTTCAGTCCCGGCTATTTTATATAATGTAAAAATCTGAACCTCTGATTTGTATTCTAGAAACTGCAGTAATTGTGTTATTATGTCTGAGGAGTATTATTTTGTTGTGGATATTTAATATTCTGAGAATTTGTATTTGATTACTACGATGATGTATTCATTGAGAAGGATTTGAAATATTTATATTATATATTGATTCAAAAAATTTTAATTCTGTTGTATTTTTATTTAATTATTACATGATTTTATTTTCTAAGGCTTGCTACAGGTTCCGGATTCGAAAGAATTCCTGTTCCCTAGCGCCGGTCATGACTCCTAGTTTAGATCGTGACAGAATCTCTTCTATAAAACGGACATCTTTCTATTGAAAGTAGAGCCGATCCTACAAGTAAACACTCTTCTAATAACACAAAATACTCAACATCTCGAGTTGGGACCCCGAACTATACAAATTCCCAACCGAGTTTCACAATTCACAATAAAGTCAAAATTAAATAATAATATAATAAAATTATTAAAATCCATAAATATTAATAATAAACCACAATATAATATATTTAAACATAAAAAAATTAAATATAATTATTTTCACATTAATTAAATAAAATCTCAAATAAATTATACAATATTAATAAAAATTTGATTTTTCGATTATTAGAAATAAAATAGTAAAATTTACAAATTATTCAAATAGTTTACATATATAATAAAAATAGTTAAAAACTCATTTAATCACAAAAATAGTATATTAAATTATTATTTGAATATATTTTCAAAAATTAGTATTAATTAGTTAAAAATAGTAAATAATTCATAAAAATTATTTTTATACTATTTATTATTCCAAAATCACTTAAAACATACTAATTAACTATAATATCAATTAAAACACAAAATTCACCAATTTATATTAATTTTTCCAAAAATAATTTTTTACATAAATCTTCAAAAATTCATAATAAATAATCGGGATAGAATTTCAATATGATTCCTTCACAAACTATGCTCCAAATAAATCAAACAATTTATTAAAAATACGCAAACTTTTTGGCGAGGGTCACCGAAAAACCAAAACACAATTAATTCAAAAAAATTTAAAAATAAAAAATATATATATTTAAGTAGCTCAAGCTTCCCACATCAACATTTACAAAGACATTAAACATGGTTCATACAAATTCAAGCTAAAAAAATTCAGAAACCAAAATAGATATAAACATAAACTTAAAGAAAACTCACAAATTGTTAGATTTAAGCTTGAACCAATGTTAAAAATGGATTCCCTAGAGCTCAAGGATTCCAAAGAGTCCAGAATCACAAGCTAAGGTGGCTGGGGGAGTTGCCGGTGACCATGGAAGCTCCATGGTTACAGTCTCAGTTTCAGGTGTTTCTGGTGGTTTCCGGCGCTCTGCAAGTGATGAAGAGGAAGGAGAGGAAGAAGGAAGAGGATGGTGATGGGTAGTAGTGGTTGTGGTGGCTCCAGCAATGGTGAGGGTGGCACGCAGTGACTGTGAAAAACAAGGGAGGAAGAGAAGAAAAATGGAAAAGAAAAAAGAAAGGAAGAAAGAGAAGTCCCCGAAAAATGATCCTTACCCCTTCTAATTATTTTATATATATATATATATATATAATAATAATAATAATAATAATAATAATAATAACAACAACAAATAATAATAATAATAGTACTAATATCCAAATATGACCATTACGTAAATAAAATATTTAAAATAAATAAATAATATTCATAAATAATTATAATATATATATATATATATATTTAAAATATAAATAAATATATTTAAAATATTGTTAACATTGCATATCTCAAAATATATTTTAAATAATTTAAAAATATTAGGTCATTACAATCTTCCTCTCGTACAAAAATTCATCCTTAAATTTCAAATAAAGGAACAAAAAATAAAAATTTATCGAGGAAAGAGGTAAGGGTAGGCAACCCGCATCTCGGCTTTTATCTCCCAAGTGAGCTCCTCTACGTTGTTGCTTTGTCACAACACCTTGACCATTGGAATCTGCTTCAAATGCAACTGACGAACTTGATAATCCATTATTGCGATGGCTTTTCCTCGTACGTTAGGTCTTCATTCACTTCTACACTCTCAGGCTGCAACACGTGCGAAGGATATGAAATATACTTCCTCAGCATCGAGATATAGAACACTAAATGCACTTGAGACAAATTCGAAGACAAAGTAAACCGATATGCAACCATGCCCACTCTCTCTAGAATCTCGAACAGTCAATATATCTTAGTGCTAATTTTCCCTTCTTTCCAAATCTCATCACACCCTTCATTAAAGACACCTTCAAAATATATGGTCTTCAACCTGAAATTTCACATCTCTGTGTCTTGGATTTGTATAGCTCTTTTGTCTGCTTGTTGCTGTCTCTAATCTCTTTATGATCATAATAACTTTCTTAGCTGCATCTTGAACCATCTCAGGTTTAGTCAATACTCTTTCTCTAATCTCATCCTAACAAAAAAGGAGATTTATACTTCCTTCTATACAAAGCCTCATACAGTGTTATCATAATACTACTATAGTAGCTGTTACTATAAGCAAACTCTACAAGCGGTAAATGATCATCCTAGCTACCTCTAAGATCCAATACACACATCCTCAACATATCCTCAAGTGTCTGGATCGTCCTCTTAATTTGACCATATGTCTGAGGGTGAAAAGTAGTATTGAAATCAAGCCTAGTGCCTATTGATTCTTGTATCTTCTGCCAAAATCGAGAGGTAAACACTGAACCTCTATAAGATACAATGAACACGGGTACTCCATGAAGGTACATAATATGCTTAACATACAGCTTTGCCAACTTAGCTACATAATAAGTGGTTTTAACAAGCAAGAAATGAATTGATTTGGTTAACCTGTCTATAATCACCCAGATGAAATCTTATCCATCCTTCGAATGAGGTAACCCAACCATAAAATCTATAGTAATTCTCTCCTACTTCCATTCAGGAATAGGAAGAGGCTGAAGCTTCCCAGAAGGCTTCTGATGCTCAGCTTTCACCTGTTGACAAGTCAAGCACTTAGAAACATAATCAGCTACATCCTTTCTCAGTCCGTCCTACAAGTACAAATCTCTGATGCTATGGTATATCTTAGTAACACCTGGATGTACGTTGTAGGCTGTAGAATGTGCTTCCTCAAGAATCTTCTCTCTCAAATTATCCACAACAGGAACACATAATCTACCACTAATCAACAAAACACCTTCATCATCGAGTGTGAAATCAGTGAACTTCCCTGCATAAACATTCTCCTCAAGCTCAGCTAGAATAGGATCTCGGCCCTGAGCTACCTTAATCCTATCTCTCAACACTAATCGAACTTCGAACTGAGCTAGCAATCCACCTAATTTGCTAATCTTCATCATTAAACCTTGATCCATTAACTCATCAATGGTCTCCTCTCCACACTAATATGAGCAAGACTACTTGAGGACTTCCTACTTAAGGCATCGGCTACCACATTAGCCTTGCTTGAATGATAAAGAATATCACAGTCATAATCCTTCAGGAGTTCTAACCATCTTCTCTGCCTCAAGTTTAGATCTCTCTACTGGAAAATGTATTTCAAGCTTTTGTGATCTGTAAAAATCTCACAAGTCACCCTTGTCATGACCTAAACTGGGGAGTCATGATTGGTACTAAGGAACTTGAACTCTTTCGAATTCGGAACCCATAGCGAGCTTTAGAAATAAAAAGCATGCAAGAAATAAATAAAAATACACCATAATTAAAACTTAAGTTGAAATAAGATAAATACTTAAATATCATTTCATAAAAAAAAATATTTTCATACAATATTTAGAGAAAGGTCTCTTACCAAAAATAACATTCTACAGATATAAAGCACTATTACTGCAGTTTTCTAGAATACAACAAAGTTCAGATGAATAATTTACATAATCTAGTTGAGGCTGAAAAAGTCTAGCGTAAAGGTCTATTACTAAGGTCTAACGATGAGGAATCTCCTAAAAAAAATATTGAGGGGAGTCAGACCTCACTGACTGAATTATTGTAATATATATACATACAATCTAAAACATATACATACAATCTAAAACATATACATACAATCTAAAACATATACATTCAGGCATTAGTATATATATACATATACACAGGCATTTCACATAGATGCTAAAATTCATTTTATATATATAATAGATGCATAAAATAATTTTAATTGAAGGACCAAAGCAGAACCCTAATAGTTCACAACCTTGATCGTAATAATCAATAGCCAAAAGGCTTAATCAAAACTCCAAGTATTAATTTTTTTCCAATTGAAGATAGTAGACTAGCCCTGAGTACACTAAGTCAACCGAGGTTCCGCAATCTCACTACCGGCATGACTGGCCCCGAGTACACTTGGTCAACCGAGGCTCCACAGTCAGCCTTTCCCAAAACCAATATCTCAATAACAATATTAGATTTGACCTAATTTTATCGCACTGTAGCGCAACAGTCCTAATGTAGCCCACTAGGTAGCATGTTCTACTGCTATCCTTTAAATTATTCTCATAATTATTAAAAATAATAAATGCATGATGTAAACATAGTAGCATTCATTTAAAGAGGAATATACCAAATATATGTTGAAAGAATACCAAAAGGTTACTGAAAATATACTAAATGTATACTAAACATATACCAGATATATATGCCACAATATACTCAAATAAACTATGAATATACCAGCAATATATTAGGTATATTTTGAAAATTACAGCATGCATGCATATTGCATATATTTATGAAAATATACCTAAAATATACTAAATCATTTAATGAAATAAATAATGTATAATCATATAATAAAAATTTGAAAATCCTTAGTTATGCATCCTATATGCAATGCATATATAGAATAATAAGTCATAAGTTTATGCTCTACGAGACTGACTCGACGGGCCTGGTCCAATAGGTCTCGGTCTTAGCACAATTAGAAAATAAATAATAATAATAATTAGAATAATTTCTAACTTATACTTCTAAGAATTTTAAAGAAATACTCAATCTAGGAATTCAAAATTCAGACAAGCACAAAAATTCAGGATCGACCTGACGTCACATTTTACGAGAATTCTACCAAAAAATTAGCAGAATCTCCTCTATAAAATAGACATCTCTCTACTAAAAAGTAGAGCATATCCTATAAAAAAATGCACTTCTAAATACCATAAAGCTCAACACATCGGATTGGGATCCCAAACTGCACAAATTTCTAACCGAGGTTCACGATTCATCAAAAAAATTAATATAAAATAATAAATATATTAAAAATCATTAAATTCCATAAATATCCATAAAATACCAAAATATATATATTTAAACATTAAATCACTACATATGATTATTTTCACAACAATTAAATAAAAATTTCAAATAATAATATAATATTAGTAAAAATCCAATTTTTCCATAATTCCACATATAATAGTAAAATTCACTTTTATATACTCAAATAACTTAATTATATAATAAAATTAATTAAAAATCAATTTAATCACTAAAATAGTAAATAATATATTATTTGAATATAATTTTCAAAAATTAGTATTAATTAGTTAAAAATAATAAATAATTTATAAAAATCATTTTAATACCCTATATAATTCTAAAATCATTTAAAACATATTATGTAACTATAATTTCAACAAAAATAGACAATTAACGTACATATTCAAAATTCACATAATACTAATAATATTCTCAAAAATTATATAAATTCACTAAAAATTATTTTAATAATTCTAAAATTATTAACTCAAATTAATAACACTAATTTAACTAAATTTCCATTAAAAATAAATAATTAACGTAATTATAAAAAATTCTTGATTATTTTAATATTAAAATAATCAAGAATTAGCCATAATTCAAATTAATTCAAAAAAATAAACAAAAATTATTTTTGAGAAGCTAAAGTTGCCATGAACAACATTTGTAAAGAAATAATTCATAAATCAAATAATATCAAACTCAAAAAAAATAAAAACCCTAAAACACAAACTAAAATCTAGCTAAAACTTAAAATCTAGAGAGATTGAGCTCAAATGAAGCTCAAAATCACACTCACCGAAGCTCAAGGATTCAGATGAGATCAAAGCGACAAGCTGTGACGACTAGAAGCACCACCGGCAACAATGGTTGCTCCTCGGTGTAGCTATTACTTTTGGCGGTTCCGGCGACTATCGATATGTCCTAGCATGGCGAAAGGGAGGGAGGAGGTGAGCGGAATCGACGGTGGCTGGTGGTGGCTATGGTTGGCAGTTTGGCGAGCTAGGTTGCACAGGGGAGGTTATGGGAAAGAAGGAAGAAAAACAGGGGAGGAGAAGAAAAAAAGAAAAAAAAAAGGAAAGAGGGAGATGCTAACTTTGACCTGAAATTTTTTTGTCTTTAATCTTTATATATATATATATATATATATATATATATATATATATATATATATATAACACATAATACAACACACTATGCACATCACATGCACATTTGATAATAATAATAATAATAATAATAATAATAATAATAATAATAATAATACTATTTAGAATAATAGTAACGATAATAACTTTAACGTATTAAAATAATAAAACTCCTAAATAAATTATTTTACGTAAACAAAATTCTTAGAATAAATTAAATAAATAATATTCACAAATAATAACAATAATATATAAATAAAATTTAAAATTTTATTAACACTGCATATCTAAAAATAATTTTATATTATTTAAAATACATGGTCATTATAATCTTCCCTCTTTATAAGAATTCGTCCTCAAATTCAAAGAAAAGAATAGAAATAAGTATTATCGAGAAAAGAGATAAGGGTAAGAAGCTCGCATTTCAGCTTATGTCTACTAAGTGTGCTTGTCCATGTTGTTGCTTCACCACAACACCTTGACCATCGGAATTTGTTTCGAATACAACTAATGAACTTGATAGTCTACTATTGTGACTAGTTCCTCCTGGTAAATTAGGTCTTCATTCACTTCCACACTATCAGGCTACAATAAGTACGAGGGGTCTGAAATATAGTTCCTTAACATCAAGATATGGAACACTAGATGCACTTGAGACAAATTCGGAGGCAAAGCCAACCGATATGAAACCATACCCACTCTCTCCAAAATCTTAAACGGTCCAATATATCTCGATGCTAGCTTTCCCTTCTTGCCAAATCTTATCACACCCTTCATCGAAGACACCTTCAGAAATACACAGTCTCCAACCTGTAACTCCACATTTCTACATCTCGGATTCGTATAGCTCTTCTGTCTTCTACCTGTGATCTAATATCCTTTTAATCACAATAACTTTCTCAGTGGCATCTTGAACCATCTCAGTTCCAGTCAATGCTCTCTCTCCAATCTCATCCTAACTCAAAGGGGATCTATACTTTCTTCCATACAATGCCTCATATGGTGCCATTCAAATACTGCTATGGTAGCTATTATTATATAAAAACTCCACAAGCGGTAAATGATCATCCCAGTTACCTCCCAAATCCAATACACACATCCTCAATATATCTTCCAATGTCTGGATTGTCCTCTCAGACTGACCATCTGTCTAAGGGTGAAAAGAAGTACTGAAATCAAGCTTGGTGCCCATTGCTTCTTGCAACTTCTGCTAAAAATGAGAGGTAAACACTGAACCTCTATTAGATACAATGGATACAGGTACTCTATGAAGGCACACAATATGCTTAAAATATAACTTTGCCAATTTAGCTATAAAATATATGGCTTTCACAGGCAAGAAATGAGCAGACTTGGTTAACCTGTCCATAATCACCTAGATGGAATCGTATCCATCCTTAGAACAAGGTAACCCAACCATAAAATCCATAGCAATTATCTCCCACTTCCACTCAGGAATAGGAAGTGGCTGAACCTTCCCAGAAGGCTTCTGATGTTAAGCTTTCACTTACTGACAAGCCAAGTACTTAGTAACAAAATCAGCTACATCCTTCTTCAGTCCATCCCACCAGTACAAATCTCTAATACTATAGTACATCTTAGTGACAACTGGATGTACACTGTAGGCTATAGAATGTGCTTCCTTAAGAATCTCTTCTCTCAAATTATCCACATTAGGAACATATAACCTACCACTGATCCATAAAACACCTTTATCATCGAGTGTGAAATTAGTAAACTTCCTTGCACAAATATTCTCTGCAAGCTCTCCTAAAATAGGATCTTGACCCTGAGCTGCCTTAATCCTATCTCTCAGCACTGATTGAACTTTGAACTGAGTTAACAGTCCAATTGATCTATTCATCTTCATCTTTAAACCTTGATCCATTACCTGGTGCAACTCTTGGATCAACGGTCTCCTCTCTATACTAATATGAGCAAGACTACCTGCGGACTTCCAACTCAAGGCATCTGCTACCACATTAGCGTTGTTTGGATGATAAAGGATCTTACAGCCATAGTCCTTCAGGAGTTCTAACCATCTCCTCTGCCTTAAATTCATATCTTTCTGCTAAAAAATGTACTTAAGGCTCTTGTGATTTGTGAAAATCTCACAAGTCACCCCGTACAGAATATGTCTCCAAATCTTAAAAGCAAAGATCACTGCAGTCATCTTTAGGTCATGAGTAGGATAATTCTGTTCATGCTTCTTCAACTGCCTCGAAGCATAAACTATCACTCTACCATTCTGCATCAACACACAACCTAGACTGACTCTAGAGGCATCATAATACACAGTGAATTTATCTACTCCATTAGATAATGCTAAAACTGGAGTTGTGGTCAACTTCTTTTTCAGTAACTAGAAACTATTCTCACAAGCATCTGACCACTCAAACTTCATAATCTTCTGAGTCAAGCGAGTCATAGGAGCTGTAATTCTAAAAAAATCCTGCACAAATCTCCTATAATACCCAGCTAAACCTAAAAAACTATGAATTTCTATGACTGTTGTCGGTCTGAGCTACTCAGACACTACCTCTATCGTCTATGGATCAACTTGAATACCATCTTTAAACACCACGTGTCCAAGGAATGCAATACTCTCCAACCAGAAATCACACTTTGAGAATTTAGCATAAAGCTAATATTCTCTCAGTGTCTACAGTATACTCCTCAAGTGATATACGTGCTCCTCCATACTCTTCGAATACACCATTATATCATTAGTGAAGACTATTATAAACTGATCTATAAATGGTCTAAATACCCTATTCATTATATCTATAAAAGCAGCTGGTGCATTAGTCAACCCAAATGACATCACTAGAAACTCATAGTGGCCATATCAAGTGCGGCATGCTATTTTAAGAACATTGGCCTCACTGATCCATAATTGATGATAACCCGATCTCAAGTCAATTTTAGAAAAGAATTATGCATCCTAAAGTTGATCAAATAGATCATCTATCCTCGGGAGAGGATAGTTGTTCTTCACTGTCACTTTGTTTAGCTTTTTGTAATCAATGCACAGTCTCAAGGTAGCATCCTTCTTCCTCACAAACAGGACTGGTGCACCCCAAGGAGAAATACAGGGTCTGATGAAACCTTTATTTAATAAATCCTATAACTGCTCCTTTAACTTTTTTAACTCTACAGGAGCCATTATATAGGGTGGCATCAAAATAGGATTAGTGCTTGGAACCACATATATACAGAACTTAATCTCTCTATAAGGTGGTAAACCTGGCAACTCCTTAAGAAAAACATCAGGAAACTCACAGGAAATAGGAACATCTGTGAGTGACAACTTCTCTATAGAAGTATTCTTAACTAATGCCAAATATCCCTGACAACCTTTCCTTAACATCTTCCTAGCCGTGATAGTGGAGATGAGATTCTAAGGTGCAGAACTCTTATCACCCATAAACTTAAACTCTTCTTCATCTGGAATTCTGAAAATAACCTCTTTACTCTGATAATCCATAATGGTATAGTGCTGAGATAACCAATCCATACCCAAAATCACATCAAACTCTATCACATCCAACAACACTAATTTTACCGACAGTTCTCTACCTCCAATAAAAACTGGACAATCAGAAAGAACAACATCGATGTCTAATGAATCGCTTAGAGGAGTGGCAATAGACCAAAGAAAAGTCATCCTCAAAGCTTGCCAACACGACTTTAAATCAAAAATAGGGGACACAAAAGTGCAAGCACCCAATTTTGGGATGCAGTTGTGCACACTTGCAACATAAGCCCCTATAATGAAATTTATTCAAAAATTGAACTTGTTTGTCGATTTTCTGGACTTTAGGGACTAAATTGCAACATTTTTAGGATTTGATTACAAGGAAGTCAATTTTTCAGGGGTCTTTTGATAATTAAAAGTTAAAAAATTAAAATTAGGATCGACATTGGTGTAATGCCGACCGGCGTTACATAATGCTGATGCGTAAAGGTCCCTTTTTTTTATTTTTTGCTTATTTTTTCTTATTTTTTATCAATTTTTTTAGTGTTTTGATTAGTTAAAAATTGAATTTTTATTATTAGTTTTATCTGAATTTTTTTTAACTCATTCAAAACATTCAAAAATTAAATCTTATCACTCTTTTTTGGAGAGATAAGTCTGTTCCTTCAAAAGAGGAAGTCAATACGCAGGCAGACTTTGCATTTAAAAGCAGAGTCTATATGCGTGCGAGGGGGACTTTTTTTTGAGGAGGATTTTTACTCACAGAGAGACCGAGAGAAATACACACACACGTATATGCTAAGAAATTTGACTGCACAAAAAAAACCCTAAAATCTAAAACACTACTGAGAACGTCTTTTCAGTCCAGAATCAATAGCTATTCAATTTCAATGGTGATAATCCAATCTGAGGGGCTAAAAAAGGCATTTGCACAGAATCTAAATTATCAATGTTCTTTTCTATTTCATTCTTTTCTATTATTTTCTTTTTGTGATTTTTTCCTTTTATTTTTGTTATTGTTTTGATTATTTAATTTCATTACTAATTTGATTACTTTTGTGTTTTTTTTTGTTTTGATGTCCACATATGGATTGAGGAGGATACTGTTTGTGTTTAAACTGAATAGAAGGTCTATGAAATGCCATGGAAGAACCTGTGTTGTTTTCTAGTAGATATTAGGGTTTTAATTTTTCATTTTGCATTTATGTATTCTATGTAGTTATTTTAATTTATGGGTGTATAATTGTTTAATTTTAGTTTTTGTACATAGTTTGTAATAACTCTAGTAGTGGGAATAGTAAAAGATTTAATTTTCTGCACTTAAATGGTACCAGTAGCTTAATTTAGGGTTTGCATGTAATTAATTTAGGGTTTCTAGAAAATCACTATAATGTTTGTTTGATCCATTTTTTGTGTTTTATTTATTTTGGGTTTGTTTTTATGTTTTTGGGCCTCAAGCCCACGTTTAGGTCTAACCCACTTAATAAATAGGCTTAAAAATGGTTTAGGACTTTGAATAATTAAAATCAATTTAGGCCCATTAGGTTAATTAGATTTTAGGCCCACTTAGTTAATTAAAACTTGTTTAGACTTAGCTCAGCCCATTAAAATGCATTTCTTTTAAAATAAATAGACCTAGGCCCACATTTCAAATAAAACCAAATTAGCCTTAGGCCCACTAATTTAACTTTTCTTTAAAATTGAATAGACTTAAGCTCATTCCTTAGATAAACTAAAATAAATAGATCTAGGCTCACTAATTAATAAAAATGTAGGCCCACCTTTAGTCCCTTTCTCACTTGTAAAAAAATGTAAATCTAGCTAACTTTTTAATAAAATTAACATAGTTTAGACTTAGGGACAACGTGATCTTGAGTGCATTTTTTATGTGTAATTGTATTGACTAGATGCCTAAGGTTAGATGGATGTCAAATAGGATTTAATAAAATTGCATGTAATTAGAGGATGAAATAATCATTTATAAAATTATTCTAAATGAACACGAGACTAAGTGAAGTTAGTATTTCGTATCCAGAATCTCCTGGTTGTGGTGCTAGCTTTCTTTTAGGGAATTGAGTATCACCTTTTTGATTTGTCCCAGTTATTACCCTGGGTGGCGACTCCTCATCTCTATGCCATGTCTTTGTGACAGTGGTTAGTGTGTTCTCTAAGGCTCTGAACCTAAACAGTGTTGTGGTTGCTAAAATCTTGGACGCGCACTAAACCTCACCATCTACAATGGTGACTCTATTGGGGATAAGAGATACTGATTCTACTTGTGTTTTTTAGAATTATTTTATTGATTATTATTTCATTCTTGCATTCATTCTGCATATCCTTACTAAACCGATGGTGTTGGTTTATAATTCCATGATTCCACTAGCTTCATGTAGTTATAAATTGGCTAACCATCACTCTTAGCCTTAACTCAGTTCAAGATAGATCACCGGGCTTATCTGACCAGAGTCTATAACCTAAGTCCTTAAGGGGGGTAATCTTCTCTCGAGTTGGTAAAGGATGCTGGGCCCCTCTGACCTTGGCTTGTAACTCAAAGTCCATAATGGAGAGCATCTTGCTAAGGGAACCTTAACTTTTCAACGAACCCTAACCACATATAATGGCCTAGTTACTTCCCCTAGGATTTTTACCTAAAGTGCTTGTTTGTTTGAATTGCCATGAGGTATTTTTATTTATAAAAGCCTAGGCCTATACCTTTGAAGCTCATTCAGGCTAATAAGGATTAGGCTAGACCTTTATATTTAGAAATGCTATTTTTTATGCTTTTTATTTTAAAGAGAGATTTGGCATGCGCATTGGCTTTTAATATCCCTTGTTGATATGAAGCCCAAGACCAAAAATCCTAAGAAAAAGAGACTCGCCATTGAATACGTGTGTGGGAGGAATAAGATTGGAAGGCTTATGCTTACATGTTATCTATTGATTGCTTCTTGATACTTGCTACTTGCTAAGTGCTTGCTTGCTACTTGTTGCATAAACACATGCATCATGCATACATATAGTCCATGCATCATACTAACACCTTATTTTGTAGCTATCATATATTCATTTGGGTCTTCTCGTATTTGGGGACGAAGAGGTGGCAAATTGACCAGAACATATCTAAGCCCAAAGTCAATAGCTCAAGAGATAGAGAAGAGTCTAATCAATCCACTATTCTTAAAAGCTGAACCAACTCAGACTGAACAGACTAAAATGGAATAACAACCAGAGATGTGGACCTTGGACGAAATTAAGGGAGCTTTAATGGATGACATGAGAGCTATGATGCAAAATGAACTGAGACAAGCTTTGGCCGGACTAATGCAACTGGTTGTTGGACAACCACCTATTGTAGGAGCTCCACCTATTGCTGTAGCTCCTCCACCTTTTGCTAGAAATGTGCCTGCTACTGATGTGAGACTAGAAGACATTGAAAAGTACATGGTAGAAAAGGCAAAGAGAGAATCACCTGAATTGGTTTAAGACCTTGAGTCCAAGCAGATGCAAGCACTGACTCAGAAAATGTCTAAGATGGGAGAGCTGATTAGAGGACAAGGAATGGGGTATTCTTTTAACTTTGATGATATGCTATAAATAGAGGGAGATAAGATGCCTAAAAAATTCAAAATGCCTTAACTGTAGAAGTTTAATGGTAGAGGAGATCCTATAATTCACTTGAGTCAATACACTACAACTATGAGCACTACAAAAGCACCTCTAGTGGTAGTCACTAGGTTGTTTGTGCTGTCTCTAAAAGGAATGGCTATAAACTAGTACCATGGGTTAGAAAAGTCTATTAGAGCTGACTGGAAAGAACTATGTAATGCTTTTTTGAAATAATATGATTATAATACCAGGTTGGAGGTATCTATTAAGGATATAGAGTTAACTAAATAGAAATCAAATGAGTCTTTTTTTGATTTCTTAACTCATTTTATGAATAAAGCAGGATGATGAAAAATAAGCTTGCTGAGAAGGATCAAGTTAGAATGATAGTTCATAATGTGTCACCTGATTTGGTCGAGAGGCTACAGATGATGAATCCCAAAACCTTTGTGAATTTGTATGATGATGGGTTACAAGCTGAGAAAATTGAGAGAAAAAGAAAACTGTTGAGGCACAGGAACCTGAAACTACCCAACTGGGGGCATACAACAAGGAAGTACTAGTCGAACTGTAGAGGTGCGTGTAATTCAGCAACCTAGGAGATTTTCTAACTTCAACCAGTCACTCTTTAAAGTCCTAGAGAGGCTAATCCAAAAAGGCCTGCTCAAACCCCTAACCTTTTCTAAACCCCCAAATCCAAATGTCCCTAGCTATAATCCAAATAGTTACTACAAGTTTCATTAAGTAGTTGGCCATTCCATAGATACCTGTATTCGCCTAAAACATGAAATCCAAAACCTGATAGAGTCTGGAAAAATCATCGACCTTGAGAAATCCAACTTTAACCTAAACACTAGAAATAACCATTTCCCAAACTTTCGAAATGTTCCACCACTAGCCACCATGATGATCAACTCAAGGGTTAAAGAAGAAGAAGTGTTAAGCTCCTTTGAGGATCTTAACCCTATACCCAATAGAGAACCTTTCGGATAACCATAGAGAGGAGTGGAAGATTTACTGGGCCAGCCCTCAGGCAAGTTTGATTACAAAGTATTTTACTCAAAACTATCCTTTACTGATATCCTTTTTGAATCAATTAAGCCCTCAGGTTGGGGAGATAAGTTTGATGATAAGCCGATAAAAGAAGAGCCTAAAATTCTTGAGCAGTCACCAAGAGGAGTTGAAGATCTGTTGCGACAACCTTCAGGCAAGTTCAATTACAAAGTATTTTATTCTAAACCCACTTCCGCTGACATACCCATGGAAGAGATCATGCTAACAAGATGGGGTGATGAGTTTGAAGAAGATGAATTCTTAACCCCAGAACTGTCCTAAGAAGGGTTTGAAGAGCTATTAAGCCAACATATGGACAAGCTGAGGGAGTTGAAAGGAAAAGAAATATGCATAGTGGAAGTTTGGAAAAATGGGAAAAGGGAACGGATCGTTGGGGTCGTGGACATTTGGTATAATTCTGATGAAGAAAAACCCACTGGAGTTGATGTATGGAATGATAATCCAAATGTAAATCATGTTACAAGAAGTGGGAGGAATTACCGAACAGTAGAAAAGCAAAATGAAAATGTTGTAGAAAGGGAAGAAATAGAAGATGCAAGGAAGAAACAGAAGATGCAGAAGTAAAGGAAGAATAGAAAGAAGACTTGATCTTGGAATAACTCAAGAAGGCTAAAGCGAATGTAAGCATCTGGGAATTACTGATGCATTCGAGTAGTCACAGAAGGGCTCTGGTTAAAGCTTTATTGAATATGAGCATTGAAATGGCAGCTACGCCTGAGGCTATGGTAGCAAAGGTGACAGAAAAGAAACATGGGCTGATAACATTTTTAGACGATGACTTGCCTTTGGAGGGAAGAAACCATAATAAGACATTGTTTATCCCAACTGAAGTAAAAGGGAAGAGAACTAACTTTGTAATGGTAGATGATGGTTCAACTATAAATGTATGCCCACTAAAGATCTTGCCTAATGTGGGTTTGAAAGTAGATGACTTGACAGTTTCAAACATTATAATAAGAGCTTACGATGATAGTACCAGGAATGTGGAGGGAACATTTCAAGCTTTGGTCAAAATAGGGCCTGTAGAGTCTACTGTTGAATTTAATATGTTGGACATCCCTGTTACCTATGCCCGGTTGTTGGGAAGGTCATGGTTTCATGTCCTGGGAGGAGTACCTTCAACTGTGCACCAAAAAATAAAATTCCCTTAGGAAGGAGATGTCGTGACAATAGAAGCTGGAACCAATGTAGTTGTGGTAGCTATACTTGATAAATAGAAGCAAGTGTGTGTTCCGCCTGGTTTTCAAGTTATTGGAATATTTGATGGGATGGATCCCATGGTTGTAAAAATGATGGCAAGCATGAATTATCGACCTGGACAAGGGCTCAGAAGAATGAACAAGGAAGTCCTAGGCCCCCGAACATTAAGACCCAGGACCATACGAAGGGTTTGGAATATACTGAGGTAGGACTAGCTAGTAGAAGAGCAAAGAACAAGGAGAAAGCAAAAAGAAATAAGCCCTTGGGAAGAATTATACCACTAAGTGAGAACTTCATCAAGTTAGGGGAGAGCAAGTATTATCTGGGCACTAAAGAATTTGTTAACGTGGTTGGAAAGGATGTCCCCATGTTTGAGATCTTTAAGAAGTAGATTATGGAAAACCTAATAGCCAGTAACAAAGAGGAAGTCATGGAGCAAGTAACTGAAAAGATAGGTGATGTTGCTGTTGAGGAGCTGCTGTGTCTACCATCTGAGGAGGAACCACCCCAGGACTTAGCTATTGTCATTAGTGATAGTTTTATTTATGTTTTTTATGAAGAAACTGATGTAATAACGTCTAGTCTTTATGCGGACCAGGATGTTGTTTTTCTTATGGTCAATGATATGAATGTTGGTTTTGCTTACTTATGTGATGTGTATCTTGATAGTTCTGTGCATTATAATTTTGATAGGTTATGCATGTTTGACATTAATTCAATTCAATTTGATTCATTTAACATGGGCACAAATGATAATCCAAAGAACATTTCTATATCATATGATGTAACTCCTGAAGAGAGGAAAAGTTTTAAGACAATATTAATAAAAAGAAAGGTAGTATTTGTTTGGACTTATGAAGACATGCCAGGTTTGGATAGGGAAATGATAGAGCATCACATTTCAACTCATCCAGAAACCAAGCCGGTTAAACAGAAATTGTGCAGATTAAAACCTAAATGGACAGAAAAGATAAGAGAGGAAATTGCCTAGCAAATATAGGCTAACTTCCTAGAAGTAGTAGAGTAACCTCAATGGCTAGCAAACATAGTACCTGTTCCTAAGAAAGATGGCAAAGTACGAATGCGTGTAGATTTTAAGGATATGAATAAAGCCTGTCCAAAAGATGACTTCCTATTACCTCACATTGATGTAATAATGGATAGTGCTACAGCAAGTGCAATGTGAACGGATTTTTCAGGTACAACTAGATAATAATGGTAGTCATGGACAAGATTAAGATAGCTTTCATCACAGAATGGGGGACCTATTGTTACAAGGTAATGTCTTTCGGACTGAAGAATGCAGGTGCAACCTATCAAAGAGCTGTTACTGCACTTTTCTATGATATGATGCATAAGGAGGTTGAAGTGTATATGGATGACATGATGGTCAAATTAGAGACAAGAGGAGGACACTTTAAAGCCTTAGACAAGTTCTTAGCTCAAATTAAGAGGTTCAACCTGAGACTCAACTTGAAGAAGTGCATTTTTGGGGTTACTTTAGGGATGCTATTAGGGCATATAGTGAGTAGCCGGGGAATTAAAGTGGATCCAGATAAAGTGAAAGCCATCCAGGAAATGTCGGCACCAAAGACGAAGAAGGAAGTAAAAGGATTCCTTAGCAGGTTATAGTATATTAATAGGTTTATCATAAAACTCACTAATATTTATGACCTTATCTTTAAGCTCTTAAGGAAAGATCAGCCGGTTAAGTGGAATGATGATTGTCAAAAAGCATTAGATAAGATCAAGGAGTATCTTGTTAATCCACAAACTACCTACACAGGGTAAGCCATTGGTTTTATACTTGGCTTTAAAAGAGGATGTAATGGGGGCAATGTTAGCACAATAAGGGTCAAATGGAATAGAGCACGTAGTGTACTACCTAAGTAAGAAGTTTTTGCTGTATGAGAAAAAATATGATTTAGTAGAAAAGACATGTTTGGTCATGATTTGGGCTACGAGGAAATTGAGGCATTATTTTCAATCTTATAGGGTTCAAGTTGTTTCAAGAATAGACCCTTTAAGGTATCTATTTCAAGCATCGGCTCTAACTGGAAAAATGTCTCGATGGTTGGTACTCTTAACTAAATTTGATATAGAGTACATTACTACAAAGGTAATCAAGGGAAGAGTAGTAGTAGAATTCTTAGCTTAGAATGCGATCGAAGGTGAAAAGCAGTGGAATTTGGAGTTTTCATATGAGAACTTAGCAGTTGTAGAGCACCGGGAATGGAAACTTTACTTTGATGGAGCAGTAAACAACAAAGGAGCTGAATTGGGAATGATTCTTATTACACCGAAAGGAGAAACTATACCAATGGCAAAGAAACTGGATTTCAAGGTCACAAACAACATGGCTGAGAATGTAGCATGTATCTATGGAGTTAAGGCTGCTGTAGTGGCAGGAGCAAAAGATTTGTTGGTTTATGGGGATTTAATGTTAGTCATCAGTCAGGCTAATGAAGAATGGGAAGTAAAAGAGGAAAAGCTGAAGCCTTATATCTCTATTTGAAAGCCTTAATGAAGAATTTCACTAAATGTCTCTTTATCCATCTATCCAGAGACGATAATCAGATGGTAGACGCACTAGCAACACTCTCTTTAATGTAGGATAGTGCAATTAAATTGACCATGAAACCTTTAGTGATCATGAAGTCTAGAGCACCATGTTATAGGGTGAGCAGATTTTGAATGTTCAAATAGGGCCTGAAGAAAAGCCTTGGCTTATGATGTCCAGAGATTCATTGAAGAAGGAATTTATCCAGATGAAGCAGCCTCAAAAGAAAGATATGCTCTTCGTGTCCTTGCACGTAACTATACAGGTCATGATGGGGTATTATATAAAAGAATGTTGAATGGGATGCAACTTAGGTGCCTCAAAAAGGATGAAGCTGAAAAGGTGATGTAAGAGATTCATGCAGGGGCTTATGGTTCTCATATGAACGGGATAATTCTAGGTAAGAAGATACTCAGACAAGGCTATTACTAGATGACTATGGAAAAGGATTGTATTAGGACAGTAAGACAATGCCATCAATGTCAGATCCACGGGAATTATAGTCATATGCCTCAAATAGTGTTGAATAGTTTATCATCCCCTTAGCCCTTTGCGGCATGGGGAATTGATATCATAGGAGAAATAAAATTGACAACATTAAATGGGCATAAATACATAGTGGCGGCAATCGATTACTTCTCGAGGTGGGTAGAGGCAGAATATTTCAACACTCTGAAAGCAAAACAGATGGCATAGTTCATCGAGAAGAGTCTTATCTGCAGATATGGGGTTTCACATCAAATTGTGACAGATAACGGGGTTTAATTTCAAGCAAAAACAATAGAGTTGTTACGAAAGTATGGGATTAAGCACTATAAATCTTCACCTTATCGCCCTCAAGCTAATAGAGCAGTGGAAGCTTTCTAAGATGGTTAAAACTTACAAGGATTAGTATGAATATCTTCCTTTTGCCTTATGGGGATATAGGACTACAGCTAGAACCGCCACAGGCCAAACACCGTTCTCATTAGTATATGGTTGTAAGGCAGTTTTACCCATAGAAACAGAGATTAAGTCCTTGAGAGTAGTCATGGAAGCTAAAATAACTGAGAATGAATGGGCATATAAGAGCTATGATTATCTCGTATCTCTAAATAAGAAAAGGATGGATGCTTTATTCCACACTCAGATATATCAGAGAAGGATAGTAAGGGCGTTCAAAAAGAAGGTTAAGCCTGGGAAGATCAAAGTTGGAGATATGGTATTGAAATAGTCTAGAGTCGTAGTGTTTGATCCGAGAGGTAAATTTAGACCATACCTAGTTAAATCGGTCCTACCTAAAGGAGCTGCTAAGATATTAGATCTTGAAGGGAATGAGTTCATGGAACCTATTAATCTGGATCACCTCAAGAAGTACTACCTGTAAAAAATATAAATAAAAGTAGAATAAAGAAAATAAAGTCCGCTGTCTAGAAAACCTAAAAAGGCTAGTGAGGCAAAAGTTTTGACATTCCCACTATTTAAAAAACCCGCAAAGGGCTGACAAGAAAAAGTTAAGGAAATAAATAAAAAGAGAATGGTCCCACTGATTAGAAAACCCATAAAGGGCTAGTCAGAAAAAAATTAGGGAACTAAAATATGAGTGAAAAATATTCAGTTAGAAAATTCGTGAGGACTAGCTGATAATAGGAGTTATGTCATGTGATGTAGAGCGAAAAATATTCAGTTAGAAAATCTATGAGGACTAGTTGATAATAGGAGTTATGTTATGTGATGTATTAAATGTACTCATTTTGGCCCTAATTAAGGAATGAAATTGAAATTGAAGTTTTGTTAAACTTTGCATGTCCTTCTTTATTATAAAGCATAAGTACTAAAAGGGAAAACAAAACATAAGAAAGCCTAAGACTAGCTTTATGAGACCATTCTATTTAGTGATGTCTTTGTTTTTTCCTTTGCAACTCATCATACAAAGCTTGAGTCCTCTTGTACCTAGCAAATCCTAGTGGTTCTGTCTTTTGGATAACAACCTAAGTTTTGTAATCATCATCAGTAGTCACATCGGCATCTAGGTGTATGTTCCGTTCAAGAGCTTTACAAGGCCACAAGCTCCTAATATTATCCAGAGAATCTTGTCTCAGAGGAAAGCCTTCAAAGTCAGCCAGAATAATAACAATGAACTGAGGGCAACCATACTGACGACAAAGGCATAAAGGGGTAAAAAAGGTAAAGAAGTGTAGCCCTAGAATAAGAACACAGTGATCATATAGCTCAATAGTCATAAACTTTAATCTCCACCAAGGGCAGACCCATGTGATCTCAGCATCTAAAATCTTCTTTAACCAGTCAACCCATTGGTCTATAGAACGTTTGTCCTTCATTTTTAAGGGACGAGATTGTAGCTGATGAGGTTGATAAGTCAAAGGATTGAGGGGTACATTAGGCAAGCTCAGCTTTTCTTATAACCAAATCTAAAAAAAAAGGATAAGAATAATAAAATAAAAGCCCGCTAAGTTGAAAGCCTAAAAGGGCGACTTAGGTAAAAGTTAAGGCAAGCTTGCTAAGTTGAAAACTCAAAAGGGCGGCTTAGGCAAAAGTTAGGGCAAGCTTGCTAAGCTAAAAACCCAAAAGTGCGGCTTAGGCAAAAAAAAATCCATTAAGATATAAACACTGTTTTAGTTCTATCTTACAGTGTTCGAGACAGTACAGGAATAAAAAATAGCAGTACAATAGAGAATAGTCAGATACAGACACGCAGAAAGTCAGGAATACAGAAACTCTAAATCACCCATCTCAAGCTCTAGTATCAAGCCATGGGCTCCATCCTCTAGCAGGGTCATCATGATGATAAGTGTTTGGAGGTCTGGAAGATGAAGTCCCAGCGCTGTACGGATCAAAGCCCAAGTTTGCAAACTGCTGATGAAGCATCTCATTCTCTTGCTCTAGACTGCTAGAATAGCTCTGCATACACAGAAAACATCATATCATATGCATTTTATGCATAGCATGCATACATTTTACGTTTTCTCAGTGTAGATGCTTACCCGCCAACTGTCTGTAACCTACATCATGAATAATCTTTGAGACAAGGTAAGTCCGTATAGATACTCTGCCTATGTTCAGGGAACCTGTTTTGTAAAATTTTTACTAATATCAATGTCAAGTGTACAAATCCATACAAGAAATAAATCAAATGTACTCGCATGAGAAGTATCTGGTGGATAGAAGTTAGGAAGCTGAGCATCCCCTAACTGCATCTGCTGCTCAACTAGAGCCTGAACAGTAAGAGCCCAGTAGAACATAGAGTTGTCTAGAAGAGAGACATCACCAAGCGTAGCACCGACAAAGGTCCTATCGTGACTAGTCCTAACATGCTGAGTATGATGAACATGACTAGGTCTAGGCTCAGGACTCTCAATATTAGGAGCAACCTCAATCTCTGGAGCAATCTCAGTCTCCTCATTCATATTGATAGAAGAATGAACCTCCTCAAACTGCAAAGAGAAGGAGTGATTCATAGGTGCTAGAACTAAAAGCTGAAATAATGAGAAATTACCTCATCATCATCAATGGGAACATGCTCCAAGACTCTCTCATGGATAAACTACTGATAATGTCGAGAACGCTCAAGAAAATTTGAGGCAGCATATCCCTGTAGTGCATCCCTCAACTCTGAACCTATAAGATGAGAGCTGCGGAGCATAGAGGAAGGGACATCAGATGGAATGCGACGTCGAGAAGGGCCAGAAGACTAGCGATACACTTGCTCCTCTAAATACCACTTCAAACAGCCATAACCAGAGAGTAGGATCCTCATAGGCTTAAGGCAAACTGCAACTGCCATGAAATCATATCGCTGGATGTCCTCAACACCCTCCAACCAATCAAAGTTTATCTGCAAGTTATGTAAATTAAGTCTAATCTCTATTAAACTATAACATACTAATGATTTTATTTTTTTCCTTACCAGGTGCTACTTGACAATGTTCAACTGATCACAATACATCTGCAAAGTATTCCTGTTACTAGCAAGGCGGGAAGAAACCCATCTCATCATCAGAGGAAAGGTCCCATCAGAACTAATAGTGTCAAAGCCTCGAATCACCGCGATCTCTATGCTCTAGATCTGGAAGAAAGAGAACATATCAAAAAAAGGCAAGACTATAAAGATCAAAGGAAGGACAACATACATGCAAGACGTGCCAAAAGCCATACATAGTGACAACACCTCTACAAACAGTGTCCAGTCTGTAATCAATATAAGCGAGTGCAGCAGATCCCCAATCTAGTGTGGCAACTCGATCCAAGTCACGAAGAGGACCTAACAGAGCAATACTGACCTTATGACAGGTCTCATAAAAGAGGGTCATGCCTAATAATATTAAAAGGAAACACCTCACTTTATGGATAATTTGACGAGGAGTAGAAATAGAAAGGCGTCTAAATCCCTCAACTAAGGATGAAAGAAGAACATTCTTTTGATTCTTCCACGTTAGAGCAAACCTAATCAAACCTCGCACGTACTGACTCCATGCATGCTATGGAAGACTACAATAGCTAACGTCAAATGGAACTAGGGATCCTTCAAAGGCAATCCCAGTGATAGTAGAGAAACTCATAGGTGAAACGGTCAGCTCACCCACACGAGTGTGAAAAGTGTGGGTAGTATCCATCCATCACTCGATCAAAGTGAATAAAGAGTAATGGTCAGACTGGCCTCGAACGGTCGAAAGTGCATCAATGAAATGCCTGAATCCGGAGGCCCAAATTAGAAGTGTCACCTGCTCCGAAAATCTATGAAATAATTCCTGGGCTAGATTGAAACAACCCATGAACTTCATCGGACGCTATTTCAATTTTAAAATAATAATTAATTAATTGAAAGATTAATAAATTAATCAAAGAATTTAAATTGAAGGATTTGATTAGTTAATTAATTAATTAATTGCCCCTTAAAAAAATTAACTGATCGGCAATGTAGATTGCCGACCGGTTATCTAGAATGCCGATTGGCATTCCAGATTGCTGATCGGCATTCCAGATTGCTGATCGGCATTCCAGATTGCCAATCGGCAATCTACTATACTGATCGACATTAGCTTGGCTGATTGAAAATCTAGAATTTAGATCGAAATTCCAGACATCTTATCAGTCATGCAGACAACCCAGAGGCTAAATTTCATATTTTTAGAGTTTAATTTCAATTTATCATGCATTTTCATGTTAATTTTTTACTAATATACATGTCAATCTCCACTCTAAAACTAACTCTGATTACTACTAATACAAGTGATATTTGTGCAGAAATAAATGGAAGTAAGAAAAATTACCTCATTACCTACATCTTTGCACCTGTGGGTATGTAAATGAGTCAAAGAAAAGATAGTTGAGTCTTCTCGAAGTCCAATATCATTCTAAGGAAAACGAGGAGGTAGAATCCTCTGAAGTTCTGAAGTCTCAACTCCTTCATATTGTCTATGTGACAAGGGGGTCATATGATCAGACGAATTGCAAATCTGACATCAAATGATCAAGAAATCAAGGAAAGAAAACCAATGAAAAGAGAGAAAATGAACGAAAAGGAAAATGAAGAAAGGAGATAATAGAATGTTACATGCAAAAAAGGAAAGTATGTATAAAGTGGAAAATATCCACTTTGGTCCTTATACATGGATCCAAATTCTTTCATTGCAATTTGGTCTATAATTGCATTCTGATTAGGAGCATGTTCCTAATTAAATCATGACATTCATCAAATTAATAATTCATTGAATTATTAAAACTGCATAATCAATCTGTAATTCTAAATTTTCTGTCAAGTACAGAATACAAAACAAGATTACATAATTCATTTTTTGCATTTTACATGCATCATTTCAATCAAAGGATTCATATGCTGCACAATAACTATGATATGAATTTCAAATGATTATGTTATGTGTTGCACAGTAGTCATAACCTTCATTATGTTATGTACTGCATAGCAGTCATGACATAAACTTTCAAATTCATCAGTGCTAGACGTTCCGTAAGAACTATAGCAGATTTTTAATTCAACTTCACTAGACGTCCAATAGGGAATATAGTGTGCATCGTTAGACATCCCATAGGGAATATAACAAAATTCATCATTGCTAGACGTTCCATAGGAACTATAGTAAGTTTTCAATTTATCATCATTAGACGTCCCATAGGGAATATAGTGTGCATCATTAGACGTCCCACATGGAATATAACGAAATTCATCATTGTTAGACGTTCCACAGGAAATATAGTAGATTTTTAATTCAACTTCATTAGACGTCCTATAGGGAATATAAAGTGCATTGTTAGACGTCCCATAAGGAATATAATAAAATTCATCATTGCTAGACGTTCCATATAAACTATAGCAAGTTTTCAATTTATCATCGCTAAATGTCCCACAGGGAAATAGCAAAACTCATTTGCACAAAGTCCACTAGACATTCAGCAGGAAATATAGTGAGACTTGTCAAACATCATACCTTGCTCATCAATTTGAGCATCAATCTATCATTTAGGATACAATCAAGTGTCCAAATTTCTTTCTTTCGAAATTGTGTGCTTCTATTACTTTGTTGCAATTTGTCAAGTAAACAGCAATAAAGGGGGGTAACTGTAAGCGTCCAATTTTGGGATGTAATTGTGCACAATTGCGACGTAAGCCTCTATGATGAAATTTATTCTAAAATTGAACTAGGTTGTCGATTTTCTGGACTTTAGGGACTAAATTACAACATTTTTAGGATTTGACTACAAGGAAGTCAATTTTTCAGGGGTCTTTTGGTAATTAAAAGTTAAAAAAATTAAAATTGGGATCAGCATTTAAAATGCCGATCGGCATTAGTGTAATGCACAATGCTGACGCGTAAAAGTCCCATTTTTTTGATTTTTCACATATTTTTTCTTATTTTTTGCCAATTTTTTCAGTGTTTTGATTGGTTAAAAATTGAATTTTTATTATTAGTTTTATTTGAAAATTTTTTTGACACATTCAAAACATTTAAAAATCAAATCTTATCACTCTGTTTTGGAGAGATAAGTTTGTTCCTCCAAAGGAGGAAGTCAGTACGCAGGCAGACTTTACATTTAAAAGTAGAGTCTGCATGCGTGCGAGGGGGGACATTTTTCCTGGGAGGATTTTTACTCATAGAGAGACCGAGAGAAACACACACACACGTAGATACTAAGAAATTTGATTGCGCAAAAAAAAAACCCTAAAATCCAAAACACTACTGAGAACGTCTTTTCAGTCCAGAATCAATAGCTATTCAATTTCAACGATGATAATCCAATCTGAGGGGCTAAAAAGGGTATTTGCACAACATCTAAATTATCAGTTTTCTTTTTCTATTTCATTCTTTTCTATTATTTTCTTTTTATGATTATTTTCTTTTATTTTTGTTATTATTTTGATTATTTAATTTCTTTACTAATCTAATTACTTTTGTGTTTTTTTTGTTTTGATGCCCACATGTGAATTGAGGAGGATACTTGTAAAGACCCGTTTTTTTTAATTATTTTATTTTAAAATGAGATATGCAGTGTTAATAAAATTTGAAGATTTTATTGATTATTTTCATTATTTGAGATTAATTACTATTATTTTATATTTAATTAAATTTTCTACGTAAATATTTTATTTTGAAACTTATTATTTTGGACATTTAATTTGCATTATTTATAATTATTATTTTGGATAGAACTATTTTAATAATATTTAATTTAGAGCATTGTTAATTCTATTATTGTTTTATCAAATTCTATTATTTATTTTATTAGAATTATCATTATTATTAAGTGTGATTTTATGTGAGTTTAATTTGCATGGTTATTTTAACATTATTATTTCTATTATTATTTTATTAAATTTCACTATTTATTTTGTTAATAAATTATTTTATTAATTGGATTGTTATTTTATGTATTATATATATATTAACTTGGGTTTATGTATTTGTGCATGTGTGTAATTTATATGTGTATGTATGTTTATTATTATTATATGTGTGAATATATATATATATATATATATACATCCATGCATACAACAAACCCACATACATGCACATGCATTAAACACTAAACACACACAACATAACAAAGAAAGAAAAACGTGAACCAAAGTAAAAAAACAAAAAAACAAAATACAGAGACTTTTTCTTTCCTCCTGAGCAACCCGTTCCCTAACCTTCACTATGCCTCCATCACTTCCGATCACCATTTCTCGAGCTTCCAGTCTCTATGAACTCTCTAGACTCTAGTGAGCATTAATCCAAGCTTAATTTAAACTCTAAATGTCTATTTCTTAAGTTTTGTTGAATTTTTATTTTTGGAGCTTTAGGGTTTGGAATTTTTTTAGCATGATATTGTTTGAATTTTGTAAAATCCCTTCACAAAAGTGATTCCTAGAAGGTTAATCTACCTCTACAAATTTTTTTTTGAATTTTTGGAATTTATTTTAATTTTTGTGAATTTTTGAATATTTTATTATTATTTTATTAATTTTTGTAAATTAATTATTAAAATTATAAATTTGGTATATTTGGAGTTATTATTAATTGTTATTAATTTTAGAGTTGAGATTATAATTTTTGTGATTTTTATGTAATTTTTATAATTATTTTTATATTATTTCAATATTGGATAATTAGGTTTAAGTTGGGTTTTTGTTGAAATTATGGTTTAAATATGTGTTTTAGTTAATATTAGTAATATATATGTTGAGAAAATAATTTTTACGCATTTATATAAATTTTATAGAATTTTTGAGTAATATTAGTATATTATGTGTATTTTTGTATTATGGGGGTAGATGTGTAATTTTATGTTAAATATTATGTTTTAGTTGGTTTTATAATTATTTAAGGTATCAAAATTATTTTTACAAATTAATTATTATTTTTAACTAATTAATATTAATTTTTGAAAATTGTTTTCAAATAATATATTATATATTATTTTGATAATAAAATGGGTTTTTATAACTTTTTGTTATATATTTGGGTTAATTAAGTTATTTGGATTTATAAAATGAATTATTATTATTATTTGTGTAATTATTGAAAATTTTGATTTTTTAATTATATTATATTATTATTTCAGGATTTTTATTTAATTATTAAGGAAATAATTATTTTTGGTGTTTTAATATTAAATATGTAATATTTTGATATTTTGTGGATATTTGTGGTACTTATTGATTTTTAATATATTTATTGAATTATTTGTATTTTTGGTGAATTATGGACCTCGGTTAGGGAATTGTGCAGTTTGGGATTCTAACCGAGGGTTGTGTGAATTCTGGGTTTTTGAAGTATGTTTTTCTTGTAGGACCAGCTCTACTTTTTAGTAGAGAGATGTCCATTTTACAAAGGAGGTTTTGCCGAATTTTTGGTAAAATTCTTATAAAATGTGACACCAGGTCAATTCTAATTTTTGCGTTCTGTTATGAGTCTCTAGAAGTTAAGTTAGATTTATTCTAATTCTATAATTATTTTATTTATTTAGTTGCGTAGAGACCAAGGCCTAGTGGACCGGGTCCGTCAGACCAGTCTCTTGGAGCATAAACCTGTGAATTGTTATTTTATATATACATCGCACTTAGGTTGCATGTTTTAGAAAATACATGTTTTAAATGTATATTTATTCATAATTATTTTATTAAATGATTAGTATCCTTTAGATATATTTTTAGTATATTTTAGGCATATTTCTAAATAAATGCATGTTATTTTTATTGATTTTTACTTAGCATGTTTCTAGTATACTATTGGTTTATTTTTGGAATATTTCACATTTGATTTGAATTTATCTGACATATATATACTCTAAATATACTTAGTTTATTTTATGTATATTTATGGTATATATATGGTTTATTTTATCATTTTGAATGATAGTATGCATTATTTATTTTCTGAATGTATGAGTATTTTTAAATGAAGGATATCAATAGAACGTGCTACCTAATGGGCAACACTAGGACCGAGTACATACCAGTACGATAGATTATAGGATTGAATTACTAACTTATTTATGAAAAAATTAATATAATTGATTTGATTGAGATGTGATGTGATTGATGTTGTGATTACTGGAGCTCGATTGACCAAGTGTCTCGAGACCAATCACATTGACAATCAGACTGTTGGAGCTCAGTTGACTTAATGTCTCGGGGCCAGTCTACTGTCCATATGGATTAAGTGAATTTATTTAGAATTAAGTGAGCTTGTATGGCTATAGTGATATTATAGTTAATTGAGGTTGCGATTTAATAGGGTTCTATTTGATCCTTCATAAAACTATTATTTTTCAGTATTATTATATATAAAGTGATTTTCAGCATCTGTGTGTATATGCCTATATGTATATTTATTATATATACCGATGACTAATTGCATTTGACATATAGTAAATGCATGTATATATATTATAACAATTCACTCAGTGATATCTGACTCCCCTCAGTTGATATTTTTACAGGAGAGCCTTCTTCTTCAGACCTCAGCAGTAGACCTATTCACCAGACTTCTTCCGCCCTGGCTCTTTTATGTAAATTATGTACTTGATTTTATATTATACTCTAGAAAACTATAGTAGTCATTTTTTATATCAGTAGTGAGTTGTATTTTATATTTACTGTATGTGAATTTAATTCAGAGGTTGTCTCTGAATATTGTATTAAGATATTTATTTATGATATGGAAGAGGTTATTTTTATTACATTGATTTTTTATTTTAATTTATAATGCATATTTATTTTATTATTATTATTGCATGTTTTTATTTTTTTAAAGCTTGCTACAGGTTCTGGATTCGAAAGAATTCTCGTTCCCTAGCGCCGGTCATGACTCCTAGTTTTAGATCATGACAAAGTTGGTATCAAAGCGGAGTTTGTATCTGGGCCTAAGTTGTATGAGTTGTGGCCCTAGTTTTTCTGAGTTATGTTTTCTTTGAAACTACTGCAGTAAATTAGGTTCAATCATGTCTTTAAAAAGTCTTCCTTGCATTAGGAATTATGCGTAACCGTTAGGATATCTGGTTGTCTGTGATTGTTTGAATTGCTTATTTTTTTTGTTCTTTTTTTAATGCTGCGAGTGTGAGTCGCTCCATCGGTCGATAAGATCGATGACAGAAAGTCTCTTGAGCATGAGGTTCTACCCCCTGTACAGCTTGTTAGGCGTAGGGGTAGAGATGGATATAGTAGGCCAGATAATCGCCATAAACAATGGGAACAGTAGAATGAGGAGCCTGTGGCTCAATGATGTGATGATGCTGCTCATACGATAGAAGTTTCGTAGGGTGCAATATCGATACCTTCGATCGTACAGTAGATGCAATCTATATTTCAGCAGAGAACTCAAGATATGTTAATTTTGCGTACATTCTATGTTTTGAATCTTGTTAATTTCCATGTCTTTTTAGCTAGGTGAACGTGAGCTGCTTTTACCATAGAGACTACATATATTGATAAACAGTCTTTTCAAGTTGAAGTTATGGTTATAATTTCAATCCTACTACACTTATCTAGTATAGGGGTAGGTTAGAGGCAATTGTAACTCAAAGGCTGAAGTAGTTACTGTAAAATGTATAAGAAGCCCTTTGAAGTCGAACTTACAACATTTGTGGCTGGGATAGCCAAGGTTAATGAGGACTTGATAGCACTTAACCAAGCATGGCAGTTGTTTTGAATATGCCTTGATGAAGGAATTGGAAGATGTCTATTGAAGACAAAACACTCTTGTACTCTTAATGGCAAAGCTGTCAGTTCTGACTGCAGAATATGGTTAGAGTCTAAATAGTGATTTCTATGATACTTCCATCCACCTTTAAGGAGGGATAATAACCTGTGGCAGCTATTGCATAGAGAAAGAGAAGAGCGATTAGTTGAGAAGAATACCGGTAAACTCTTCAATCTATCACGTCATGCTACATACGTGATACAGTATGAGAGGAGATTAGTAGGACTGTATGTTACAGGATTAAGTTTGATATATATTGGCATCCGAACCGAGAACTGAGATTCAAAGAGTTATTCATGAATTCAGTCTTTTGGGTGTAATGGATTTTAGTGTGATGTGGAGAATGGATTGTTTGTTTCAGCACTATACAGTGGTTGATTGTTGGAGTAAAGAGGTGAATTTCAGAATTCCTAATGAAGAAGTGTCACGACCCAAATCAAGGGCCATGACCGGCACTAGGGAACGGGAATTCTTTCGAATCCGGAACCCGTAGCAAGCCTAAAAATAAAATAAAACATGCAATAGTAATAATAACAACACATAATGTAGCAGAAATAAAATCATAAATATCAAAATAATAATCCACCACGGGATTTAAATCAAATCCATATCTCATATATAAATAAATCCTTTAATACAAGTTTCAGTTCAAATTCTCAAAATACATAACTTACACAAATATAATACATAAAATCCTCAATTTATTTACAACTACTGCAGTGTCTAGATTATAGAATAAAACTCAGGTGAGCAGTTTACATAAAGAAGTCGGGGCGGAAGAAATCCGGTGTACAGGCCTGCTACTGAGGTCTGAAGAAGAAGACTCTCCTGAAAAAAGTGGTCAACAGAGGGGAGTCAGACCTCACTGAGTGAATTACTATAATATATATACATGCATACTAAATGACAATGCACAGTCAAAAGTATATATACTTATATATACAGGCAAATACACATAGATGCAATAAAATCATTTTTATATATTTTGTCTGAAAACCACTGGTTATGAAGGATCAAATAGAACCCTAGAAATCGCAACCTTAAAATAGTGTTAGACAACACTCTAGCCACATAGGCTCACTTATTCCAAAATAGTCACTTATTCCATTTAGACAGTAGACTGGCCCCGAGACACTAAGTCAACCGAGCTCCAGCAGTCTGACTGTCAGTGTGATTGGCCCCGAGACACTTGGTCAACCGAGCTCCAGCAATCATACTCCCAAATCATATCTCACACATCAAATAATCATATCCAATCAATATCCACAATCTGGTTAGTAATATAGCCTAAATGCTATAAGCGTACCGGTACGTACTCAGTCCTAGTGTTGCCCACTAGGTAGCACGTTCTATTGATATCCTTCATTAAAATATAAAGCATACATTCGTAAAAGTAAATGATGCATGAATTGAATAAAATAGCAACATAAACCATATATATACTAGAAATATACCAAAAATAAACCAGGTATATTTTGAGTATATATACATCAAATAAATCCAATATAATTACAAAATAAGCTAGAAATATATTCAAAAACATTTTAAGCATAATTCATTAATAAGACATGCATATAGTTTAAAATATACAAAAAATAAACCAAAAATAAATTTAAGTAATAATTAAACCATTTATGCATATTTAATCAAAATAAAGCATATATCTCTAAAATCATGCACCCTAGAGCACATATATGTAAAATAGTAACTCACAATTAGTGCGCTCCTCGAGATGGGTCCAATGGGCCTGGTCCATTAGGCCTCGATCTCGGTGCAACTAAACAAACAATAAATAATAGACATCAGAATAAATCTAACAAAAAATCCTAGAAACTCGATCTAGAATATTAGACATAGAATCAGAATTAGGGTTTGACCGGACATCACGTTTTACGAGAATTCTACCAAAAATTTGGCAGAACCTCCCTTGTAAAATGGACATCTCTCTACTCAAAGAGTAGAGCCGGCCCTGCAAAGAAACGCACTTCAAAAAATAGACACAGAAACACAACCACAACCCCTCGGTCGGACTCCAAACTACAGTCTATCGACCAGGGTCCACAATCACAGAACAATTATGAAAATACCAAAAATGCCCTTACAACACAGAAATACATTTAATAATTAGAAATTATGTAATTAACCCCTAAACACAGTAAAAACCGATAAAAACTCATTTTTTTAGAAAAATCATATATTATATATATAATTGAAAATAATTTACGAAAAATAGTTTTAATTAATTAAAAATACTAAATAATTTGTAGAAATCATTTTTATACCTTAAATAACTATTAAAACCAATTTAATTACATTTTTAGTCAATTTAGGGTAAAATTACCAAAATACCCATATATATATAAATATACTAAAATTAATTCAAAAAAATTCACCAAAAATTGTAAAATTGCACAAAATTAATTTTATCAACATATTTATCAATAATATCAATAATTAAACTCAATTGGCTAATTAATTTCAATTAAAAACACAATTAACCTAATTTTCCAAAATTACATAAACCTAAATAAATTCAAAATAAATACATAGAAATTCAAAAAAATTCGAAATAAATTTATATAATTCATTTCAGCATCTATATTTATCATAAAAAATAATTTCATAATTTAATTAATTAATTTTCGAAAATTAGAAAATAATAATAAAATATTCAAAAATCAAAATAATCTCCAAAAATTATAAAAAAATTCACACATGTATAATAAGCTAATGGAAACAACATTTGTGAAGGAATTTTTCATGAATCAATCAATTCAAAGTTCAAAAAAATCAAGAACCCTAAAATCGCCGAATTACCAAAATCGAAACCTAAGCAAATCTAGACCATTTTAAGTGAAACAAAGCTTGGAATCACACTCAATGGAGCTCAAGGAGAAGAAAGAGACAGGCGGTGTCAAAAACGGTGGCCAAAATCACATCAATCGACGTTAGCTTCCACTTTCGGCTTTTTGGCTAAAAATGGGCTTCCCGACGTCGGAAACAGCTGCAACAGGCGGCGGGGAAGGCTGGGGAAGGAGGTGGCATGCCAGGAGGCACACCGAAGGAAAGAGAACGACGTGAAAGACGGTGGTTGGCGATGAGAGGTGATCGGGGAAGAAGGAGGAGGAGTCGAGGGCGAAATGGTAATTTGCCAAAAATTTTGATTTTTAACACTATAATATGTATATATATATATACTTTACACTATATATTAAAATAATATAAAATCACACACATTAAATATACACCACACACCTATAATTTAATATTTTAAAATTTAATACACCTAAAAATAATTAAATAATATTAAAACTAATTAATAAATAATAAATTATTAGGGTAATTAATTAAACCCTAATTAAATAAATAAATACACATATATACGTTATTTAGTACTTCAAAAATATATATGAGTTCATGCAATTCCGAAAATCTATTTAATATAATTAATAGTAAATTATTTAGGTGAAAATTTCCCCAAAAATAGAATTCTCGGGAAAATTTTACGTAAAGCACTTAAAATAATATACAATAATTAAAATAAGTTTTAAATACATATCAACTCGTAAAAATATCATAATTATATACAAAATTATTAACACTGCATATCCCGATGCAGTATTAAAATATTTAAAAACTCGGGATATTACAAGAAGAGTTTAAGTTTATGGGTGATAAGAGTTCTGCACCTCAGAATCTTATCTTCATTATCACTATTAGGAAGATGTTGAGGAAAGGTTGTTAGGAATACTTGGCTCTAGTCAGGGATACTTTAGTGGAGAAGTTGTCTCTCATAAATTTTCTAATTAACTATGAGTTTCTGGTGATGTCATTTAGCTTGACTAATGCACCAGTTGCTTTCATGGATCTGATGAACAGAGTATTTAGACCATATGTGGATCAGTTTGTAGTAGTCTTCATTGTTGATATACTGGTGCATTCGAAGAGTATGGAAGAGCACGTTTATCATTTGAGGACTATACTAAAGACACTGAGAGAACATTAGCTTTATGCTAAATTCTCAAAATATGATTTATGGTTGAAGAGTGTTGCATTTCTTGGACACATGATGTCAAAAGATGGTATCCAAGTTGATCCACAGAAGATTAAGGCAGTGTCTGAGTGGCCTAGACCAACTTCAGTTACAGAGATTCAAAGTTTTCTAGATTTAGCTGGGTATTATAGGAGGCTTGTACAAGATTTTTCTAGAATTATAGCTCCTATGACTCACTTGACTCAGAAGAATGTAAAGTTTGAGTGGTCAGATGCTTGTAAGAACAGCTTCCAGTTGCTGAAGGAGAAGTTGACTATAGCTCTAGTTTTAGCTTTGCCTAATGGAGTGGATAAGTTCATAGTGTATTGTGATGCCTCTAGAGTTGGCCTAGGTTGTGTGTTGATGTAAAGTGGTAGGGTGATAGCTTATGCTTTAAGGCAGTTGAAGAAGCATGAATAGAACTATCCTACCCACGACCTAGAGATGGCTGCAGTGATCTTTGCTCTCAAGATCTGGAGACATTATTTGTACGGGGTGACTTGTGAGATTTTTACTGATTATAAGAGCCTTAAGTACATTTTTCAGCAGAGAGATCTGAATCTGAGGCAGAGGAGATGGTTGGAATTGTTGAAAGACTATGATTGTGAGATTCTTTATCATCCAAGCAAGGCTAATGTGGTAGCAGATACCTTAAGTAAGAAGTCCTTATGTAGTCTTGCTCACAGCAGTGTGGAGAGGAGACCATTGATCCAAGAGTTGCATCAGTTAGTGGATCAAGGTCTAATGATAAAGATAAGTAGATCTGGTGGACTGTTAGCTTAGTTCAGAGTTTGATCTATGTTAAGAGATAGGATTAAGGCAGCTCAGAGCCGAGATCCTATTCTATAAGAGCTAGCAGAGAATGTTCGAGCAGGGAAGTTCACTGATTTCACACTTGATAATAAAGATATTTTGTGGATCAATGATAGATTGTATGTTCCTGATGTAGATGATTTGAGAGAAGAGATCCTTGAGGAAGCACATTCTACAGCTTACAACGTACATCCAGGTGTCACTAAGGTATATCACAGTATTAGAGACTTATAATGGTGGGATGGACTGAAGAAGGATATTGCTATTTATGTTGCTAAGTGCTTGACGTGTCAGTAGGTAAAAGCTAAACATTAAAAGCCTTCTGGGAAGTTTCAGCCTATTCCTATTCCTAAGTGGATGTGGGAAAGGATTATTATGGATTTTATGGTTAGTTTACCTCGTTCCAAAGATGGATATGATTCCATCTAGGTAATTGTGGACAGGTTGACCAAGTCTGTACATTTCTTGCCTGTAAAAATCACTTATTCTGTAGCTAGACTGGTGAAGCTGTATGTGAAGCATATTGTGTGCCTTTATGGAGTACTTGTGTCCATTGTGTCAGACAGAGGTTCAGTATTTACCTCTCACATTTGGCAAAAATTACAGGAAGCGATGGGCACCAGGTTGCATTTTAGTATTGCTTTTCATCCTCAGACAGATGGTCAGTTTAAGAGGACGATCCAAACATTGGAAGATATGTTAAGGATGTGTGTTTTGGAGTTGGGATGATCATTTGCCGCTTGTAGAATTCGCTTACAATAATAGCTACCATAGCAATATTAGGATGGTACCATATGAGGCTTTGTATGGAAGGAAGTGTAGATCCCCTCTAAGTTGGGATGGGATTGGGGAGAGAGCATTGACTGGACCTGAGATGGTTCAGGATGCTGTAGAGAAGGTTGCTGTGATTAAGAGGAGATTAGAGACCACAGTTAATAGAAAAAAGAGCTATGTGGATTCGAGACACGAAGATGTGGAGTTCCAGGTTAGAGATTATATTTTTTTGAAGGTGTCTCCGATAAAGGGTGTGTTGAGATTTGGAAGGAAGGGTAAGCTAGCACTGAGGTATATTGGATTGTTCGAGATTCTGGAGAGAGTAAGCACGGTTGCATATCAGTTGGCTTTGCCCTCGAATTTGTCTTAAGTGCATCCGGTGTTTCATATCTTGATGCTAAGAAAGTATATTTTAGACCCTTCGCATGTGTTGCAGCTTGACAGTGTTGAAGTGAATGAAGACTTAACGTTTGAGAAAGAACCTATTGCGATCGTTGACTATCAAGTTTGACAGTTGCGTTCGAAGCAAATCCCGATGGTCAAGGTGTTGTGACGAAGCAACAGCGTAGAAGAGCATCCTGGGAGACTGAAGCTGAGATGCGAGTTTCTTACCCGTATCTCTTTCCTCCTTGATTCTTGTATTCTCTTTTCTTAAATTCGAGGACGAATTCTTATAAGGAGGGAGACTGTAAAGATCCATATTTTTAAATTATTTTATTTTAAAATAAGATATGCAGTGTTAATAAAATTTGAAGATTTTATTGATTATTTTCATTATTTGTGATTAATTACTATTATTTTATATTTAATTAAATTTTCTACGTAAATATTTTATTTTAAAACTTATTATTTTGGACATTTAATTTGCATTATTTATAATTATTATTTTGGATAGAACTATTTTAATAATATTTAATTTAGAGCATTGTTAATTCTATTATTGTTTTATCAAATTCTATTATTTATTTTATTAGAATTATCATTATTATTAAGTGTTATTTTATGTGAGTTTAATTTGCATGGTTATTTTAAGATTATTATTTCTATTATTGTTTTATTAAATTTCACTACTTATTTTGTTAATAAATTATTTTATTAATTGGATTGTTATTTTATGTATTATATATATATATATATATATATTAACTTGGGTTTATGTATTTGTGCATGTGTGTAATTTGCATGTGTGTGTATATTTATTATTATTATATGTGTGAATAATATATTAAAATATATATATATATATATACACATGCATGCATACAACAAACCCACATACATGCACATGCATTAAACACTAAACACACAGCATAACAAAGAAAGAAAAACGTGAACCAAAGCAAAAAAAAAAAAAAAACACAAAGACTTCTTCTTCCCTCCTGCGCAACCCGTTCCCTAACCTTCACTATGCCTCCATCACTTCCGACCACCGTTTCTCAAGCTTCCGGTCTCTATCGACTCTCTAGACTTTGGTGAGCATGAATCCAAGCTTAGTTTAAGCTCTAAACGTCCATTTCTTGAGTTTTTGTTTTTGGAGCTTTAGGGTTTTGAATTTTTTTAGCATGATATTGTTTGAATCTTGCAAACTCCCTTCACAAAAGTGATTCCTAGAAGGTTAATCTACCTCTAAATTTTTTTTTTAATTTTTTGAATTTATTTTAATTTTTTTGAATTTTTGAATATTTTATTATTATTTTATTAATTTTTGTAAATTAATTATTAAAATTATAAATTTAGTATATTTGGAGTTATTATTAATTCTTATTAATTTTAGAGTTGAGATTATAATTTTTGTGATTTTTATGTAATTTTTATAATTATTTTTGTATTATGTCAATATTGGATAATTACGTTAAGTTGGGTTTTTGTTGAAATTATTATTTAAATATGTGTTTTAGTTAATATTAGTAATATATATATTGAAAAAAATAATTTTTACGCATTTATATAATTTTTATAGAATTTTTTAGTAATATTAGTATATTATGTGCATTTTTGTATTATAGAGGTAAATATGTAATTTTATGTTAAATATTATGTTTTAGTTGGTTTTATAATTATTTAAGGTATTAAAATGATTTTTATAAATTAATTACTATTTTTAACTAATTAATACTAATTTTTGAAAATTATTTTCAAATAATATATTATATATTATTTTGGTAATAAAATGGGTTTTTATAACTTTTTGTTATATATTTGGGTTAATTAAGTTATTTGGATTTATAAAATGAATTATTATTATTATTTGTGTAATTATTGGAAATTTTAATTTTTTAATAGTTTTATATTATTATTTCAGGATTTTTATTTAATTATTAAGGAAATAATTATTTTTGGTGTTTTAATATTAAATATGTAATATTTTGATATTTTGAGGATATTTATGGTACTTATCGATTTTTAATATATTTATTGAATTATTTGTATTTTTGATGAATTGTGAACTTCGGTTAGGGAATTGTGCAGTTTGGGATTCCAACTGAGGGTTGTGTGAATTCTGGGTTTTTGAAGTATGTTTTTCTTGGAGGACCGGCTCTACTTTTTAGTAGAGAGATATCTGTTTTTGTAATATCCCGTGTTTTTAAATATTTTAATACTGCATCGGGATATGCAGTGTTAATAATTTTTGTATATATTTATGATATTTCATGAGTTGCTATTTAATTAAAATTGATTTTTAATTATTTTATATTATTTTAAGCACTTTACGTAAAATTTTCTTGGGACTTGCATTTTCGGAGAAATTGATACGTAAATAATTTAATATTAATTATTTTAAACAATTTTACTGACTTGTATGAACTCATATATATTTTTAAAGTACTAAATAACATATATATGTGTATTTATTTATTTAACTAGGGTTTAATTAATTACCCTAATATTTTATTATTTATTAATTAGTTTTAATATTATTTAATTGTTTTAGTGTATAAATTATTAAAAATATTAAATTATATGTGTGTGGTGTATATTTAATGTGTGTGAGTTTATATTATTTTAATATATAGTGTAAAAGTATATATATATACATATACATTTAATATTTAACAAAAAAAAAAGTTTGAGTTATTTACGAAATTGCCATTGAAGCTTCTCCTTCTTCCCTGATCGTCCCTCACGCTAATCCGGCCACTGTCATGCTGTTCTCTTGCTATCGGTGTGCCACCTCCTTCCTCCAGCTGTTCCACCGCCAGTAGAGCCCATTTCCGGCGTCGGGAAGTTCGTTTTGACCGGAGAAGCCGAAATTCTTCTCACCGTCGTTCACGGCGTTTCTGACCACCATTTTTGACACCGCCGGTCTCTTTCTTCTCCTTGAGCTCTGATGAGTGTGATTCCAAGTTTTTTTTCACTTAAAATGGTCTTGATTCACTTAGGTTTCGATTTTGGTAATTCGGCCATTTTAGGGTTATTGATTTTTTTGAACTTTGAATTGATTGATTCATGGAAAATTCCTTCACAAATGTTTTTTCCCTTAGCTTAATATTCATGTGTGAATTGTTTTAGAATTTTTGGGAATTATTTTGATTTTTGGGTATTTTTGAATATTTTAGTATTATTTTCTAATTTTCAAAAATTAATTAATTAAATTATGAAATTGTGTTTTATGAAAAATATAGGTGTTGAAATGAATTATAGAAATTTATTTGGAATTTTTATGAATTTCTATGTATTTATTTTGAATTTAATTAGTTTATGTAATTTTGAGAAAATAGGGTTAATTGTATTTTTAATTGAAATTAATTGGTTAATTGAGTTTATTTATTGATATTATTGATAAAAATGTTGAGAAAATTAATTTTGTACAATTATATTATTTTTGGTGAATTTTTGGATTAATTTTGGTATATTTATATATAGGGGTATTTTGGTAATTTTACCTTAAATTGGCTAAAAATGTAATTAAATTGCTTTTAATAGTTATTTAAGGTATAAAAATGATTTCTACAAATTATTTAGTATTTTTGAGTAATTAAAACTATTTTTCGTGAATTATTTTCAATTATATATATAATATACGATTTTTCTAATAAAATGAGTTTTTATCGGTTTTTTACTGTGTTTTAGGGTTAATTATGTAATTTCTACTTATTAAATGTATTTCTATGATATAAGGGTATTTTCGGTATTTCTGTATTGTTCTGTGAATTGTGGACCCCGATAGGTAAACTGTAGTTTGGAGTTTGACCGAGGGGTTGTGGATGTGTTTCTGTGTCTATTTTTCAAAGTGTGTTTCTTTGCAGGGCCGGCTCTACTCTTTGAGTAGAGAGATGTCCGTTTTACAGGGGAGGTTCTGCCGAATTTTTGGTAGAATTCTCGTAAAACGTGATATCTAGTCGAACCCTAATTCTGATTCTGTGACTAATATTCTAGATCGAGTTTCTAGGATTTTCTGTTAGGTTTATTCTGATGTCTGTATTTATTGTTTGTTTAGTTGCACCGAGACCGAGGCCTAGTGGACCAGGCCTATCGGACCCATCTTGAGGAGCGCACTAAGTGTGAGTTACTATTTTATATATATATGCTTAGGGTGCATGATTTAGAAATGTATGTTTTATATTGATTAAATATGCATAAATAACTCAATTAGTATTTAAGTTTATTTTTAGTTTATTCTTGGTTTATCTTTGGTTTATTTTTTATATATTTTAAATTATATGCATATTTTATTAAACATTTATACTTAAAATATTTTTAAATATATTTCTAATTTAGTTTGCAATTATATTGGAATTATTTGACGTATATATACTCAAAATATACCTGGTTTATTTTTGGTATATTTCTAGTATATATATGGTTTATGTTGTTATTTTATTCAATTCATGCATCATTTATTTTTATGAATATGTGTTTTATGTTTTAATGAAGGATGTCAATAAAACGTGCTACCTAGTGGGCAGCACTATGACCGAGTACGTACCGGTACGCTTATAGCATTTAGGCTATATTACTAACCATTTGTGGATATTGATTGGATTTGATTATTTGATGTGTGAGAAAGGATTTGGGAGTGTGATTGCTGGAGCTCGGTTGACCAAATGTCTCGGGGCCAATCACACTGACTGTCAGACTGCTGGAGCTCGATTGACTTAGTGTCTTGGGGCCAGTCTACTGTCCAAATGGATCAAGTGATTATATTGGAATAAGTGAGCCTGTATGGCTAGAGTGTTGTCTAACACTGTTTTGAGGTTCCGATTTTCTAGGGTTCTATTCGATCCTTCATAAACAGTGATTTTCAATAAATATATAAAATGATTTTATTGCATTGGTGTGTATTTGCTTGTATATATCTTGTATATATATTTATATATATACTATTGACTGTCTGCATTGGCATTTAGTATACATGTATATATATTATAGTAATTCACTCAGTGAGGTCTGACTCCCCTCCGTTGACTATTTTTCAAGAGAGTCATCTTCATCAGACCTCAGTAGCAGGCCTGTACGCCGGATTTCTTCCGCCCCGACTTCTTTATGTAAACTGCTCACTTGAGTTTTATTTTTATAATCTAGACACTGCAGTAGTTGTATAAAGTCGTGAGATATGTACTTTAAATATTTGAACTGGATTTATATTAAAAGTTTATTTATATATATGAGATGAGGATTTGATTTAAAACCCATGGTGGATTATTATTTTTATATTTATGATTTTATTCCGTTGCACAGTATTTTACTTAATTGTGTTATTATTACTATTGCATGTGTTATTTTATTTTAGGCTTGCTACGGGTTTCGGATTCGAAAGAATTCCTATTCCCTAGCGCCGGTCATGGCCCCTATTTTGGGTCGTGACAGTTTTACAGAGGAGGTTCTGTCGAATTTTTGGTAGAATTCTCATAAAATGTGACACCGGGTCAATTCTAATTTATACGTTCTGTTATCCTAGATCGAGTCTTTAGAAGTTAAATTAGATTTATTCTTATTTTGTAATTATTTTATTTGTTTAGTTGTGCCAAGACCGAGGCCTAGTGGACCAGGTCTATCAGACCAGTCTTGTGGAGTGCAAACCTATGAGTTGTTATTTTATATATACATCGCACTTAGGTTGCACGTTTTAGAAAATACATGTTTTAAATGTATATTTATTCATAATTGTTTTATTAAATGATTAGTATCCTTTATGTATATTTTTAATATATTTTAGGTATATTTCTAAATAAATGCATGTTATTTTTATTGATTTTTACTTAGCATGTTTCTAGTATACTATTGGTTTATTTTTGGAATATTTCACTTTTGATTTGAATTTATCTGACATATATATACTCGAAATATACTTAGTTTATTTTAGGTATATTTATGGTATATATATGGTTTATTTTATCATTTTGAATGATAGTATGTATTATTTATTTTCTAAATGTATGATTATTTTTAAATGAAGGATATCGATAGAATGTGCTACCTAGTGGGCAGCACTAGGACCGAGTACGTACCAGTGCGATAGATTGTAGGATTGAATTACTAACTTATTTGTGAAAAAATTGATATGATTGATTTAATTAAGATATGATGTGATTGATGGAGCTTGGTTAACCAAGTGTCTCGAGGTCAATCACACTGACAGTCAGACTGCTGGAGCTCGATTAACTTAGTGTCTCGGGGCCAGTCTACTGTCCATATGGATTAAGTGAATTTATTTACAACTAAGTGAGCCTGTATGGCTAGAGTGATATTATGGTTAATTGAGGTTCCGATTTAATAGGGTTCTATTTGATCCTTCATAAAACTATTATTTTTCAGTATTATTATATATAAAGTGATTTTCAGCATCTGTGTGTATATGCCTGTATATATATTTATTATATATACCGATGACTAATTGCATTTGACATATAGTAAATGCATGTATATATATTATAACAATTCACTCAGTGAGGTCTGACTCCCCTTAGTTGATATTTTTACAGGAGAGTCTTCTTCTTCAGACCTTAGTAGTAGACCCATTCACCAGATTTCTTCTACCCTGGCTCTTTTATGTAAATTATTTACTTGATTTTATATTGTACTCTAGAAAACTACAGTAGTCATATTTTATATTAATAGTGAGTTGTATTTTGTATTTACTGTATGTGAATTTAATTCAGAGGTTCTGTCTGAATATTGTATTAGGATATTTATTTATGATATGGAAGGGATTATTTTTATTACATTGATTTTTTATTTTAATTATGATGCATATTTATTTTATTATTATTATTGCATGTTTTTATTTTTTTAAAGCTTGCTATGGGTTCCAGATTCGAAAGAATTCTCGTTCCCTAGCGTCGGTCATGACTCCTAATTTTGGGTTGTGACAATACTACTTATGTTTAAACTGAACAGAAGGTTCATGGAATGTCATGGAAGAACCTGTGTTGTTTTCCAGTAGATATTAGGGTTTTAATTTTTCATTTTACATTTATGTATTTTGTGTAGTTATTTTAATTTATGAGTGTATAATTATTTAATTTTAGGTTTTGTACGTAATTTGTAATAACCCCAATAGTGGGAATAGTAAAAGATTTAATTTTCTGCACTTAAAATCAATTAGTAATTAGGTTTAATTGGGTAAAAATCAATTAAAATTAATGGTGGCAGTAGCTTAATTTAGGGTTTGCATGTAATTAATTTAGGGTTTCTAGAAAATCACTATAATGTTTGTTTGATCCATTTTTTATGTTTTATTATTTTGGATTTGTTTTCATGTTTTTGGGCCCTAAGCCCACATTTAGGTCTAACCCACTTAATAAATAGGCTTAAAAATGGTTTAGGACTTTAAATAATTAAACTCAATTTAGGCCCATTAGGTTAATTAGATTTTAGGCCCACTTAGTTAATTGAAACTTGTTTAGACTTAGCTTAACCCATTAAAATGCATTTCTTTTAAAATAAATAGACCTAGGCTCACATTTCAAATAAAACCAAATTAGCCTTAGGCCCACTAATTTAATAAAAATGTAGACTTAAGCCCATTCCACAGATAAACTAAAATAAATAGATATAGGCTCACTAACTAATAAAAATGTAGGACCACCTTTAGTCCCTTTCTCACTTGTAAATAAAATGTAAATCTAGCTAACTTTTTAATAAAATTAACATAGTTTAGGCTTAAGGACAACACGATCTTGAGTGCATTTTTTATGTGTAATTTTATTGACTAGATTAGATGGATGTCAAATAGGGTTTAATAAAATTGCATGTAATTAGAGGATGAAATAATCATTTATAAAATTATTCTAAATGAACACGAGACTAAGAGAAGTTAGTATTCCATATCCAGAATCTCCTAGTTGTGGTGTTAGCTTTCTTTTAGGGAATCGAGTACCACCTTTTTTATTTATCCCAGTTATTACCCTGGGTGGCGACTCCTCATCTCCATGCCATGTCTTTGTGACAGTGGTTAGTGTGTTCTCTAAGGCTCTGAGCCTAAACAATGTTGCGATTGCTAAAATCTTGGACGCGCGCTAAACCCCATCGTCTACAGAAAGAGTGTGGTGCTTGGATCAAAATAACCCAAGCATCCCAGTAACAGACTGGAATAATACCTATAATAATGACATTAGATGCCTGAGCATCCCAGTGAGTGAGGTGAAAAACCCTGGCCTGACCTCTACCTCCCTACTGACTGATGGAAGCCTGGCCAAAACCTTTGGCTTCGCTTTGGTGCCTCTACTATGCCCCTTTTGGCCAATAATATGTGTCAAGCTCAAATGCTCAACTGAAGGCAACTTAAAAGGAGTTGGTGCTGCACTAGCAATCGGCTATTGCAGAAACTGTGAAAACTATTGTGGCTGAAAATTAGAATATAGGCATGCTCTAGCAAAATGTCCCGTCTGTCTGCATCTAAAGCATGTCAATGGCACCATATAACAGGGTTCCTAATGGACTCTACCATAAGTCTGACAGGTATTAGCTATTGATCATGTGTTGCTATATGTTGAACTCCAACCATTACTGCTGTTGGAAGCACCAGAACCAAATCTGAAAGGCCTACATTGTCCTCCACGGCCATGCCTCCTACTACCATGATATCTCGGCTACTGCCTCTAACTCTGCTATATTGAGCCTCTTTGCTGACTATTGGAACCAATCTAGAAAGTCAAATATGGAGTAGTCTGGAATCCTCCTGACTGAACACCCAACTAATAGTAATCAGACATAGCTCCGTGCCTAACTAGTCTCAACTTTATCTCATTAACTAACTCTATTACTGACTCTAGAGTAAGGCCCGTAGTAGGCATCCTAGCAAATCCAGAACCCAGACCAGTGATGTAAGTTGTAACAGTAAAATACTGGTCTCGCATCAGATCCTCTGTATATCAGTCAAGTAAGAGAAACTCTCTAGTGTAATCCTCGATAGATCTATCACCTCTGGTGATGCTTGTCAGCCGAAGTCTATAACTCATCCTTAATGACTTTAGATAGAATCTCCTCATAAATCTCTCTCTGAACTATGCCCAAGTCATCATCATCATGTATGATTGAATCACCAGGACGAACCATTCCAAGGCTAGTCCTACAAATAACTCGACTATTATAATATGCTGGTACTAGGTGTGAGCTATCCGAGTCCTCATCTCAATAGCGTACAAAAAGTCTAACAGATCTGACGTCCCATCAAAGGCTATCCTACTGAGTCTGGTATATAAAAGTGTTGCCTCAGGATTAGAAATACCCTACTGATAGGCAGGCCATAAAAGCGGTGCAACTAGAGGTATAATAGCTTCCTCGTATTCTGGCTTTAGAGGTTCCTCATCCTATAGCTCTTGCTGTCTACGGCGACCTATCGCTCCTCAAGGTCTACCTCTACCTCAACCTCTGCACCTTGCTAGCGGCTCGGGAGGTAAAACCTCATCCTAAAAGGACTTATCATCCTCCTTACTCTAAAAAGACAAAACCAAAGAGATTCAGACAAAACAGACAATTTAACGATTATACGGAATACTAAATCAAGGAAAACTTATCAAAGACATACTCAAAACTAATTAACTGCAATATTTTTAAAGAAAAAAAGACTTTAAAAACCTAGGTCCACAACATTAATAACCTAGAGCTCTGATACCAATGTTGTCACGACTCAAACCGGGGAGTCATGACTGGTACTAGGGAACGGGAACTCTTTTAAATCTGGAACTCATAGCAAGCCTTAAAAATAAAAAATATGTAATAAACAAATAAAAATACACCATAATTAAAACTTAATTCGATATAAAATAAATACTTAAATGTTATTTCATAAAATAAAAAATATTTTCATACAATATTCAGAGAAAGGTCTCTTACTAAAAATAACATTCTATAGGTACAAAGCACTATTACTGCAGTTTTCTAGAATACAATAAAGTTCAGATAAATAATTTACATAATTTAGCTGGGGTTGAAGAAGTCTGGCGTAGAGGTCTCTGACGATAAGGAATCTCCTAAAAAAATAATGAGGAGAGTCAGACCTCACTGAGTGAATTATTATAATATATATATATGTAATCTAAAACATATATAGTCAGGTATCAGTATATATATATACATATACACGGACATTTCATTTTATATATATAATAGATGCATAAAATTATTTGAATTGAAGGACCGGAGCAGAACCCTAATAGTTTGCAACCTCGATCATAATAATCGATGGCCAAAAGGCTTAATCAAAACTCCAAGTAATAATTTTTTTTTCAACTTAAGGTAGTAGACTAGCCCTCAGTACTCTAGGTCAACCGAGGTTATGCAATCTCACTACCGGCATAACTGGCCTTGAGTACACTCGGTCAACTGAGGATCCACAGTCAGCTTTTTCCAAAACCAATATCTCAATAACAATATTAGATTTGACCTAAGTCTATCGTACTATCGTGCAACAGTCCTAGCGTAGCCCACTAGGTAGCATGTTCTACTGCTATCCTTCAAATTATTCTCATAATTATTAAAAATAGTAAATGAATGATATAAACATAATAGCATTCATTTAAAGAGGCATATACCAAATATATGCTGAAAGAAAACCAAAAGGATATTGAAAATATACTAAATTTATACTAAACATATACTAGATATATATGCCATAATATACTCAAATAAACCATGAATATACTAGAAATATATTAGGTATATTTTGAAAATTACAACATGCATATATATTGCATATATTCATCAAAATGTACCAAAAATATACTAAATCATTTAATGAAATAAATCATGTATAATCATATAATAAAAATGTGAAAATCCTTATTCATGCATCCTATATGCAATGCATATATAGAGTAATAACTCACAAGTTTGTGCTCCACAAGACTGACTCGACGAGCCTGGTCCGATAGGCTTTAGTCTCGGCGCAGCTAGACAATAAATAATAATAATAATCAGAATAATTTCTAACTTACACTTCTAAGAATTCTAAAGAAAGACTCGATCTAGGAATTCAAAATTCATACAAATATAGAAATTCAGGATCGACTTGACGTCACGTTTTATGAGAATTCTACCAAAAAATTGGCAGAACCTACTTTATAAAACGAATATCTTTCTACTAAAAAGTAGAGTTGATCCTGCAAGAAAATGCACTTTTGAATACCACAAAGCTCAACACCTTGGATTGGGATCCCGAACTGCACAAATTCCCAACCAAGGTTCACGATTCACCAAAAAAATCAATAAAAATAATAAATATATTAAAAATCATTAAATTCCATAAATATCCATGAAATACCAATATATATACATATTTAAACATTAAATCACTAAATATGATTATTTTCACAACAAGTAAATAAAAATCTCAAATAATAATATAATATTAATAAAAATCCAATTTTTCCATAATTCAACATATAATAGTAAAATTCACTTTTATATACTCAAATAACTTAATTATATAATAAAAGTAATTAAAATCAATTTAATCACTAAAATAGTAAATAATATATTATTTGAATATAATTTTCAAAAATTAGTATTAATTAGTTAAAAATAGTAAATAATTAAAAAAAACATTTTAATAACCTATATAATTCTAAAATCATTTAAAAACATATTATTTAACTATAAATTCAACAAAAATACACAATTAACCTATATATACAAATTCACATAATACTAATAATATTTTCAAAAATTATATGAATTCACTAAAAATTATTTTAATAATTATAAAATTATTAACTCAAATTAATAACACTAATTTAACTAAATTTCCATTAAAAATAATTAATTAACATAATTATCAAAAATTTAATATTTTAATATTAAAATAATAAAAAATTACCCATAATTCAAATTATTCAAAAAAAAATTTTGAGAAGCTAAAGTTGCCATGAACAACATTTTTAAAGCAAGAATTCATAAATCAAACAATATCAAGCTAAAAAAAAATCAAAACCCTAAAACACAAAATTGAAATCTAGGTGAAACTTAAAATCTAGAGGAATTGAGCTCAAATGAAGCTCAAAATCACACTCACTGAAGCTCAAGGATTCATATGAGACCGGAGCGATGAGTTGAGATGGCCGAAAGCACCACTGGCAACAATGGCAGCTCCTCGATGTAGCTGCTGCTTTTGGCGGTTCCGGCAGCTACCAACATGACCTGGCATGGCGGAAAGGAAGGAGGAGGTGAGGGGAGTCGACGGTGGTCGTGGTTGGCGGTCGAGCTGGGTTGCACAAGGGAGGTTACGAGAAAGAAGGAAGAAAAGTAAGGGAGGAGAAGGAAAAAAGAAAAAAAAAAGAAAGAGGGAGATAGTGACTTTGAATCGAAATTTTTTTATCTTTAATCTTTATATATATATATACACACACACACAAAACTGATATATATATATATATATATATATATATATATATATATATATATATAACACATAATACAACATACTATGCACATCACATGCACATTTGATGATGATGATGATGATGATGATGATAATAATAATAATAATAATAATAATAATAATAATAATAATAATAATAATAATAATAATAATAATGACAATGAAATAATGATAATAATACTATTTAAAATAATAGTAATGATAATAACTCTAACGTATTAAAATAATAGAACTCCTAAATAAATTATTTTACGTAAACAAAATTCTTAGAATAAAATAAATAAATAATATTCACAAATAATAACAATAATATATAAATAAATTTTAAAATTTTATTATCACTACATATCTCAAAATAATTTTATATTATTTAAAATACAGGGTCATTACAACCCTGTATAGATAATGTCTCCAAATCTTGAGAGCAAATATCACTGCAACCATCTCTAGGTTCATGCTTCTTCAACTGCCTCAAAGCATAAGCTATCACCCTACCATTCTACATTAACACATAATCTAGGCCAACTCTAGAGACATCATAATACACAGTAAACTTATCTACTCCATTAGGCAAAGCCAAAAATGGAGTTGTGGTCAACTTCTTCTTCAGCAACTAAAAGTTGTTCTCTGAAGCATCTGACCACACAAACTTCACATTCTTTTGAGTTAGGCGAGTCATAGAAGCTGAAATTATAGAAAAATCCTGCATAAACCTCCTATAATACCCAGCCAAACCTAGAAAGCTCTGAATCTCTATGACTGTCGTTAGTCTGGGCCACTCAAATATTGCCTCAATCTTCTGTGGATCAACTTGAATACCATATTTATACACTTTGTGTCCAAGGAATGCAACACTCTCCAACTAGAAATCACACTTTGAGAATTTAGTATAAAGCTAATGTTCTCTCAGTGTCTGCAATACTATCCTCAAGTGATATACGTGCTCCTCTATTCTCTTTGAATACAACAGTATATCATCAATGAAGACTACTGTAAATTAATCCATAAACAGTCTGAATACCCTATTCATCAGATCCATAAAAGTAGCTGGTGCATTAGTCAACCCAAATGACATCACTAGAAACTCATAATGGCCATATCGAGTGCGAAATGCTATTTTAGGAACATTAGCCTCATAGATTTACAACTGATAATAAGCCGACCTCAAGTCAATCTTAGAAAAGAACTGTGCACCATAAATTTGATCAAATAAATCATTTATCCTCATAAGAAGATGCATGTTCTTCATTGTCACCTTATTCAGCTCTCTGTAATTAATGTCTAGTCTCAATGTACTATCCTTCTTCTTCACAAATAGGACTGGTGCACCCCAAGAAGAAAAATTGGGTCTAATGAAATCCTTATCTAGTAAATCCTGCAACTGCTCCTTCAACTCCTTTAACTCTGTAGGAGCCATTTTATAAGGTGGCATCGAAATAGGAGTGGTGTCTGGCACCACATCTATATAGATTTTAATCTCTCTGTGAGGTGGTAAACCTGGTAACTCCTAAGAAAAATATCAAGAAACTCACAAGCAATTGGAACATCTATGAGAGACAACTTCTCCACTGAAGTATCTCTAATAAGTGTTAAGTATCCTTAACAACCCTTTTTTAGCATCTTCCTAGTTGTGATAGCAAAGATGAGATTCTGAGGTGCAGAAATCTTATCACCCATAAACTTAAACTCTTCTTTATCCGGAATTCTGAAAATCACCTCTTTACTCTGACAATCTACAATGACATAGTGTTGAGATAACTAATCATACCAAGGATCACATCGAACTCCATTATATCTAACAACACTAATTCCACTAGCAATTCTCTACCTCTTACAAACACTGGACAATTAGAATGAATAACATCGGTGTCCAATGAATCGCTTAGAGGAGTGGTGATAGATAAAGGAAAAGCCATCCTCGAAGCTTACCAATATGACTGCAAAGAAAAAATAAAGGACACGAAGGAATGTGTGGCACCCGAATCAATCAAAACTCTAGCATCCAAGGCTGATCGCTCAATAGACAACTCGACTATCATAATCCGCTAATATTTAGTATGAGCATGTAATATCCCGTGTTTTTAAATATTTTAATACTGCATCGGGATATGCAGTGTTAATAATTTTGTATATATATATTATGATATTTTTACGAGTTGATATGTATTTAAAATCTATTTTAATTATTATGTATTATTTAAAGTGCTTTACGTAAAATTTTCCCGGGACTTGCATTTTCGGGGAAATTTTCACGTAAATAATTTACTATTAATTATTTTAAATAGATTTACGGACTTGCATGAACTCATATATATTTTTAAAATACTAAACACCGTATATATGTGTACTTATTTATTTAATTAGGGTTTGATTAATTACTCTAACATTTTATTATTTATTAATTTATTTTAATATTATTTAATTATTTTAGGTGTATTAAATTATTAAAATATTAAATTATATGTGTGTGGTGTATATTTAATGTGTGTGATTTAATATTATTTTAATATATAGTATAAAGTATATATATATACATATATACATTTAATATTTAACAAAAATTAAAGTTTGGATTAATTACAACTTTGCCACCCGAAGCTTCTTCTTCCTCGATTCCCTTCCCCATGCAAATTTGGTCGCTGCCATCCCGTTTCCTTACCGTTGACGTGCCTCCCGGCGTGCCACCTCCTTCCTCAGCCTTTCTCGCCACCTGTTGCAGCCGTTTCCGGCATCTGGAAGTCATTTTTGGTCGAAAAGCCGAAAGTGGGAGCTAACGTCGTTCACGACATTTTCGACCACCGTTTTTGACACAGCCGATCTCTTTGTTCTCCTTAAGCTCCGGTGAGTGTGATTCCAAGCTTTGTTTCACTTAAAATGGTCTTGATTTGCTTAGGTTTCGATTTTTCAATTTCGACCTATTAGGGTTCTTGATTTTTTTGAACATTAATTTGATTGATTCATGAAAAATTCCTTCACAAATTTTGTTCCCCTTAGCTTAATCTACATGTGTGAATTTTTTTAGAATTTTTGGAGATTATTTTGATTTTTGGGTATTTTTGAATATTTTAATATTATTTTCTAATTTTTGAAAATTAATTAAATTATAAAATTGTATTTTATGATAATTATAGGTGTTGAAATGAATTATAGAAATTTATTTGGAATTTTTATGAATTTCTATGTATTTATTTTGAATTATTTAGGTTTATGTAATTTTGGGAAAATTAGGTTAATTATGTTTTTAATTGAATTTAATTGGTTAATTGAGTTTAATTATTGATATTATTGATAAAAATGTTGAGAAAATTAATTTTGGATAATTATACTATTTTTGGTGAATTTTTGAAGTAATTTTAGTATATTTATATATACATGGGCATTTTGGTAATTTTACACAAAATTGGCTAAAAATGTAATTAAATTGGTTTTAATAGTTATTTAAGGTATAAAAATGATTTCTACAAATTATTTAGTATTTTTAATTAATTAAAACTATTTTTCGTGAATTATTTTCAATTATAGATATAATATACGATTTTTCTAAATAAATGAGTTTTTATCCGTTTTTACTGTGTTTTAAGGTTAATTATGTAATTTCTACTTATAAAATGTATTTCTGTGATATGAGGGCATTTTTGGTATTTTTATAATTATTCTGTGATTGTGGACCCCGGTCGGTAGACTGTAGTTTGGAGTCCGATCGAAGGGTTGTGGATGAGTTGTTATGCCTGTTTTTCGAAGTGTGTTTCTTTGCAGGGCTAGCTCTACTCTTTGAGTAGAGAAATGTACGTTTTACAGGGGGAGGTTCTGCCGAATTTTTGATAGAATTCTCGTAAAATGTGATATTCGGTCAAACCCTAATTTTGTTTCTGTGTCTAATATTCTAGATCGAGTTTCTAGGATTTTCTATTAGGTTTATTCTGATGTCTGTTATTTTTGTTTGTTAGCTGTGCCGAGACCGAGGCCTAGTGGATCAGGCCCGTCGGATCCATCTCGTGGAGCGCACTAAGTGTGAGTTACTATTTTATATATATATGCTTTAGGGTGCATGATTTAGAAATGTATGTTTTATTTTGATTAAATATGCATAAATAATTTGATTAGTATTTAAGTTTATTTTTAGTTTATTTTTAGTTTATTTTTGGTTTATCTTTGGTTTATTTTCGGTATATTTTCAATTATATGCATGTTTTGCTAATAAATTAAGTTTAAAATGTTTTTCAATATATGTCTAGTTTATTTCGTAATCTATATGGATTTCTTTGACGTATATATACTCGAATTATACCTGGTTTACTTTTGGTATATTTCCAGTATATATATGGTTTATGTTGCTATTTTATTTAAATTCATGCATCATTTATTTTTATGAATGTATGCTTTATTTTTTAATGAAGGATATCGATAGAACGTGCTACCTAGTGGACAGCACTAGGACCGAGTACGTACCGGTACGCTTATAGCATTTAGGCTATATTACTAACCAGTTTAAGAATATTGATTGGAATTGATTTATCTAATGTGTGATGTGATTTGGGAGTGTGATTGCTGGAGCTCGGTTGACCAAGTGTCTCGGGGCCAGTCTACTGTCTAAATGGATCAAGTGATTATATTTGGAATAAGTGAGCCTGTATGGCTAAAGTGTTGTCTAACACCGTTTTGAGGTTGCGATTTTCTAGGGTTCTATATGATCCTTCATAAACAGTGATTTTCAATAAAAATATATAAAATGATTTTATTGCATCTGTGTGTATTTGCTTGTGTATATATGCATATTATATATATATTGTTGATTGTATGCATTGTCATTTAGTATGCATGTATATATATTATAGTAATTCACTCAGTGAGGTCTGACTCCCCTCCGTTGACTATTTTTCAGGAGAGTCATCGTCTTCAGACCTCAGTAGCAGGCCTGTACGCCGGATTTCTTCTGCCCCGGCTTGTTTGTGTAAACTGCTTATCTGAGTCTTGAGTTTTATTTTTATAATCTAGACACTGCAGTAGTTGGAAATTAATTATGGGTTTTATGTATTATATTTGTGTGAGTTATGTATTTTGAGAATTTGAACGGAGACTTGTATCAAAGAATTTATCTATATATGAGATATCGATATTATTTTGATATTTATGATTTTATTTTCGCTACATTAAGTGTTGTTATTATTATTATTGCATGTTTTATTTTATTTTAGGCTTGCTACGGGTTCCGGATTCGAAAGAATTCTCGTTCCCTAGCGTCGGTCATGGCCCCTGTTTTGGGCCATGACAGAGCAGTCCAAGTCCTTATCTTAATAGCATGTAGAAAATTTAGAAGGTCTGATGTCCCATTGAATGATATCCTACCGACTCTGGTGTAAAATAATGTTTCCTCAAGGTTAGACATGTCCTGCTGATAGACAGGCTGCATCTGTGGTGCAACTGAAGGTATAACAGCTTCTTTGAACTCTGGCTCTATAGGTTCCTTATCCTGTAGCTCTCTCTATCTATGGTGACTTGCCACTCCTTGAGGTCTACCTCTGCCTCTGCGCCTGACTGGCAGCTCAAGAGGTAAAACCTCATCCTAAAAGGACTCATTATCCTCAGCCTCAATGACCAGTGGAGCGACACACGCTCGCCTCCTCATTCTAAAAAGACAAAACCAAAAAGATTCAGAAAAAACAGACAACCTAATGATTACATAAAAAAATAAATCAAGAAAAACTTATCGAAGATATAATTAATCCTAATTTACTGCAGTAGTTTCAAAGAAAACACGACTCTGAAAACCTAGGTCCATAACACTAATAACCTAGGCTCTGATACCAACATTGTCACAACCCAAACCAGAAGTCATGATCGGTACTAAGGAGCAAGAATTCTTTCAAATTCGGAACCCGTAGCAAGCCTAAAAAAAATAAAAATACATGCAATAAATAAATAATGCATTAGAATTAAAACTTTAATTAATATAAAAATAAATACTTAAATGTTACATCATAATAAAAAATATTCACACAATATTTTAATACAAATCTCAAAACTAAAATAACACACTACTGATACAATAACATTACTACTGCAGTCTCTAGAATATAGTAAAAGTCAGATAATAAAATTACATAGTCTAGCTGGGGCTGAAGAAGACCGGTGAAGAGGTCTACTACTGAGGTTTGAAGAAGAAGAATCTCCTGAAAAAAATATTGAGGGGGATCGTACCTCACTGAGTGAATTATTATAATATATATACATGCAACCTAAAGTCATATACAATCAAGCATCAGTATAATAATATACATATACACGCATTTCAAAAAGATGCTAAAATCTGCTTTTATATATGAAAGAGTCCTAGAGAGGGGTTGAATAGGACTATCGAATAAAAATGAGAAATTTAAGGAATTATTTGCAAGAAGTGAGTAAGAGTAGAGAAGGAAGAATGATGAACACAAATATTTAAGGAGTTCGGATTCACAAATAATCCTACGTCTCCATCTAACTTATCCCCAAGTTAGGATTTTTTAATCACCCACAATCTTATTAAAAAGATTGAGAATACACAAGAGTTTGATGGCTCACTCTTACAACCTTACAATCTTGAGTTTTCAAGGCTCACTCAAAAACCAAATTCCTAAGTGTTTTAATGGCTAAACACTTAAACCAATTCTTTTAGAATAGAATCTCACTTCCCATTTTCTAAACCCAAAAAATAAAAGAATAAGAATGTATATTCTATTCACTCACCAACTCTCATAAGATTTATACACAAAGAATTGTTTAAAAGAAAGTTTTAGAGCTCAATTTAATGTTTAAGAAAATGATGAATGATAAATAAGTTTTTTTAACCTTTCAATTGAATTCTAAGTTGTGTTATATAGAAAAACACTCAAAAATATATTTTTTGTATCAATCATGTATCCAATATTTAGAATTGATTTTGAATCAATTCTTGAACTTATGGCAGCTCAAGGGTTGCTCACGAGCGCCTCATGAGTGAACAGTGCTCGTGAGGGGTGAAATTATAGTCATTGCCTTCAAAAATTCCCATTGGAATACTATCAGAGGTCCTCTCACGAGTAGTTCAGGAGCCACCAGATCATGAGGAGCACTCATAAGGAGCGCTCGCGAGGAGCACTGCCATCTTTTGGCAGAAATGTGCTCCAAATGCTCCATTGACGAACTGCTCGTGACCACTTCGAAAGATGCTTATGAACGGGACATAAAATGATTGATTCAGCCAAAACATTCTTCATGAAAGTTGTAGATAATTGTCTTATCTTCCATAAACTTTTAATCACCTCATTTGGACATCTATAACTCAAGATATTGCTGAATTACCAAGACCTGTGCAAACTAAAATGCAAGCTGCATATGCTGAATTCGATTGAAGATTTTCATACCCAAATGAACTTGGATTTTGATGAGCAAGAACAATTTAGAAAGCTTAAGATGTCTACTTCAAAAGTGAAGAAGCTCATTTTCACATTTAAGAGCTTTAAATATGTCAAAATCCTTCTTCAATCTCAGAGGTTCAATCAGCTCGAAAAGTCACTATTCACCTAAAAGTGTTTATACTTGGTATATAATTCCCTACACACTTAATTGAAATTATTAGTATAAATTTTTTTTGTCAAAGTCCAAAATTAGGAGTTTGATCATGCAAATGGTCAACAATCTCCTCCTTTTTAGCTTTGACAACCAATTTGAAAAGATGATAAATAATATGTGTGTGTGTGTAATAAATAACATGTATAAGCATATTAAATAAAATAGCTCCCCCTTTCAAATTAAATAAATGCAAAATAAGAAAGTATTTTGCTCCCCCTTAACATGTGCATAAATTCAATATTTATCATGTATCAAAGCATATAAATAAATGAATTATAGCATGTATAAGGGTTTAACAAATATATTCCTTTAACAAAAAATATATTTCTTTATTTCTCCTCCTTATTGGATATGATAAAAAATATAAATAAATTTTATTATCCTCCTTGTCAAAAATAAAGACAACATAACAAGTTATCAAACAATATGAAGGAAATAATTTCAAACATAATGCATCATAAAATAGTATTTATATTATATTTAAACATCACATGATCATATAGAGTTTAGCTATTCAATGTATGCTATATTTAAACATCACATGATCATGTAGAGTTTAGCTATTCAATCATACATAATCATGTGATACTTAGCATATCTTCAACAATTATTTATCCCCTAATCACCTAGTTTCTTTTCCCCCTTTGTCAAAGACAAAAAGAAAAGAGAGAGATATTATGGGAAATTGATCTAAGGGAGCCAAAAATACTAAAGGGAATAAAAGATCAAGAACCAAAACAATGCAAACAAAGATATTCAAAATCTTTATGAGATTCATGTCATTCTAAAAGATAACAACCATTTCCAAAACTAATGTATACATGAATGTTGCATGAATAAGCTCAATTAATAGTCATAAAAGAAATACAATGATGATAAAGAGGTACACTAATAATTCTTTAGTCTTAAATATGAAAAATAAACGAAAAAGAAAAATAAAAGAGAAGAAAAAAAATTAGTCTTGTGAAGGAGGAGGAGAATGAGGAGGAGGACGAGGAAGGTGGTGGCCACGAGCATTGAATATTATGATAGTCATACAATTGATGAATATCATATTCCATGTGATCCATTCTTTGCTCAAAATGATCAAGTCTAGTATCTACTCGATCAAACCTTGTGTTAAAGTTTGACTCCACTAAGGATAGGCAATCAAAGAAACCAACAACCCAAGCAGGCTCATTATCAACACTTTGAGAAGTGGAAGGTCTTTTTGCCCTTTTTCTTTGAGAAGGAGTTTGCTCTTGAGGTAATTCTTCTCCAATAGAAAGAGTGCCTAACAGCTCAACATTTTTCTCTATATTAACATCTTCATCTTCTACTTCGTCTTTCCAAAACCAATAATTTCGAACAAGTTTGAATTGTCTAGAATTTCTCAAGAGTTTATCATCAAGAAAAGATGAAGGTAATGAAGGAATATTTTTCAAATTAATCCCAAGGAAAATAGCAATCTTAGTGATAAAGCCTCCCATACATAAGGCACCACTCACACTATCACTAGCTAACCAAAACCTCCATGGAAGCCATCTTCCAACCTCAACATCTATACACTCAACAAGACACCTAAGAAGAAAAAGATCATCAAAGGAGATAGTTTCATTACTCAAGCCTCTAGCATGAAAAGAGTAGGTAATAAACCTATGTATATACCAAAGAGATTTTGAAGCCAAACTAGATGCTTTAGTGTGTCCAGCTTTAAAGATACTTGAATGAGGTTTAGAATGTTGAGACCAAAAAAGATTAAGGGACCAAGTTAAAGTAAGAGAAGCTAAACCTGCTTGTTTAAAATTGAAAATGTCATCAAAGGCTTGAGAGGTAAGAAATCTATCTTTCCCACATAATTTAAATCTCATGCTATTTAAAGGATTTTTCTCACTAAAGGAATGAGTTCTTAAACAATAGGAAGCAAGGAATTCATGAACTAAGGTAGGATAGGTAGGAAAATCATTGAAAACAAAATCGTATAAACCCATATTCTCAAGTAAATGTCTAACCTCATTAAAATAACCCATCTTTTCCAAAGTAGCTTGACACATATATTTAGATGGAATGATTTTCCTTTCCTTGAAGTGAGCAAGTCTTTCCCTAAATTTAGAAGGAGTGTATGTGAGAGGAGGTTGTTTCTTAGGTTGATCTTTAGTGGCTCTTCTAGAGGAGGAAGAAGCACCTTGAGCAAATTTTAAGGCTATGATAAGGGCAAAAAAAAATGAAAGAGATATGAGAATTGAAAGAATGTGGAAGAAGAACTTAAAAGAATTTTGAGAATTTAAAAGAATTTGTTTGAAGATATAAGTGTATATGAGTGACGGGGGGTATTTATACACAAAAATAATATATAGAATTCAAAAAAGTTAAAAAAAAATGCAGGTGACCGTTCGAAAAGGAAAGAAAAAATCAAACAAAATGAAAAAATCAAAAAAATAGGAAAAAGGAACCAGACTGCTGCTCACGAGCGGTCCACTCGTGAGCGGTACTGGTTCTTTTAAAACCGCTGCTCACGAGCGGTCTGTCGTGACCCAGCTCGTGACGCCCGGAACGTAACGGTCACAAGCTCAACAGCTTGTGACGCCCAGACTACAACGGTCACAAGCTTAATAGCTCGTGACAAAAATTATCAATTGGTCCTTGTACTTTCAAATTTCTTGTAATTGAATCCAAAAAAGCTGACAATGAGGTCCTTGACCATAAAATTAATTATATAATCAATCTAAATGATACTTAAAACAAATAATTTTTGAAATAATTAAATAATTAAATAAAAACTATTATTTTTATTGAATAAAATACAAATAAATTTTATTATTTTATTTAAAAAAATGACACTAAAAATAAATAAAAATATACAAAGCATGAATTTACAGTTCAAGGTTTATATCCAGAAAATATTCAAAAAATAAATTGAACATAAACTGTCATAAAAAATACAAAAAAAAAAATTTGTTTAGGAGAAATATTTGTGCAAAAAAAAATTAAAATAATTAATTAATTGAATTTGGCTCAATAATTAATTATTAATTTTGCAAAAAAAAAATAGGAAGGCTATTTAAAAAAATTTCTAAAGAACATGATCAAAAAAAAAATCAAACATCAATTCATCAAATTAGCAAGTGATCAAGTCAAGGTTGACCCATCAATCATACCAAGTTCATGCTTAATAAAATTCAATCTTTCCTCACAAAGAGGCTTGGTAAAGATGTTTGCTAATTGATGATTTGTATCAAGAAAAATATCACCATTTTGCACATGATCACGCAAGAAATGATATCTAATATCAATATGCTTAGTTTTAGAATGTTGAATGGGATTCTTACTAAGGTTTATAGCACTTGTATTATCACACTTAATTGGAATGTGATTAATATCAATGCCATAGTCTAAAAGTTGTTGTTTTTGCCATAAAACTTGGGTGCAACAACAATTAGCCGCATATTCTGCTTCAGCGATGGATAAGGCAACAGAAACTTGTTTCTTACTAAACTAAGAAACTAAGCAATTTCCTAAAATTTGAGAAGTTCTGGAAGTGCTTTTTCTATCTAGTAGGCTATCGATAAAATCAACATCAGAATAACAAATCAAGTCAAAGGAAGAACTCCTAAGATACCAAAGTCCTAAATGCAATGTACCATAAAGATATTTAAAAATTCTTTTGATAGCATTTAAATGAGACTCTATAGGACTTGATTGAAATCTAGCACACAAGTAAGTAGCAAACATAATATCGAGTCTACTAGCGGTCAAATAAAGAAGGGATCCGATCATACCTCTAAATCGTTTTTCATCAACTGATTTGCCATTCTCATCCTTATTGAGTTTGGTTGTGGTACTCATTGGAGTTTTGCTTGATTTAGCTCCATCCATTCCAAAATTCTTGAGAATGTCCCTTGCATATTTTGTTTAATTGATGAAAATCTTACATTGCTTGATTTGAAGTCCAAGAAAGAACTTGATTTCACCCATCATACTCATCTCAAATTCTCTTTGCATTAACTTAGAAAATTCCTCACACAAGCAATGGTTAGTAGCACCGAAAAAAATATCATCAACATAAATTTGAACAATTAATAAATCATGCTTGGATTTCTTTATGAAAAGAGTTGTGTCAACCTTTCCTTTAGAGAAATCTTTCTCTAGTAAAAAGTTACTCAATCTTTCATACCAATCTCTTGGAGCTTGTTTCAATTCATACAATACTTTTGATAATTTAAAAACATGATTTGGAGAGTCAAAATTTTCAAAACCCGGAGGTTGTTCAACATATACCTCCTCTTCAATAAAACCATTTAAAAATGCACTTTTAACATCCATTTGATAAAGTTTAAAATCCATGTATGATGCAAATGCAAGTAACATCCTAATAGCTTCTAACCTTGCAACGGGGGAAAAGGTTTCATCATAATCAATTCCTTCCTCTTGATTATAACCTTTAGCTACTAGTCTAGCTTTGTTCCTAGTTATGACACCTTGTTCATTCATCTTATTTTTAAACACCCATTTAGTGCCAATAGTAGGATGATGTTTAGGTCTAGGAACCAAGGTCCAAACCTTGTTTTTCTTAAATTGATTTAACTCTTCTTGCATAGCAAGGACTTAAAATTCATCACTCAAAGCATCATCAACATTTTTGGGTTCAATTTGAGAAATGAAAGCTAAATTAACAATAGACTTGAGTTTAGCTCTAGTAGTTACCCCTTTTGTAGTGTCACCTATAATAAGGTCTTGAGGGTGAGCTTTCTTGAATTATCAATCCTTTGGAAGTTCATCCTTTAATGTAGGTTGAGGTATCCCCTCATTTTCCTTCTTGCTTGGATCTTCAAGTTTCAAAGGTTTACTAGCATTTTCTTCTTGTGTTTCCACAATCTCATTGTCACCTACAAGATCATCAACACTACAAACATCCTTTCTAAGATCAAGTGAGTTTGATTCATCAAATACCACATGCATTGACTTTTCAACTACTAGAGTTCTCTTATTAAAGACTCTATATGCTTTGCTAGAGATGGAATAGCCTAGAAAAATTCCTTCATTGGCTTTGGAATTAAATTTCCCAAGATTATCCTTGGTGTTCAATATAAAGCACTTGCATCCAAATACTCTTAGATATGAGATTTTAGGTTTTCTATTGTTCCATAGCTCATAAGATGTTTTATTTAAAATTGATCTTTTGAAAACTCGATTTGAAATATAACAAGATGTGTTAATGGCTTCCACCCAAAAGTATAGAGGCAAATTATACTCATGAAGCATTGTTCTAGCCATTTCCACAAGAGTTCTATTTTTCCTTTCAACTACCCCATTTTTTTTAGGAGTTCTAAGAGATGAAAATGTATGAGAAATACCATTTTCATTACAATAATTTTTGAAAAATTCATTTTCAAATTTGGTTCCATGATCACTTCTAATGGATGAATACAAAATCCTTTTTCTTTTTGAATTCTTTTTGAAAAATTTTCAAAAGCTTTAAATGCATCATTCTTATGAGTAAGAAAACACACCCAAGTGTATCCAGAGTAATCATCAACCAATACATAAGCATAGTGTATTCCACCAAGACTAGCAACTCTAGTTGGTCCAAACAAATCCATATGTATAAGTTCAAGTGGTCTAGAAGTGGACACTATATTTTTTAGCTTAAATGAAGCCTTAGATTTTTTCCATTTTGACAAGCATCATAAAGTTTATCCTTAGTGAATTCAAGCTTAGGTAAATCAATCACAAGTTCATATTTACAAAGATCATTCAAAAGTTCAAAATTTATATGTCCTAACCTTCTATGCCATGTCCATGTGTCATGGAAAATTGACATTAAGCATTTTATATCTTTATTATCAATTTTATTCAAATCAATAACATAAACATTATCTACTCTTCCACCACTAAAAATTACTTTGTCTTCATCAAGACTACTAACAAAGCAATTTTTAGGATAGAAAGTCACCTTATTTCCCATATCACATAATTGACTTATACTTAGAAAATTATGTTTAAGACCATCAACAAACAACACATGATGTATAGATAAGGATTGAGGATTACCTATTTCTCTAATGCCAATAATTTTTCCTTTTGCATTATCTCCAAATGTAACATGTCCTCCATCTTTAGCATCAAGTTTTTTAAATTGCTCCTTGTCTCCCGTCATGTGCCTTGAACATCCACTATCGAGATACCACTTGCTTTTTATTCTTGTGGATTTCAAGCACACCTACATAAAATATTTTAAATGTTCTTTTGAACCCAAACCTTTCTTGGTCTAGGTTGTTTAGTTTCAAGATAATCCAAAGGAAGCAAATTCATGTGCAGTTTTTTTATAAAAGTACACATTATTGGTATGTCCCTTGATTATGTAATATGAATATACAACATTTTAAATTTATTTCACCTTGAATGAAATGTTTTCCTAGTGTGTGTAGCATGCCTTTGGTGTTGTGTGTATCTCTTATTATTTTATGACATTGAGTGAAACATACATTGGCAATGGTGATGAGTATTTTGATAAATTTGTGCAATATGTTTATGTGCATTGTGTTGTGCAGCATACTTATTATAATTATGTCTAGTATACATATAAGCATGCTTAGGTTGAGGTGCTCTAGTTTGAGGCTTACCCCTTTGTGTTAATAAAGGGTTAATCTTATGAGATTTTGCCTTGCTATTTAACACATGTGATTTTTTAGATTGAATCTCATTTGAGATTGAAGGAGTAGAATCATTTAAAGCTTTAACAAAAGTAATACATGATGAGGATGATAAAGACATTCCATTTTTATATCCAATTCCATGGGTATCTCCATGAAATTTTTGAGAGTCAAGAAGACTATCTAAAGTTTCTTTTCCTCTCTTAAATTTAGCAATGGAATTTTTTAATTCTAAGACTTCCTTATAAAGCTTATGATTTTCATCATTTGCTTTCTTAAGTTGGTCTTCCAAAGAATTAAAAGATTTAGCATTACTAACAAGTTTTTCATTTGATGCAACAAGTTTAGCAAAATCAATTTTTAAACATTCAAAATCCTTATATAAGCTAGCTAACTCATGTTTATATTATTTCTTCTTAGATAACAAACTTTTGCATTTAACAAGTAATTTGCTCACAATAGAGCTCTCATCATCATCATCATCATCATCACAATATTCATCACAATCATCAAAGGAAGAGTAAGACGTGGATGGTACCTCATTTTCATTTTCAATGGCCATGAAGCAAAGATTGGCAACTTCTTGTTGTTCCTCTTCCTCTTCGGATTCAGAGGAATCATCCCATGTAGCTTTGAATGCCTTTTTCTTATTTTTTGCTCCCTTGCTCTTGAATTTGAGTTTGGGACATTCACTTCTATTGTGTCTCAGTTTCTTGCATTCATAGCAAGTAACCTCTTTTGTTTTCTTCCTCCCATCTCCTTCGAACTTCTTATTGAAGTCCCTTATTCTTGAGAAATTTTTCTTTCTTAAGAACTTCTTGAAGTTCCTAGTGAGCATGGCAATGTCACCATCTTCATCACTAGAATCTTTTATGCTTTCCTCTTCAGTATCTTCTTGAAGAGCTTTTAGAGCAATGCACTTTTTCTTTTCTTCTTTCTCTTCTTGTTCTTCACCTCTTTGCTTGATGGTGAGCTCATGCGTCAAGAGCTTACCAATGAGCACATCGGTTGATAGAGTGGAGAGGTCTTGAGCTTCCTCAATTGAGGTAACACGAGATTCCTAATCCTTTTAAGGTAGGATTTTTAGAATCTTATTGTTTACCTCTTCCTTGGAGAAATGTTTTCCAAGTTTCTTGAGAGTTATGAGGAGAGCATTGAGACGGTTTGTCGTCTCCGTGATTGATTCTTGAGGCTTTATTTTAAAGATTTCATATTCATACATATGAAGTTGAACCTTCTTGCTTTTTACTTGAATGTTGCCTTCATAGTGATTCTCCAAGGTCTCCCATATTCTTTAGCCAAAATGCAATGTTGAAGCTTGCCTCCTTCTTCTCTTGTCATAGAGGAGACCAGAGTAATCATAACCTTTTTATTTTTTTGATTTTCTTCCTCTTGATCAACACTCCATTGGCTTCTTGCAAGTGTAGTTACCACACCATCAATGATAGTTGTAGGTGGTTCCCAACCTCTTAGGATAATAGCCCAAAGTTTGATGAAATCACAATCAAGATATAATTCCATTTTGAATTTCCAATGTGGATAGTCATTACCATCAAAGAATGGTCTAAGAGAAGAAATGTTATGATTCACTCCCCATAATCTTGTATTCTAGCAATGAAGTACCTAAAATTCAAGCTCTGATACCAATTGAAAGAGTCCTAGAGGGGGGGTGAATAAGACTATCAAACAAAAATGAGAAATTTAAGGAATTATTTGCAAGAAGTGAGTAAGAGTTAAGAAGGAAGAATGATGAATACAAATATTTAAGGAGTTCGGATTCACAAATAATCCTACGTCTCCACCTAACTTATCCCCAAGTTAGGATTTTTTAATCACCCACAATCTTATTAACAAGATTAAAAATACACAAGAGTTTTATGGCTCACTCTTACAACCTTACAATCTTGAGTTTTCAAGGCTCACTTAAAAACCAAATTCCTAAGTATTTTAATGGCTAAACACTTAAACCAATTCTTTTATAATAGAATCTCACTTCTCATTTTCTAAACCTAGAAAATAGAAGAATAAGAATGTCTATTCTAATCACTCACCAACTCTCACAAGAGTTATACACAAAGAATTGTTTAAAAGAAAGTTTTAGAGCTCAATTGAATGTTTAAGAAAATGATGAATGATAAACAAGTTTTCTTAACCTTTAAATTGAATTCTAAGTTGTGTTTATATAGACAAACACTTAAAAATGTAGTTTTTGGATGTATCAATCATGTATCCAACGTTTAGAATTGATTTTGAATCAATTCTTGAACTTATGGCAGCTCAAGGGCTGCTCACGAGCGCCTCATGAGTGAATAGTACTCATGAGGGGTGAAATTATAGTCGTTGCCTTTAAAAATTCCTATTGGAATGCTGTCAGAGTTTCACTCATGAGCAGGTCATGAGCCACCAGCTCGTGAGGAGAACTACCATCTTTTGGCAGAAATGTGCTCCAAATGCTCCATTGACGGACTACTCGTGATCACTTTGAAAGATGCTCATGAATAGTACTGAAGATGATTTATTCATCCAAAACGTTCTTCATAAAAGTTGTAGATAATTCTCTTATCTTTCCATAAAACTTTGAATCACCTCATTTGGATATCTATAGCTCAAGATATTGCTGAATTACAAAGAGTTGTGCAAATTGAAATGCAAGCTATATATGCTAACTTCGACTGAAGATTTGCATACCCAAATGAACTTGGATTTTGATGAGAAAGCATAATTTGGAAAGCTTAAGATGTCTAATTCAAAAGTGAAGAAGCTTATTTTCATATTTAAGAGCTCTAAATATGTCAAAAGCCTTCAATCTCAGAGGTTCAATCAACCCGAAAAGTCACTATTCACCCAAAAGTGTATATGCTTGGTATATGTTTGGTATATAATTCCCTACACACTTAATTGAAATTATTAGTATAAAAATTATTTGTCAAAGTCCAAAATTAGGAGTTTGATCATGTAAATAGTCAACAATATATATATTAAATGCAGAAAAAGTTTATTTAAGTGAATGATCAAATAGAACCCTAACATATTTGCAACCTTAATCATAAAATCAATAGTCAACTGGCTTATCCAAAATTCCAAGTATTCATTTATCCAACCAAAGGTAGTAGACTGGCCCCAATTATACTAGGTCAATTGAGGATCTGCAATCTCACTACCGGCATGACTAGCCCCAAGTACACTAAGTTAACCGAGGATCCACATCCATCCTTTCCAATAACCAACATCTCGATAAACAAATATTAGAATTTCAACCTAATTCTACTATACTATTGCATAACAGTCCTAGCGTAACCCACTAGGTAGCACATTCTATTGATATCCTTTATATAAATCACATATTTATGGAAAATAATAAAATGCACAATTAAAATATAATGGCATCCATTTAAAAAGAATATACCACTCATATACTAAACATATACCACAAATATACCAAATATATATGATGAGTATGTGTCAAAATATACTGAATATATACCAAAACATACTAACATATATATGTCACATATATACAAAATATATACTAAAAACATACCAAGAATATATGTCATATATATATCACATATACCAAAAATATACTAAATCATTTAATGAAATAATTCATGTTTAAAATCATTATGGAAATATTAAAACTCGTATTCATGCATTCTATATGCAATGCATATATAAAATAATAACTCACAGATTTGCACTCCTTGAGACAAGCTCGATGGGCCTAGTCCAATAGGCCTCGGTCTCGGTGCAACTAGAAAAATAATTAATAACAATAAAATCAGAATAAATTCCTACCTTATATTTCTAGAAATTCTAAGGGGAGACTCAATCTAGACATAAGTCAATTAAAATAAAAACTCAGAATTGACCCGACTATCATGTTTTACTAGAATTCTACCGAAAAATCGACAGAATCTCCTCTGTAAAACAGATGTCTCTCTACTGAAAGCAAAGCTGATCCTACAAGCAAACACTTTTCTATTAACACAAAATGCTCAACACCTCGGTTGGGACCCCGAACTACACAAATTTTCAACTAAGGTTCACAATTCACAATAAAGTCAATATTAAATAATAATGCAATAAAATCATTAAAATTCATAAATATCAATAATAAACCACAATATAATATATTTAAACATCAAAAACATTAAATATAAATATTTTCACATTAATTAAATAAAATCTCAAATAAATTATATAATATTAATAAAAATCCAATTTTTTTATTATTCAAAATAAAATAGTAAAATTGACAAATAATTATTCAAATAGTTTACATATATAATAAAAATAGTTAAAAACTCATTTAATCACAAAAATAGTATATAAAATTATTATTTGAATATATTTTCAAAAATTAGTATTAATTAGTTAAAAATAATAAATAATTCGTAAAAATTATTTTTATACTATTTATTATTCCAAAATCACTTAAAACATACTAATTAACTATAATATCAATTAAAAAAAATCACCAATTTATATTAATTTTTCCAAAAAAATAATTTTTTACATAAACATTCAAAAATTCATAATAAATAATCGGGATAGAATTTTAATATAATTCCTTCACAAACTATGCTCCAAATAAATCAAAAAAATTATTAAAAATGTACAAACTTTCCGGCAAGGGTCGCCAAAAAACCAAAACCCAATTAATTCAAAAAATCTAAAAATAAAAAAATATATATTTAAGTAGCTCAAGCTTCCCACATCAATATTTACAAAGACACTAAGCATGATTCATACAAATTCAAGCTAAAAAAATTCAAAAATCAAAATAGACATAAACTTAAACTTAAAGAAAACTCATAAATGGTTAGATTTAAGCTTGAACCAAGCTTAAAAATGGATTCCCCAGAGCTCAAGGATTTCAAAGAGTCCAGAATCATGAGCTAAGGTGACCGGACGAGTTGCTTGCGACCATGGAAGCTCCACGGTTGCAATCTCAGTTTCAGGTGTTTCCTGTAGTTTCTAGCGCTCTGTAGGTGACGAAGAGGAAGGAGAGGAAGAAGGAAGAGGATGGTGATGGGTGGTGGTGGATGTGGTCGTTCTAGCGATGGTGAGAGTGGCGCAGAGTGATTATGAAAAAAAAGGGAGGAAGAGAAGAAAAATAGAAAAGGAAAAAAGAAAGGAAGAAGAAGAAGAAGTCCCCAAAAAATGATCTTGACCCTTCTAATTATTTTATATATATATATATATATATATATATATATATATATATATATATATATATATATTTCATATATATATATACACAACACATAGAAACAATACTCACACATGCACATTAATACACTAATAATAATAATGATAATAACAAAAAAATAATAATAATAATAAGACCTGCATAAAATAAAATTATTAATAATAATAACAATAATAAATAATAATACTAATACTAATATCCAAATATAACCATTACATAAATAAATATTTAAAATAAAATAAATAAATAATATTTACAAATAATTATAATATATATATAAATTTAAAATATTATTGATACTGCATATCAAAAAATATATTTTAAATAATTTAAAAATATTGAATCATTATAAATGGAGCCAAAAAGAGAAGAGTATAAAAGTAATTTTAATAAAAAAAAATTGCATTATTCTAACCATGGAAGTAGCGACCTGTGATATTGTCCTTTGTTATATATAAATTTTCTACCAACATGGCAATAACCTTTTACATTACTAGTATGGCTATCTTGTCTAAGTTATATGTTGAATTTAATTCGTTAAATTAGTTATTTAAAAAAATTTATTACTTTTATCATCTGCTAGTTTAGAAAAGAAAAATTCTTTGAGAATTTTTAATTCATAATTTTTATTTGTGAGAAGTAAAAATATTTTGAGCTGAGTTTTTTTTTATCATCATAATATTAGTGAAATTTTATTATTTATATAATAGTAAATATAAAAGAATTATTACTAGATTAGTATATAAGTTTCTTTTAAGAAAATCATTATAAAAGGAATTCAATTTTTTATTTCTTATAATTTTATTTAAATATTTCAATTTTGCTAATAATATTAACTTTATTACTTTTTTATTTTAAAATAATTATTACTTTTTTCTTAACGAGTGAAAACTTGAATGCATTGAAAAACTGAAATTCTTTTGTTGAAATTCATCATTTTTTTTTTATAATAATAGAAATATGATAGGATGTTTTTTTATAATAATATGATATGATATGGTGTTATGAATTAAAATACACATTCAACCTTTTTTTTTACCAAATACACATTCAACAATTTTTTTTTTACCAAATACACATTCAACATTTATAATTAATATTATGTGATAACGTCAATAGCTAAGGGGTTCGGCTTCTTGGAACTTAACAATTTCTTGTGGGCTTTCTAAACCCAATTCTTGATATTAGGTATCATCACGAAATTTTTTTTAAAAAATGAAATTATTTTAAAAAATTAACATTTTTTTAAAAGTTAATTAAGAGTAAAAATATTAACTTTATTAATAGAATAGTTTAATAGTATAAATATTTCATATATTAAGAGGGTAATGAAGAAACTTATGATTTTTTTTTTTTTATAGATGGGGTTAATATTTTAATTCTTGCTTCCCCAAATCTTTTTCTTTTGAGTAAACATACAAATTAAAATACTTCTATGTAAATTATACAAAAAGAGAGGCCAAGGAGAGTGGCTAAAGACACCTAACCTCACTTTCTAGCACAATACCATTAAAAGGTTAATTAAAAAAAAACCGAAAAAAAAAAGGGTTTTTGGGATGAAACATAATCAAATTATTACATCCCAAAATACCTTCTAATTTGACCTAATATGCTTTTTTTTTTTTTTTTTTTGAGGGAGCCTAATATGCTTAATTAATTATCATAATAATAAACTTTAGCTTTCTAACACTTCCATGCTGACGTGGCAATGAGGGGCCTCTCATGCCAACAAAGCACCAATTCAGCTTGTCGTTTTGCCACGTAGAATCCTCTAACTTGTACATTTCCCAGCAAACACTCAGCCTGAAAATCAGCAAACTGACTAAACGGCACCACCCTCATTCCCGCCCCACAAAGCACCTCCCTCCACGGCGGTGACATCCTCCTCCCGTACCCTTCAACGGCTGCGAAAATCCTTGGTTTCAACAGAAACATCTCTATTTTCCTAGCCCAGTCTCCACCACAAGCAGGTCCTGCGGCATCAAGTGACTCAAATATCATCGAGTAAAACTCAAGACCATTAACAAAATTCCTCCTGAATGACCCTGTAGTAGATTCTCCGAACCCTTCATTATCTACAGAAACAACAACACCGGGAGAAAGTTGCCGGAGTTCGTTAGCAAAAGAGTTGATGCTGCTACTTGAACCCAGACGGCGAAAGATAGCTGAAGATAAAAGAACCGCAACTTTCTCTCCATCAATGAATTTAATAGATTTGAATGACACCATTTCGAAGGTGCGAGTCAGTACGAACTCTATCTGGAATCTGATCTTTAGTTCAAAGGCGTATTGAGATAGACACTGCTTAATCAACTGGGTTTGTACAGCGTAGTCCTCTGTAACTACTGCAGTGATTCGAAGAACTGGCGAGGTGAGTTTATTACAAAAGTGATCGCTTTTTTCAACTAGTTCTCTCATGAAAGAAGCGTACTGGCAACCAAGACCGATGTCGAAATCGATAACATGAATGAAGGGAGGAGAATCCTCTAGGGTGTCTAGGAGTGCTTGGTTTACAGTGAAGTGATTGAACATTGGAATAGGAGAGATACCTGAAAAGGTTTTGTAAGCTTTTATGGTTTGGACAACGTCAGACCATGAAGTGAGTTGAGTTGGTGACCGAGGCGAACCAGCCAGTAGATTCTGGAGAGCTTCTTTGAAGAAGAAAGCAGCCCTTTGGAGTGGTTTTCCGACCGGTGACTGTAGACGGTGGTTGAGGCGGTCTAGTATCACGTTGGCAAGTTGAATCTGGTTGGAGTCGATACAGTCTGCTGCTCGGATAAGCTCTTGAATAATATCAAATCCAAGGTTGTTCCAATTTCCAATGTTGTGAGATAAATCAAGAGAATTATGAGTTGGGATGTTGAAGCACAGATCACTAAAATCAGGTTGATGAAGAATCTGATGAGGTGGATCAGTATGCGTCAGCGGTGCAGTAAACTCTGGGAGACTATTATGATTATGGAGAATCAAAGGGTCGCAAGAACCGACTTGATGAAAATTCTTGAGTGCAGGAGCAGAATCCTCATGAAAATCCAATTCTTTCATAATAGAATCCCAGTCAAAATTCTGCAGCACATGTTCATCCCACTGATCAAGAGAAGGCTCGGCTGTGGACACGGGTTTGCCTGAACCAGGACTTGGACTTCGCCGGAGATCAAGAACTGAGGTGGGCTCGTAGCACAAGTTTGGAGCACTGTTGTTGCTATGAAAGCCGATATTTCGGCCGTTAGTATTACTGCTTTTCAGGGTTGTAGATTGATGATGGCTGTTCTGTGGAGAGGAAAGAGGAACTTTCATAGCTAAAGAAAGCACAAAGCTCTATGACACGAAATCTCTTTCCTTTGCCTTTCCTTTCTTTTTTTCTCTTGTGAAATAGCTTGAGAGTCGTTTGGAAAGCGAAGAAAGAAATGAAGGGAAGGGGGCTTTTGGTGGCTATGATTGCTGGCTTTTTATCTTTGCGTGTGCATGGAAACGATCCATATATATGTGATTGAGAGTTGTAGTAGTATATAGCAGTAGGAGTAGTACATTATACATACATGTTCGACATGAGTCAGGCCATTTCATTCTTTTGTAATCTCGTTGAAGCTTGAAGCTCAAGATATTGCTTTGCCTTGCTTTTTGGGATTCTTTCTTAGCTCAGCTTGTGGGTATGTTGTATGTGTTGGGTCTAATCCATATTCAATAGAGTCAGCCAGCCCTACACTGGTATGGTCACTGCTGCAACTAACATAGTCTATCTATGTGTTTGTGTGCAGCTCATTAATTATTATTCTCATAATTAGGGTTTTCCGAAAAAAAAAGTCAAATTTCAATTAAGTATTAGCCAGCTAATTAATCATGTAAACTAATATTTTTTGAATATTGTCCTTATATTAGGACTTTTGAGAAAGATTATGGGGAATGGAAATGGAATTCATATCTTCTGTTAATGTTTTAGTCCAGCGATAGAATAATAAATTATCTATTTTAGATGGATTAGAAGAGTCAATAATAACTAAAAAGTAGTTGTTGTATGTAATAATCATATGTTTTTTTTGGGTACATGTACGCAAGAGTTCATGCAAAGGTCAAGTTATATGTCAAACTTGCTACTTGCCAACATAGTGCATGCATGGTCACTTGTCCTTTTGTCTTCATATAATATGTGTTGGTTGCTTCTGATTAAGCAATATATTAATTTTTTTGCATTATATTAATATCAATAAGAACAAAATTATGATTTAAACTACTGTCATATAAAATTTATTGTATGTTGAGTAATCTAATTTAACATACATTACATTATAAAAATAATAAAAAAAATTTAATAATTAATTTAACATAATTATATATATTATAATTTAAATTTAAAATATTAGTCATTCAACGATATATTTAAATAAAATATTCTTAAATAAGAGAAAAATATTACAAATTAACAAATTTTAATTTATTAGTGCCGAAATTATTTTTAAAGTTTTAAAAAATGTAAGATTTTAAGTTCTAAATAAATTAAAAAGAAAAAGAAAAATTGATGTAAATAAAGTGTATAAACCACTAAACGACAGACAAGTCAATTGCGGAAAATGTTGGACCCCACTAAAGTCCAAAAATACAAAGTCACCACATTTTGCTCTAATTCTAAGTTTGATATTTTTTTGAGTGAAAGTGAAATTTTTTTTTTTATAAAATTATATCAGATTGAACTTTAGAGATAATTAAGTCGTACAATTAAATTTTATAAATTATTTTTATAAAAATTTAATTGTACTGAAAAATTATAAAATTTGATCATTAAAATTCAATTTTATCTAATTTAAAAAAAATTTAGTTTTGCTAAAGATGAAAAAACTCAATATAAAATTAGAACAGAATGTGGGGTGCAACTTCTATCTTTCTATCCTCATTCAAAATACAAAAGCCAAAATCAAACTCCTCTGCCTATCAACAATGGTCACATGATATTAGAAAATAAAGAAGATAAATTATTTCATTCTTACAAATTGAATAAGACATAAAAGAACCAACGGTTATAGGATTAATTGTAAAAGATTGTTCTTATTTAAATGAATTTTAAATTTGAATTATAATTTACACAATTATGTTAAATTAATTGTTAAAGAACTTTTACTATTTTATAGTTTTATTAAGATTAAATCAAATTAATTAAAAAAAATAACGCTTAAAAAGAGCCATTTAATTAGACTTAACCACTTTAGAATATATATATTGATCATGCATCCATCTTCCTTTACATTTCTCGCAGTACACACCAGACCTTTTAACCGCCCAAATAATTTAATGGAATATCATATATTTCATCAGAACCCACCAAATTGGCTTTATCGTCCCACAAATATATACATGCATTGTATATTTTACATAAACCTTCATATCTTTTGGGGGGGAAAAGCCATATTGTGTTTTATTCTCTTTTATTCTTATATATTGGCAATATTACTCAATGTAATTAGGTTTACGATGATAATTCATACATTAATAGTATAATTATGTGTGAACACATATAAATTTATTTTAAACTCGACTAAATTACAAATATTTAAAATTTATTAGATTTTAATTAATTAAATTAAATTCAAATAAAATAATAAAAATAACAAAATTTTTAATAATTTTATAAATTAATATGACTACATACATTACGAATTAAAAACGTGATTTGAATGAATTAATCGTCATGGCTGTTGGTTTATATATATTATATTTTTAATGTTATAAATAAAATTAAAATTGAATTCAAGTTGGCTATGGTGGGAAATTAAATGAAAGAAGAGAAACAAAACTTGACCTTGATTAGAAATGGAAGATCCCAATGAGGTGCCCACCATTAGCTATAACCTTAGAAACCATAAGAAAACAAACATTGATGAATTAAAATTTTTTTTTTTTTTTTGGGTTTTAGTTTGGCTTTAACAATAGAGTTTGAAACATAAACGTACTAATCAAGAATCAACTTAACAAGTTCACACTAACAAAAAGTTTGTGGAAATTCTTTATTGACGAAGAGGAGAAGCGGACATTGCCATAGGCCCTACACATACATCGGACCCACCAATTGATGGAACTCCGATGGTCTGATTGGCCGCATGCTGACTTTACCGGGACCCATTGGGCTGCTTTTTGTCGAACATGCATGGATATGCATATGTTTATGCTTATGCATGGCAGGCGGCGCGTAGAAACCACGACCACGTAAGCTTAAGACTTTAACCCTTTTTGCGGCAAAGAAGAAAAAAAAAAAAGAAAGAATATATTCTCTTGTTTGAATTGATTTATAGTGCTCTATCATTTGTACATTTCATTATTGATTGATTGGTGTATAAATTTGAATTTTTTTTTATTAAAAATCAAAATTTTATCTTTATTTGCTCATTACTTTAACTAATGGGTACTTTAGTGAAAAAAATTATAACTTTTATCATTGATAAAAGATAGTACTGTATAACTCATTTCTAAAAACATTTTGAAATATACTATTTAATTTTTATAGTCGTCAATTTAAAAAAGATAAATACCTTCTATTAAACAATCCTTCAAAATTTAAAATATATGACCTCTACATTAATTAAAAAATATATTATAGTTGAAAATTGACTAGCTAAATGGTAAATGCTTCTTTTAAAATATAAAAAAAATCATGGATATTTAAAAAATATATATAATATAAAAAATCATTGGTATATGAAAGAAAACTCTTAATTATTATATATAATCAATTTCTATTAATTAAAGAAAGTACTATAGTAAATACTTTCTTTAAAATATTAAAAAAATCATGGGTATATAGAGAAAACTCTTAATTATATTGGGATTGCAATTACAATAAAAGGAAAAATCTTATTTCTAAGGGGTGTTTGGATTAGCTTTTTGAGATAGCTAATAGAAATTTTTTCTCAATCAGTTACAATTTTAATGTTTTGTAAAACTCTAAAATCAGCCGCTGGTAGCTGATTTCATTTAAAACAGCTGTTGATTTGAAAAATTTCATTTTAAAATTTTTTTACATTAGCTGATAGCTAATTTGAATTTATTTTTTATTTTGACTACTTTACTCTTATTTAAAAATAACTAATAACAAATAACTTTATTTAAATTAAAATTAAATGTATCAAATTAATTTTTTTAATTCACAATTAAATAAATATTTTAAATTATAATTAATAATTATTATATTTATACCTATAATTATTTTTAAAAATTATATAATCATATTTATATTTTTTAATAATTTATAATAATTATTTTAATAATATAAATTAAAAATAATAAATTATTATTTATTACTATATATATTTTTTAAATAATTTACATACACCTCATATTTATCTGTTAATAGCTATTAGCTATCTGCTGTTAACAATTATTATGTTAACAATTATTATCAGCTATGAGCTGCTTTAAATAGTTAAACTAAACAAGCCTTTAACAAAAACAACATACATATAGCAAACATCTTTGTGTGATGCAAGCATTTATATCGTAATCAAGCTTACCATGTGTCGCTCTCTTGATATGATTTATTATTAAATGTAAATGGGGATCCTATGCTAATATATTTAGATAAAATAATTTATTCATATCGTTATTATCTTCTATGCGTTTATTATTCAACCGTTTGATATAAAATGTTAGGTACAAAGGTTAATTAATTTATTGACCATATTATACATTAACTTAATTAATCAGCATTTTTTTATAATACTAAATTTAAATTCCACCATTTTTAAGGAAAAAATATGATAGTAATATTAAAAAAATAAGAAATATCTACATATATATATAGAAAATTTAAAATTTTTTATTAATATAGTGATAAGATCACAATAGCAGTAAAAATCTTTTAATAATTAATTTAATATTATTGTATATATCAACATTTAAATTCAAAATCTCCGTTTAAATGATAACAACTCTATGTGTAGTTAATTTCAACCGGTTGCAGTTGCCTATATTTATATGTTGTACTGTTGGGACGGAAATGAATGGGATTAAAGTCCTATAGATATAGTGATTTTTTAATATAGCAAATCATCATGTAATCAAATCATGGACGTGGAGTATTATAAGAAGTTCTAAGCATATTCTGAGTTATTATTTGACAACGACTATACATTAAAAGAAAATGCAATACACAAACACAATTGATTCCCCAAGTGAATAATTAGCAACTTTATGTGAACCACAGCCTTCATTTTTTTAATATGTATAAATACACAGAACTCGATCGTGATTAACAATTAATTAGAAGATTAATTATATATGTGTGTTTGTTTTTTTTTTTAAGTCAAATACTTAGGTATTAAGGATCATAAACACACGGGACACACGCGGTGGAAAAGAGAAAGAGAGATGGCTATGGAGCTTGTAGAACACAAAAGTTAGGGTTTGAGATTCTTCCAAGTTATATCATTTCATGTAAAAGAAAAAAGGAGATGGGTCTCTATTCATTCATCACTAAAAAAAAGAAAAAATAAATAAAGGCAAAGAAAGGTAGCTAATTAAGCTTTCAATGAGTAGTCGATTAAAGGATTTTCTCTATTTAGCATTCAGTGTGGTTTAATAATAATTTTTTTTAATATATTTTGAATGGAAGAGTTTAAATTGTGTATTATTAATTTATAAAATTAAATTTTATTTAATTTAAAATAAAAAAACTGTCTGTTGTTATATACTTATTTTATTTTGAAATCTCTATAATTTTTTTTTTTAAAAAATGTTTTCCATCTTTTCTATTTCTACAAGTAATAAAAACCTTTTACTACATGGGTGTATGTGGAGGGATCCTTTAGGATATGTTGTTGGATTTGCTTTGATCATAGAAAAGAAAAGAAAAACAAAAAAGAACCCTTTTTGATTCAATTATAGTTTTCTTTATGACCACAATAATTCATATGCTTTGATATGTTGATTCCTTAGATGTTATGCATATGTATATAGATATACGTGGCTACATGGATTTTCACTATTCCTTAATTTTGCTATATTCTAGAGGGACCATTATTTAAATTATATATATATATATATATTGGTATTTGAAAGAAGTTGTTTGGTATTTTTTCTTTTCTTTGATAACTTGAACTTTGATGTATGACATGACCAACTCAGATTTTTCCAACTTGATTGAAGAATTTTTTTGAGGGTCACATTCTGCTAGAGTTTGTAAAATCTAGGAAATTAATGATGGTCCAATGAGTTTGTAAAATATGGGAAATTAATGATTGTCCAGTACCAAAAAAAAATAGAAATCTTTTTTTAGCCATAGATTGATAAGTCAACTTGTTATTTTATTGCTTTTATGTTTTCTCCATTTTGTTCCTTTTAGATTTTCACTTCTAATTTAAAGAAGAGGGGAAATTTAAAAAGCAATTCCTCTTTGGTTCTCTCAATTTTTTTCGTATTAAAATAAAGATAGGATAAAAATATTTAATTATTTTAAACTCATTTAAAGATTAAAAAAATAATTTTTATCTAATTAAAATTATTGAGTGAAAGCCAGTAGAAAAGTAATTAAAAGGTAATTATTCTTCAAAAACATTTTAAGATGTAAAGTTTAATTTTTACTGTTATCGATTTAAAAGAAAATGATTACCCTTTATTGTATAATTTATCGATATTTATATCATATGAACTCTTTATTAATCTAAAAAAAAAATCATTCAGTAAAGTATTTGAACTACGTAATTACAAATTAGAAAAATTATGTCAACAAAGTTAAAAAAGGTTGATAAAAAATTTTATGATAATAAAATTTTGTTTTAATACTTATTGATTATATTTTTATTATATTACCTTTATTAAAATATTTTTTTAATTAATAAATGATTTTTTTCCTTATAAAATCTACCAATAAAATTAGTACATTAATATAAAAAAAAAAAAAGTATACAATGGCCGTGTTATATATCACTACAAGTTTTAGAAGACATCAACAAATTATTAAGCTTAAACAAAAAGAAATAAAATATAAACTAGAGTTTAACTTTAACGGAATTTATTGTTGAGGTAGACAGCCAATTCTTTAATTTTATACAATATTTGACCTAGCTAGCTAGTGAAATTCAAGAGTCCTAAAACTACACTCTACATATGATTAATTAGCTTAGGAAAGAAAAATATAATGCAGTAAATGAGATTCAATGAATATACAGATTAAAACTATACATAAGAGCCCTTTATGAGACTTTTCACATAATAATATGAAACGTTAAATAATACATAATATATTTGTTGGCCTACAAATTAATGAATCGATGAGCTTTATGTAACTCAAATTTTAACTAGTTTAAACTTTTTTTTCTTTTATGTTTTCAGTAAAAAAAATTATCACAAACTGTAATTTTTTTTTTAAATGATTTTAACAACGTATTCTTTTACAACATTCGAATACATTTAAAAATAAATTTATAAAATGCTGAAAATTAAGTAATTTAATAATATATCATGTATATGTCAAGGATTCCATCCTTTCTTTCCTTTTTTCAATTTAAAAAATATTCAATTAAGAAAATTGAATAATAATTAACGAAAATGAAATGTATTTCCAAGTAATTAGATTAATTCTCATGGATTAAATTTAGTGTATATATTAGTTATAAGTCTAATTTTTTCTAATCTAAATTATTACTATTTAAAATCCACACTAATTCAATTCGATGGAATAAAACTATAATAGTGATAAAAATCTTTCAGAAATATGAAAATTTTATATCATTTTTATATAAATATCATTTGAATTAGAATGATTACTTGGCTTCTTATCTTATGATAGTTTTATTATATTTGTTCATTTTGGTCCTTCTCCTTATCTTCATTCCCGTTTTTCAATTTCCTCTCGTCTAGTCTCAGTCTCCTCCCTATGATCCCACTCTTTTTCGTCCTCTGCATCATCATCGACCGCTCTTCTGCTCTATCCAGTTCTCAAAAAACAAAAAAGTTTGTTCTTTTCTTTTCTTCCTCTTTGTCCTCAGCTGAACAAGGATTACAACTAATCTATTGATATGTTGCATCAATTCATTTATTTGTTTATAAAATAATTTGAATAAATTGATTGAAAATTTTTTCGTTTAAAAGTCAAATTGAAATATATATAAAATTTTGTTACTTTTTTAGTTATGTATAGATGGAATCCAACTAATAAAAATTTGATAAATTTTAAATACTGATGATAATTGAGATGAAAGAAATAAATAAATTTTGAAGAGTGTTTGAAATAATTGTGTGCACAAGAAATATGACATGCTAGTCATCTTTAATCGTTCAAAATCCAAATGCCCATCATAGCAAGCCCATCACTTCAGATTCAGAGGCTTATCTTTACAAGAAGTCCGTATTCTAGTTGTTTTGTTTTTGTTTCTCGAAAATTAAGCCTTAAGAATTCAAAGGGATAATCTATATAATTAACAACTTTGTAATTTGCAGGAAGACTGAATCTAAGCACATCGCTACGTGTTCAAAATCAACATGCACGTGTCAGCATGGAGGAGGACGTAAAAACACATCACCTTTCTCCTATATAAACACCAATGGCAGCGAGCTGTTCTTGAAGAAGAAGAAGAAGCAGAAGCAATGTTCAAAAGAGCTTTAATTATGGTGCCATATGTACCACTATTTCTTTTGGTCTCTTTGTGGGTGTTTCAGCTTAATGATGTTGAAGCTGTTAGTAACTGCTACCATAAGGAGGTGAATGAAGAGGATGCTTATTCTTCATCATCATCATGTGGTGGAATGAGGCCAACTTTGGTGAGGAGAGAACACAGGAAGTCTTTAATGGTGACTGAATATGGAGAGATCTCAGCTGTTGATATTTGTAGTGGAAGAAAAGGGGATTACCATCTTGAGTTCATGACCTTGGAGCCTAATGCCTTGTTTCTTCCTGTTGTTCTTTATGCTGATATGGTGTTTTATGTCAACACAGGTACCTACCTCTAATTGAAATTCTTTCTAATTCAGTTCAAAATCCTCTTGTTTAATGTCATGAAACCTGATTTTATATAGAATTGCTCTCAGGACATATATATGTATATTTGAAATTTGTATGTTCAACTAATCTGAGTATATAGAAACTGCTTTCAAGATACAAATCAAGCATTATATTACAATGAAGCTGACAGGATAAAATGTTCTCGATCATATCCTGAAAGCAATTTTCTATAGTCAGCTTCATCAATAAAATGCTTGATTTCTATCCTGAGCGTCAAGCATATCAGACTAATATCAAAATCTGTATATTTTGTTTGAGGTAGGGAGTGGGAAGCTAACTTGGGCTGATGATGGAAGAGAAATGAAGAGGATAGATATAAAGAAAGGAGATGTCTATAGGCTGCCTGCAGGATCAGTTTTCTTTATGCAAAGTAACTTGGAAACAGAAAGACAGAAGCTGAGGATTTATTCTATCTATTCGAATACAGATGAAGACATCTACGTAAACTTTCCATCTTTAGTTTTGCTTTGTGTTGAGCTCTTTTCATTGTGAAATTGTTATATCAATGTGCATAATCTTGCAGGAGCCATCCATTGGAGCTTATTCTAGCATTAGCGATTTGGTTCTTGGCTTCGACAGGAAACTCCTGCAATCAGCTTTTAAGGCATCTGAAGATGTGATAGAGGAAATGACAAGTGCAATGAGGCCACCAGGCATAGTGCACGCAATCCCTGAAGAGAAGAAATCAATTCTCAAGGAAGTAGAAGATAGATTTCTAAATGTTCTTGCTGCAAACAAGCTTGATGGTGGTGCCTTTTATGACATTAATGGTCGCAAGAAGAAGAAAACTAAGATATTCAACATTCTAGATGCTGAACCAGATTTCCAAAACTGTAATGGCTGGAGTGTGACTGTTGGCAGAGGTGATTTAAAATCTCTAAGAGGTTCCAATATTGGTGTTTTTATGGTGTACTTGTACAAGGTATATAATTTACATTTATAGCTTTTCCATCAATGGCTTAGTTACTAGGTAGGTACCGGCATGTATCAGAGCTGTCCAGAACCCAACCTGACATGATTCATTTTGAGTTTGAAAACATAGAATTTTCATTGATGTTGTTTTTATTTGTAGGGATCAATGATGGGGCCGCATTGGAACCCAATGGCTACTGAGATAGCAATAGTGTTACAGGGACAAGGAATGATAAAGGTGGTTTGTTCTAGTAGTATAAATGATACTGAATGCAAAAACATGAGTTTTAATGTCAAAGAAGGAGATCTTTTCGCTATACCAAGATTTCATCCTATGGCTCAAATGTCTTTCAACAATGATTCGTTTGTTTTTATGGGATTTAGCACTTCAACAAAGAAAAATTACCCTCAATTCCTGGCTGGGAAGAGCTCAGTGTTGCAGACTTTGAACAAAGATATCTTGGCCTTGTCCTTCAATGTTACCAATACAACAATTTATGAGCTACTGACTCCTCAGGATGAAGCAGTTATATTGGATTGTACTTCTTGTGCTGATGAAGAGCAAAGAAAGATGGAAGAAGAAATGGAAAAAGAAAGGCAGGAAAAGGAAGCTACGAAGAGGGAAGAGGAAAGAAAGAAGGAAGAAGAAGAAGAAGAGAGGAAACGAGAGGAGGACGAGAAACAAAGAGAAGAAGAAGAAGAAGAACTTGAGCAAAAGCGAGAAGAGGAAGAGAAAAGAAGACAGAAAGAAGAAGAAGAAGAGAGGAAACGAGAGGAGGACGAGAAACAAAGAGAAGAAGAAGAAGAAGAACTTGAGCAAAAGCGAGAAGAGGAAGAGAAAAGAAGACAGAAAGAAGAAGAAGAAGAGAGGAAACGAGAGGAGGAAGAGAAAAAAAGAGAACAAGAAGAAGAACGAGAGCGAGAAGAGGAACAGAAAAGAAGAGAGAAAGAAGAAGAAGAAGAACGAGAAAGAGAGCGAAAGGAGGAACGAGAACAAGGAGGAGGAGAAGAAAGTGAAGAAGAGCATGAAGGTGCTGGATATAAAGGAAAGACAGCTCCTCCAAGAAAGGTCTGGGATTGGAAGTTTTAAAGCGTACAACAACTAGCTACTGCATTGCTATAATCCTCCGTTTTGTATATACGCCAATAAAAGCTCCTCCCCCGCATCCTATAACTCTTGTTTTCAAGCTTTGATAACCTTCGTGTAATAAGCTCTGCAATCTATATGTTTGGAAACATCCTATGCAGCTTCTGCAATGAGCTTTAGATCGTTTTTTCCCGTGAGTTTGGTGGCAGTTCTTTCATGGGAAAATGGTTTTGCAATCCATGTTTACGTCTTTAGCTCTTGTTAGTATTCAAGCTTTCTTGTCAATAGGGTGTGATTAACTTTATCTTTGAACTAGCATTACAGCGAGCACTATATGGTGCAAATTAGACCTTTCCTGTTATTGAACAGGAACCAGTATCAGTAGGATTTTGCAGTGTTCCTTAGGAGGCTATGTTTTTAAACTTCCAGGACTTTTCACCATGGTTTTGATGAAGGTTTCAGGTTTAACTCAGCCGGCTAGGATTAATTGCGTTATAAACAGAAGTTTAAACTAAACTATCAAGCAAAATCCATCAAACCATACACATAGATGAGAAAGAGCGGTTTTCCATTAATGAAAAAAAGGGAGCGACAATAGATACACAGTCATTAATCAACAGCATGCTCCACTGAGTTTCTTGGCAAAAAGACATCCACAAACAGTTTCCAGCCAGTTAAAAGAATAAATCAAGACAAACAATTTGCAGCAGTGATGTTACGAAGACATGATCACATATTGTTAGCGCTTGTTATGTATGAAACAACAACAGTGATGTCATCCAGTTTGCCACCGTAGTAGCGGTACCCAGCATCTTGAGCGGCAGAAGAAAAAGGTGTTTGCCGATTCCGATCTTGTGCCCGTTGGCGTGCTAACGCTGCAATCTTCTGAGCTGTTTCTTGGGGGCCTAAGCCAGCTCGAACAGCATGAACAACAACAGCAGTAACCTCATTGTTATACAAGTTGTCAAATAATCCATCTGTTCCAGCAATAATTACATCACCAGGAGAAACTGGAAATGTGAAAACCTGAGGCCATTGATCCAAAAAGAATGCTTAAGTCAGTGTCTCAGTTTCCAAAACTAAACTGCTCGCTCATTCAATAAGCAACTATAGTGGAAAGTATTCCTCAACCACTCTAGTGAAAAAAAAAATGATAATGTATCTGACAGTTTATACCAGTTCAGTGTGAAATCAATTAACTGACCTGGCCAGAGCTGGGTAGATCACCATTGCCACTACTATCCAGTTGGTATGTAAAATTAAAGCCATGCTGCTGCACTGGGGATTGAAACACAGTGCATCCATCTCTAACCACCATGAATCCACTGTCTCCAAGATTAATGGCATGAATTCCCTGATACAAGAAAGAACAATTTAAAACTACATGAGCTCAAACGGGGTAATACTTACTGAAGCACAAAAAGCTCAAGGAGCATCCAAATCAGAAACATGAATAAATTCACAGCCTTGGCTAACAGTCAGATATTGATCATAGATTCTGACCTAACAATGAAACAAACTCTTAGCACTGGCTAGTGGTAAACTCTAAACTATTTTAATAGTTACAATTAAGTTCACCTAGAATCAATCATTCCATGTAAAGATCCTGACCTATGGAAAAGAAACATTGTTGGACAGATTCATTTTAGAATGATTTTTTAAAAAAAGAAAAGTACTTTAGTTCTTTACTTTCATCCAATAGTGGCAGATATTCATTTTCTGCTACATTATAATAATTTCAGTTTAGAGTCCAATTTAGCAGACAACCAAGAGTCAAAATTATCGATCTTAACAACTATGAAAGTAGACATGAGATTCTATAGTCCATTAAAGCAGATGCTAAACTGAATTGACTATCATTATTGAAAATAGACATAATAATTATTTTAAGACAGAAGGTCCTATATCCCATCAAAACTGTATGCACACATCTAGCATAGCTAATTGGATTGTTGCTTAACATACTCATCCAGCCACAACAGAACTCAAATCCCATATTAAGAAAAAAACTAGTAACTGAGGGCAGTCAAAAGGAGATAGCAGACCTCATTTGTAAGGGCAATGATGCAGGCTGTTGATGAACCCTGAGCTCTTGTACTTGAGTGTGCCTTCTCTAGCACTCTTGCTGAGTTGATTGAACCCTTTGGCTCGTCTTCAATTGCACTTACTGACTTGGACATAAGCTCGCGAGCATATTCTCCAGCATTTATTCCAACATCTGCCCAACCGCCTACTCCATCTGCCACACCAATAACTTGTTGCTCTCCACATATAAAGTGAGCATCTTCCCCACCTGTTGCTTCCTTATCTGGGTGTGGCAGATAACATGACCCTGAGAGCAGCTTCAGGATTCTGTCGGCAAGAATAAGTTTTGAACTCAATACCACACAGGCAATGATGATTATATATAGTTGGTTAGCTAAAACCTAAGTTTATTAGCATAGTTTAGTATGACAGCACTGTATTGCTTAAATGCTATTAAGCCCACTCCCACAAAAAAACACCAACAAAATTGTCAATCATTTAAATGGATGTAAGATGCAAAAAGAGTGCAACAAATATTAAAGGTATTTCAACTTGCAAATACAATCAGAACTCCAAAATAAATCACCTAAAAAAGAACATAAATTGAAACATACAGAAGATAAGAGTACATACTGGCCAGATACCATAGTCGAGTTCACCAGCTTTTCCTCTCGAGAAATCCCATCGAACGATGCATCAGGAGCAGCTCCAGCAGATACTTGCACAGAAGACAAGGTGTGGAAGTTTTTCAACAATGGCCCAACAACAAAATTATTCAAATTACGACTTGTCCTTATTGCATCAAAAGTAGAATACCCGCAAACCAAACGACTACTAGGAAGCTCCCCATTTCTCATCCTTATGCTAGCTTTTAAGCTGCTGGTTCGACTTCTATCCGCAAAAAACACACCACTAGGTTTTGAAAGCTCCAATCCATTTCCACAATTTGTAATCAAATCATCAATATAAACATCACCATTACCAAAAACAGCTTTAGAACCAGAGGCAGCCATAGAATAACCACAAAGATAACGCCTTGGTGAAAATTTAGCAGAGTTCGACAACAAGGAACTAGCAATAGAAGCTGTCCTTAATCCTAAATTCAACTTCACAAAGAACCCAGATGGCATTTTAGCCTCTTAAACCAAAAATCCCTCACAAAACACGATAATTTTCATTGGAACCTGAAATTAGAACAATAGTTAGTGATTTTGTTCAAATGGGTAATGAACTAAAAGCATTGTGTTGATAAAGATTAGTGCTTTATTAGTCTAAAATTGGAAATAAACTATAAAAAGACTAGGAATACAAATTTTTTTTTTTCAAAAAAAAAAAAACCGAACCTTTTTTCTTGGATTTATAATGAAAGAGAAAATGAATCGATGGCCCTTTTTTTAATGGAAGCTCCGAAGATGGGCTCTGAAGGGTTATCTTCGGAGCTTCGTTTTCTCGTGCGTCTCTCTCCAAATCTTTATCTCTTCCTTTCCTTTTTGTTGTCCGTTGTATGTATGTGTCTGTGTCTAGAGACAAGAGGGAAGGTGAAGCCAAAAAAAAAAAAAAATTTTATGCTTTGATACTTTCACTCACACCCCCTAAATTTATCTAAGTGGATGAAAAGATCCCTGAAATTTTTATTGTTTTCATTTTTGTCCGAGTTGATTTTTCTTTTTTGATCTTTTTAAATTTAATTATTTTTTAAAAAAATTTCTCTTCTTTGTTTTTAATTTTAATGTAATTTATTCTGTTTCCTAATATTGTCATAAATTTTCCATTTTTATGAAAATTAAATTTATTACAATATCGGTTAATTAATTTTCCATTTTTACAAAAATTAAAAGTATGATTTGTGTGGTTAAAATTTATTTTTTTAATTTTTGTTTAACGAATAAATTATATAATGTACAATGCAATATATACCAATTTAATGTGAAAATTGAGAAAATTATGTAATTTTTGAATCTTTATATTATGAATTATAGAATATTGGCATATTATGAACCGTATACGTTTTTTAACAACTAAAAAAAAAGGCAGATTTAGTTAAAAAAAAAATTGTAAAATGTGAAATTTTGAAAGAATTTTGCTTTGGCATTTGTGTACATGTTTTCTTTGAACATAATGAATGGATTCATTGAATCATGTTGGAGCATGCATTGCATACAAAGACGAGTTGGCCAGGAATTAATTTTGATGAGTAGGGTTTTAGTTGAAGCGGGACCAGGAAATGGGTCCAAGGGGTGTGACATGTCAAGATGTGGTAGGTTGTTGGTCCACACAGAAGAGAGGATACGTGAACCACTTCTATTATTCTTGTTCAGAAAAGCGTTTGGAGAACCATGGGCTCCCCTCTCCCACAAATTTTTTTGAGTGGCTTAAGAAATTGGTCATGGAGGGTTAAGCTAGCTTTAGCTACTTGCTAAAAATGGGCTTTTGCTGCTTGTTAATGTGGAGAAGGAATATTCTAAGGGTTGGGTTGGGTTGGGCTGATTCTTGTAACTATCTTGATACACCCAATTGTTAGGAATCCTGGAAAGTGGAAATTTGTTGGTAACTAGATGAAGAAATGGTGGGCAATGACAAGAATTTGTCCATCAAAAAGGTGGGCAGTAACCAAGCCTGGTGGACCTCCTCCCATTCATTCTATTACATTTGCAAGTTGGGAAGGTTTAGTAAAATAATAAAAATTATAAATTTAATCCGCACCTATTAATTCAAATATTAAGAATTTTAATTTTTTTTTAAGATTCCGAGTTCGAATTCCTTTATAATATCTATTATGCTCAATAGTCATAATTTTTATAACTATCGAGTTGTAGATTTAATCTCTAAGTGCTGCAGCATAAATTAAAAAGTTTCATGTCTAGCAAGTCTTGGATACCCAGCAAGCTAATCATACTCTTCTCTCCATAACCACAATATGCTGATAACTAACAATTGATTTTACTTGGTTTTGCTCATGTGCAAGGCAAGCTTTTGTGTGATGAAATTAGAAAATTAGCAAGCATGCTTTTTGAAACAAGAGGGATGAGCCTATAAGTTCAACACCTATTGTCAGATTGAAATGAAACAATGACATCTAGAGACATTCAATTTAATTCAATTCAGTGGAACAGACACACCATTGAAAATCCTTGAGTTGTGGTTGTGCAATCTTACCAAAGCAAGTTGATTCTACAACTTGAATTCCAAGATGTTGCTAATTTTCAAAAAAATAATATTCTTTTGACTTTTTGAAAAATTTGTTTCACTTTCACACTTTTTTTTATATGACTAAGTTTTATAAAGAAAAGTGAGAAAGTAAAGAAAGTTGAATAATTGAAATATATTTCCAACTAAATATGTTGATTACATAATAGAATTTTAAACGGATATAACGTTTCACTTAACAAATATGAAATAGAACAAATGCAATAATAATAATCATAAACCTCATGTCTTGGCGTAGTGACGAAGGCATCAAGGGCTCTATGTACGTAAACAGTCTCGAGTTTTCACTCCACCTTACTTTTTTCATGTGATCTAACTCACAAACTTACTAATATAATTGTTCAAAAATAATAATCATCAAAACTTTATGTAAAAGAGGACATGAATTATGTCAACGAGAACGAAAAATAAACAGAAGAAGATGAAGAAAACTCAGTTTGAAAAGACAAGCTGAAGGGGCCAACTAAAGGGACCAAACAATGGTTGGATATTAATGCTGTCCAGCAAATGGCATTATTGCTTCTGTCTTGATGTTTTCTATGAAAACCTACGCAACTCCAATCTAATCGTGTAAACCATCAACAATGTCTTAAGTTGATATCTGCTAAAAAATTCATCAAGAACACACCTCCATTAATCTCCAACTACAGAAACAATTCTAGTGTTTTTTACCCTATCCTTTTCTATGGTCATCCATGAGCATTTTCATACAAAACGTATCTAAATTTTTCTGAACTAAATTATCAGTAATTAGAGTTTATTATATTCCAACTAATATTATTCGACTATATCTATAATCGTTCGAATTTGAAATAGTGTTTCAATGAAAACAGACCATATTAACGATTTCCAACAATTGTTGGTTAACTATTAAATTATTAATATAATAATATATATTTTTTATTATTATTTTTGTGCTATAAAACGGAAAGAAGTTATTTTTTTTTATTTTTTAAATTCTCATAATACAAGACAAATAGTGCTTGAGGTGAAAAGAGACATAAACACTGATGCTGATGCACCTGTAAAAACCATTACTGATTTGATTTCACTGGTCATAAAACAATGTTAATTGTATTTTTTTTTTTTTGGGCATAATAAAAACAATGATAATTGTATTATTAAGCGATTTTGATTGGTTTAATTAAAGATGATGTGGTGCTGCCTAACTAAAAGAAGATTATAGTATTTTACAAAGGTACAACAACTCCATCCATCCGATGAGTCTGTATCTTTCAAAAAAAGACAAGAACATGTAGTGTAAGTTTCTTGAAGACATGAAACACGTATGGATTCTTTAATTTCCACAGAAAAAGACAGATTAATTACTTGGACACATCAGCCGCCTAACGTTTGAGTCTCTGTGTGTCTTGACAAATGTTGGATGGATCGCACATGTGAGCTTGACATCATAGCTGACATCTAACTTTTTTTAAATACCGAGTGATCAGAGGCTAAAGTTTATAATGTTCATTACATAAATAACTAGGCTATATTGGGCGCACGAAATCTAATTTTTTTCAGACAACTAGTAAAATCTTATGGATAGAAATAAAATGATAGACGTCGACGAATCGAATCTTGCTTCAAAATATTTTATCATACAAATGGGTTAGATGAGGACCACATCTAATTATTAGATACAAGCATTCTTTTATTTCTATTCTTAATCTTAACTAAGGTTTCAACTTTCCACTACCATAAGTTTGATCATCACATATATATATATGTCAAGATTGATGAGTCATAACACAACAGAAAATGTTAATTTAAAAAAAAAAAAACACAATAGAAAATGTTGATAGGGAATCGTATGATTCTAATCATTTTTATGAAAAGTTAAATACATTTTGAATGTGTATGTGTTTATGTAAACATCATTGTTAGTTGTAGTTGAAGTAGAAAAATAATTTTATTTAAAATATATATGTTATTTACTTAAGTATTAATCAATTTATATAATTTTGTAAAATATTTTATATTTTATTAATTATATAATATATTTATGTGCGTAGGTAAAGGTGAATAAGTTTGAAAGTTGTTTATTACTCATAAAAGTATAATTAGAAAATAAGGAATACAAAATTACTAATTAAATAACTTTACAAATAAAAAAAATGAGGCATTGTTAATTATTTTTTTAGCATAATAATTGATATAATATTACATATATAAATTGAGAATGCAGTTTCAAACTCTCAATCTTTTACCACTATCCTCCCCAAAATAGCATAAAATTATCCACTATGTCTAAAAAAAATTTTCTTATGTGACCCTTTTTGGTGTCTCGGTGATAAAAATCAACAAAAATCAATGAGTAGAGTCTTTCAAGAGAGATCTGACGAACCCACTTCGATAATCAAATTATGCTGAGCTTATTAGAGAATTAAAGGAACTGTAATAATATTGGGATTTGATAATTATCAAAATTTTAAGTAATCTAAATCAAGTTGAAATGATCCCATTGAAAGAATATTTCATTTATAAAATTTAAATTTTATTTAGTAGAATTTAAATTGATATATATTAATTAAATATTATGAATTATTATATAATTGTCATTTTGCACAACTGAGATTGCAAAGATAAATATTTGTCAAACATCAATGGTGGTGGTTGTGTAAATCTTGAATACTAAGATAATATCATTCTAATTTTGACCATAAAGGGAAAAACATAAGGAATTAATGTATTGAGCTGTTTTTATTCACAATCAAATAATAAAGATTTACATTTTATGAAATTTAAAAGTCCCAATCTTACTTTGGTTTGTCTTTTCTTCTTGTCGTTTTCCACTTTCCTAAATTTCTCTAACTCTAAGAAAATTGATTTTGCCCTTGTTTGTCTGTTTTCTTCCTCGTCCTCCCTACCATATGTTGTTATGGTAATTAATGATCTTTATGAAAATCGAGTTTTAGAATGTACGGAAACTTTAATTAGTAGGTGATTTTTAATGTCAAAAATTTTTAAAAATTAAAAAATACTTTTCAAACTTAAAAAGACACTTTTAAAAATTTTCTAAATAAAAAATTTAAATTTTTTTTAACTAAATAAATTAATATATAATTAGGATATTGATTGATAATAGTAAATAAATTTTTAATATTTATAGATAAAAATTACATTTATATTGTTAATATTTAAATATTTTTTTCTTATTTTCATTCTTTATATTTTTAGAAAATACCGTTTTACTGTATTCAGTTTCATATTTTTTTGAATCTACTTTTTTATTTTTGTATAACTTAAATTAAATTTATAAACTTTTTATGCAAATTTTTTTCTCATTTATTTATTCAACTTTGGGCATTAAAATAAGGTTATTAATTACTCTTTTAAAGCTGCTCCAACGGTATTAATTTTTCTTCATTTGGTGTGGTCCAATCCAACTTTAGAACCAATTATGACTTCTACCCTGCATCATCCTAACCGCAAAAACCACATCCCTACCTTATCTTAAGAAACAAGTAGCAAGGTCCTCCCTCCTATGTAGAGTCTTGCAGTACCACTAATGCCATGTTTGATTCATTCTGGAAATGAAAATGAAATTCTTCAAGTTGTTGATAAAGGGTCCTGTGCAGCATAGCAACACTGCTACTTGATGTTGAATCAAATGGAAAACGAGATAGAACCAACCACTTTCCCTTCTCCATCTTTCTTTTTGAATAATAATAACTCATCAATCATTTGCTGTTTGAACTTTTAATTAAGTTGCTGTAGTTCTTTCCTTTCTTTTGTTCGCCTTTTCTCTCTATGTGCAGTAAATTTACACATCTCAGCACTTCTGTTTTGCAAATATAGGAAAGTTCTTATCCACTTCAAATGCATTACACATGACGATCAGATATAATATGTATGTCCGGCGATCAGATATATAATGCATAACACGTAAATTGTCAAGTGTAATAGATTGTGTTTTACATTCGACAATTAGATATACAATATATGTACATTAAGCGGTTAGATATATAATGCATAATACGTAAATTGTCAAATGTAATACATCCGAAATGGTAAAATTTTTCATCTAAGTGTGTATATATATATATATGTTAAAGACAGATTAGTTTATATGATAAAAAACCAAGAGAAATAGACAATCTTTCACTTTTTACCGCCCTTCTTCATATTAACCAAATCCAAAAGAAGGTAGTGTTGGATTTTATTTCATTTTTTAGTATATATTAATTCATGTCATTTTCTTTGCAGTAAATGACACAACGATTCAGCTTCTAATGAATTATTTATTTATATATCCATCATAAAAATCAATTTCTCAATCTAATGACACAAGAATAGAACCTATAAAAAAAAAGTACAAAAATCTTATAATAAATATAGATTTAATTTATAGAGAACAGAATTGCTGAAGCAACATCTACATATTGACAATTACACGATCAACTTAAAATGCATCCATCACCAGCAAGATGCTCTTCTGTCTCTGATTTTCACCTTGCAGCAGCAAAAAAACTTTGATCATATAGTGAGAATCTGGTGTTTTTATCTTAAATAGAAACAGAGCGGGCGATGTAGGCATGGATGACCCAGTCAAATACAAACATTAAAATTTTTCTGAAGCTCAAGTGACCTTAGACAGTGACCTTAGCAAGGGAAGAAAGGGTCATCGGATTTTAGCCCTCTCAGCACTCTGAATCATCAAGGCAGAACAACAATTTAAAAAGATCCAACTGCCGATGATGGCCTGCTGCTTACCTCCATTATGCAACTCTTTATGAATAATTATACCCCCATCCTCATTTCTTTGGCAGAATCAATAGCCCTAAACTATCCTGTTCAATGTACAACCTTAAGTCCTGAAGTCAATTGGGGGAAGTATTAGTTCTTTCCTAAGCAAGGTCATGAACTCCTTCCCATGTCTTTTCCAGAAAATTCTCCACCTCCGAAAGAGGCTGCTGCCGCAGCTACATCTAGACTGCTACCGATAGACGTAATTAGAGCTGATAGGCTACTGCTAGGACTTCCACCAGCAGCCATTCCCAGTCCTAGAAAATCAAGAGTAGTTTGCTTAGGACCAAATACAGAAGGAGTTCCCATCATCAATTCTTTTAACCCTGAGCCTCCATCACAAGGTAAGCCAAGTCCTAGTCCAGCAGTAACCGAGCTATTCTCAGGCTCCACTTGCCTGTGTCCCCATTGCATATTGTCCTGCTGAGAAGAAGATGATGTAGACGACACAATCCCCAAACCACGGAGCAATGATGCATTGGTAGCAGCAGGCCCCATTTGAGCTGCCTTTTGTAATAGTGCAGTGGCTGACATTGCTGGTTGACGTGGAGGTGCATATTGCCTACGCTCTTGCCCTGCAGTACCAAATATTGATGACCCATGACTAGTGGAGAGACAAAGAGAAATTGGTTCAGTAGAGGATGGAGCAAGGTCTGGTGAGCGTTCAGGGTGAGTCATGGCCCGAATTAGGTCAGTAAATGCAGGAGTTTGAGTCGGCTGTAGGCTACCAGATGCAGTTGAGGAAGCAAATAAACTACTAAAGACACCACTGCTAGTGCTACCATTGCTGCTTGAGCTAGTATTGCTGTTACAACTTCCATTTAAACATGCTGGGGCAGGTCCAGGTGCAGGTGCAGGAGCAGTAGCAGGTTCTGCTACTGGTGCTTCTTCAATTGGAGCTGGATTACCTGGCAACTCTGTCCAAGTAAAGAAAGCAAGAAGCAGACATAAAAAGGTTACTCAAAACATAGAGTCATGGAAAGTTAGGCTATCTTTATGAAACACTTTAAATGAAAAAGCAAGACCCAATAATGGTTCCCTTTCTATAAACTAAATCCACTTCTGTTTTCTTTTTTAGCTTTTGAATTGCTTGTTTTCTTTATCATATCAAAGATTGCAAAACCTGAATCTCACAAGTTTGGGAGAAAGTTTATATTTGTTACTTCCTTTAGCTCTACATCAAATAAAATATTCTACGCTAATTATCTTAATAAATACAAAAGATCAATACCAGACAAAAACTACTAGATTCCAAGACCTAAAGAAAGAGAAAGAGAAAGAGAAAGAGAAACAACAAAGATTTCTTATTCATTAAGACAAAAAAATATAAACGGACAAAAATTTGGAAACTTTCTTCCTAATTTCACTCAATTTTTTTTCACCTGGACTGTGAGTTGGCGAGACTGACTGAGCTCGAGCTGGTGGAGCTGGTGGAGCTGGAGGTGGAATTTGAGCTGGAACCGGAGCTGAAGCTACTGCTGGTGGTGTTGGATTTTGAGGGGGAGTTGGATCAGCCCTCAGCTCGGTTTCTGAATTCGGTTTCACAGCCGAAGGCTTTGGATTTGAAGTTGGAGGCTGAGCTCGAGCACTCTCCTCAGCTAAAGCATCACAAAAGGCTCTATGCGTGATGAAGCTATCCCTCCTTCATAACAAACAACAACGAAACTAACTTCAAACATCCAAACCCATTTGAGAAATTACATAATCAAAGCAAAAACAAAAATCAATTGGAAAAAAAAAGAACCTTGAAAACAAAGTTCCGCAATCGCATTTATACTCTCTAGTGCCACAAATCTTTGAGTGAGCTTTCCAATCGGACTGAACAGCATATTTCTTGGAACACTTGTCACATTTCCACTTCTTTTCACCATGTTTCCTACAAAAATGCTTCTTTATCCCAGTAAGATCACCTAATGCTCTTGATGGATCATGATGAACACAAGTTGGTTCAGGACACACATAAACTCTCTTCTTCACTTCTTTACTTGATCTTTGCCTTAATTTCCATGGTAGATTATGTCCCCGGCGATGAAGCTGTAAGTTTTGATCTCTTTGAAACCCTTTATTGCAAATTTCACATACAAATCTATTAGTTGCCAGTAGGGTCTTTGGCGACAAAGCAATCACTTCTGCATCTGGATCTGCAACAAGAAGTTTTTTTTTTTTTTTTCAAAAACAAAAAAATCAACCACCACCCAATTAATCAAGAAAAGGGAATCAATCAACATATATACATATATCATTACATTACCTGGCATTCCAGGGAGGTTCCTCTTTTTCTTGGTGGTTTGTTTAGGTGGTGGAGGAGGCTGGTTGCCGGAAGAAAAAACACTAGCTTCACCAGAAGCAGTAGAGGAATTATCCAAATCACCGGACATGATAACTTAAAGTTGGTAGAAGAAAACTAAACAAACAATTGAAAGTGAAATTACTACTAAAAGATAAAGACAATTACAGATCAAAACAAAAGAGAAAAGAAAGGAGAAAATAGCTTAGGTCATTAAACAGAGAATTTATAAAAGAAAGAAGCTACTGGACAAAAAAGATAGAAACTTTTTTTTTTTTTTTTTGGTTTTTATTTTTGAGCTCTGTTTCTTCTTTTAGGGTTTTGTTTGAGCTCTGTTTTCTTGTTTCTGTTTCTCAGCTACCAGTCAATCTAACTTTAAGAAAAAAAATTAACCCAACTACCAGCTCTTTGTAACACATTAATCAAAACAAAGAAACATAATGATTAAACACAAAGACTGAAAGCTCGAAGAAGCACTAGTAAGTAAGTAAGCAATCAATCAATATTTCAAAACAACTCATCGCCGGGGACTAACTCGTCTTCTCCGATCAAACAGTCAAAGTACTGAATAAATAAACAAATACTCAGAAGACCCAAATCAGCAAAAGTGGGAAACAGAAGCAAAAGAAATTGAGATAGATATCTAATATAGATGGACACAGAGACTTTTGTGTGTAAAAGCTTTTTAACGAGAGCTGAAAAAAAAAGCCAAGTCTTTGGTCTTTGCTCTTACTTTTCAGAGAAGATTAAAAAAATAAAAATAAATGAAGATTTTATTTAATAATCAATTTTAAGGGAAAAAATATATATATATATATATATAATATAATTAATATGGTTAAAATATAGTATCTTTATACGGTCTCTTTTTATTTTTTCTTTCATGTTATTAATACGGGTAGTCACAACAATTTTAATAGATAAATTTTTTTAACACCTATTTTTACATGCAAAAGGTCTGAATATAAGATTTTATTTAAAAAATTAATTTTTTATTAAAAATTTAATTTTTTTTCACTTAAATCAATTAATTTTTTATTAATAATAGATAATTAATTTATTTTAAGAGTAATAAAAAATTATTTATCAACTTTATCTTATGATGCTTGAACAATATAAATACAATAATTTATATTACATCCTTTCACTCAAATTACTATTTCAAATAAAATTATTTATATCTAAAGGTTAATAAAATTAAAAAATAATAATGGAGAATTTTTATTATTCATGCACCATAAATTTCTATCTTTATTATATTCAGTTGGTATAATATATATATATATATATATATTTGTTTTAAAATTACATATTCATTTTTATTTGTTCTAAATTATTAGTTATTCAGTTTTATTAAAAAGATGAAATTTTTCATGGATTGCAAATTGAAAGTACATTTTGACACAAAAAAATTATTAATGATAATACAAGTAATAAATACTAAAATAATTTTTTAATTATTATTATTCAAATTAAATTAATAGATCTCTTTTAATAAGTAACTTAATGATATGCACCTTTTAATGACTAATTAGATCAAATAAAATGGGTTATTCCACCAAATAATTTGGCCATCAAATAAAATTTTGTCGACAAAATAATACTTTAACTATGTTAAACAAAAATAGTGTGTTAATTAAAAGGTTTTAGTTTAGTTAAGTATTTAATTAAATAATACCTTAATTTTGGCTTATTGTGCAATTTTTTTTATTTTTTATTTTTTTGCCTTAATTAATTACACAACAAGGAAGAGGATTTACCGTGCAGTTGTCGTTTTCAGACACAATGGGATTAAAAAAAACAGCGTTCGGTGCTGTGTCGTTTAGTGAAGTGGTTTTTTTTTTTTTTCCTTGTTTTTTAGTGTTTGTTTGCTTTAGGACAAGAACAAGAACGAAGCTTGAAGGAGGATGGTTTGGACTTTGAAGTGCCTGTCAAGTTTTTGTCTTTATTGTTAGATTTAATATTTCTAATTTTATTATTTTTTATTAATAAAAAGGCCATATAATCATTTACCGATAATTTTTATAGTCGTAAATAATTTTTTGATTTTAAATTAAATAAAAAATAATTTATAAATCAATAATAAAGAACTACCAGATCTAATAATTTTATTATCATTTTTTTAGCTAAATATTTTTAAAATTTACTAAATTTTAAGTAATATAATTCTATCAAAGACATTATTATAAGAATGGATAAGTTCTGAACAACTAATTATTATGATGTTATTAATAATAAAATATTGATAATTTTTTTTATGAATCATTTGTATTTATAATTTATTAAATTCTAACTCGATCTTAATATAATCATAACATTGATAAAAATCTTTCAACAATTATTTAATATTTGGAATAAGTGATATTTATTTATTGTATTTTGATTTATTATATTATTTTATTTTTGATATTTAAAAAAATACTTATTAATCAATGATATATGTTAAATTGTGCAATCGTTATTAAAAAATGATTAAAAAATATTAATTGTTGTAAATGTTAGAGATAAATAAATATTTTTTCAAATATTAAAGTTGAAAATGTATAATAAGTTAAAATATAAAGATAAATAGTAATTTTTTGTTAATATTTTTATTATTTTATTATTTTTAAATTCTAATAAAATATTTTCAATTAAAAATTAACATCAAAAAGTCAAACAACTTTTTTTTGTAAGACTTTTTAACTGTTTAGCCAATTTTATTTTGACAAGTGGGATACAGTGGTGAACTTGAACATGCTTGATTGGTACCCATTTTTAAAAATTAAGATAATTCTGCACTCTTTTTTTTTTTTTTTTTTTTTTTGAACAGAAAATTTTGCATCTCTATAAATAGAGAGGACTGCACAAAAATGAGGTGTTTTGGATTAGATTTAAATAGATGTTAGAAAAATAGAAAGACATGTGGCTTAATTTTTGAAACTTTTTTCCTTAGTTTTATAAAATTCATGATAATCTTTTTGTTTTTGGGAAAAAAAAGGTTTGCTTTGGTCCTACCCAAATGATCTTTTATCATTCGCCTTTGGGAAAAATGAGAATTGAGTTTCATGTCTCTTGAAGCAACCATGGAGATAAGATTGACCAAAAATTTTTTATTATTATTTTTGGGAAAATTCCTAAATTTCTTGTTCATGGTAAAAATAGCAATGTTTCATGTCAAAGAGTTACCTCAATTATTATGAGTTTTTTTTTTTTTTTTTTTTAACAAAGATGAAATTTTATGCATTATGTGAGGAAAATTACTTAATATATCACTATAAGTGAAACAAATTCTTTCTTTTATAATAATAATTACACCTATAAAATATGTTCATGAAATACAATAGTATAATAATCCTCCAGGAAAATGAAAGAAAAAAACTTCATTTTAAACATTTACTTTCCATATGTATCATGGAGAAGTTAATTCGGAGTAAAACTTGATAATATTCTCTCTATAATATCAACTTAATCTACGGATTAACTACTCTAAATAATTGATCAAACAACCATGACGATGAATAAAATTCCACATAAAAATTAACCACCACACTGATAAAATATAATTATACCTATAGAAAAATATTCATAGAATTCGAGATGTATACTCAAATCTATATAAAAAGCAAAATGTTTTAGTAGATTTTGAAATTATGATGAGTTGATGGTTTAAAATCAATATTTTGAAATATAAGAGCAGATGTATTTTTTTATTTATTTATTTTCATTTGGTATTAAAGTCCTATTTTAAAAGTCACTCATTATTTGATGGAAGGTTATTATGCTTTGGCGGAAAATTTGGATGATCATGGATTAATCCCCTACTTTCTTCCCTTCTTATGTTAACAAAACTAACATGCTATCCATTTGTATTAAGGTCGAAAACAAAACTACTATTTTAAAAGGTCATAAAAAAAATTACACGTTTAGATCATAGTAATACAAATGGTAAAATTTTCTTATAAATATTTAAAATACAATTTTTAATAATTCCTTTATGGAGATATTTTGAAATAAATTACAATTTAAATATTTCTCTTGTTTAATTTGAAAGTCTATTTTTTTTAAAAAAATTAAATATAATTTCATTTTTTATCTAAACTAACGGTATTTAGAGTTCATTAAACTTTAATTAATTTTATTTAACTCGAATAAAATTATAAAAATAATAAAAATTATAAAAATAATAAAAAGTCTTATGACAATTAATTTAACGCAATTCAAATTGAAAAAAAAAAGTAATTCATATTTATATTATTTGGGAGTTTAAACATTTGATTTGTTTAAAACTCTTTCATTTTATGGCATTTTAAAATTATCATTAATAAATATATCTATAATATTTAAATAATACACATGAAAGAAATTTTACAATTTATTATTTAATAGTATTATAATATATGTAACTTATTATTCAATTAATGATAAATATACATTTGTACAGATATAGTACGAGTTTAAACATTTGAGACATTTTTAAGTCATCATATGATTAGACAAAAAAATTAATGATAAATATACCTATAATGGCTTCAAAGAAAGGTTTGATATAACGTCTGCCAATATAATTTTATTTTTCACTTTTTAAAAACTTTACAAAATGTTAAAAAAACCCCACAAATTAGAAAAATGACTTTTAAAATAAAAGGAGCAAAAGCCGGCATGCATTTTTATTATTTTTCTACTTAAATACACAACTTTTCTTGCATTGACTTGGTTCTTGCCGTGCCCCATCACTCTTTTTTTCTTTCCCTTTCTATATGCTTTAATTAATTAGCCGGTTCTAATTTTTTTCAATTATGTGATATATTTGGTATTTGATAATTATATAAATTTTAATTATTTTAAAGTTTAAATCAGATAAATTTTATAGGAGAAAATTTTTTCAATGCCGTACAATATATGAATTTAAGATTCTCAAGAAAAAAAATTAAATAATTATCATTTAAATTAAGAGATATTGATTTGTTTCTTCAATTTAAATAATCAGTCAAACATCGTAAAATTCATAATGCTATTGTTAAATTATGTTTAATTAATTATTCTGGGTCTAATTTTGTTGGTTCCATCATACTTCACCTTCTCATATTAAAATATTTGGGTTTACTAAAAATAATTTATAATAAAATTATTTTCAGAATTTGTTAGAACTGACCACTCGTATTGTATCATTTTTTAGTTAAAATATCAGACTTACATTGAATTTAATTTCTTATAATAATTTACACAACAATATAGACATCACAATATCATATCATACATATATATATATATATATATATATATAAGACAACCCTTTATTGTATTATTGAAAAAATTAATAGAGTTGATGCAGCAAAATAATATTTATAAAAATAAAATAAATTTATTGTAAAAATAATCAAACAAATAAATAAATTGAGATAGTTAAACTAGTCAATGAGTAAATAAAATATGTAGTAAAACCTGCCGTATAAATAATATAAATATTTTAATATAGTTCATCCTTAATTCTTGGACTACATTCATGAGATAAAATTTAAGATTTTCTTTCACCATAAAAATAATATATACAAGAAAAAGTTTTCTCTAAATCAACAGTAAAGGTACACAATAAAAGAGTTCTCGCCTAAATAGTGGCACTCAAAGTGTTTCCCAAACACCCCAAAATATTTTTCTCACTATTTTGTCACTTACCCTTTGATAAAAATTTCTCAAATCCTTAAAACTCTCTTACACTCATAAAAACTAACTAGCTTTGGCTCTCACCTCACAAGCATATTGTAGACACTCGGTTCAATCAACCTATGATCGAGGTTGAATTATGGATGCTCGATTTGGTTGGCTCGCAATAGAGCATAATGATGAGAAATGTAAAGCTTGAATGTAAGAGTGAAACTCGAAATCTTCTCGAAAATGAGCCTGAAAGCTTGAAACCCACAAATCCAAGCCTATAGCCCTTATAGAACAAGCCCAAGTCACCCCGACCCAATAGGCCCAGTGCAAAGCCAGCCAGAGAGGCGATTACCTCTATGGCAGCAAGTGATGAGGCAATCGCCTTATCATAGAGGCATTGCCTCTGCACACAACCATATGCCTTTGCATTTACCACTTGTCTTTGCATAAAATGTAAAGGTGATAATAATGGTTTAGGGTAGGCCCATCTCGACTTGAACTCAATCTCTGGTATGAAAAAGACAATTTTTGGATAAAGAAAAAGACTAAAAAATGTAATGATGAAATAAAAAATGTAATGATGAAAAAAATGGTTGAGGTATGGGCTACGCATAAGATTAAAAAAGAAAAGAGGAGAGAGAGAAAAGGGCAGCCATTAGCAACAATTTTAGCCAAAAAAAAAGAGTTTTTAGAGAAAAGAAAAGCTCTAAAACAAAAAGGAAAAACGCTCTTGAAAAGGGAAGAAGGTGATCCAAGTTCAAGGGTCATTTTCTTAAAGAAGAAGGGTAGAAAAACTTGCATTCAAGGGAAGTTCAATACTAATATCCATTTCTGAGGGCTAACTATATTGGAAAAGCTTATCTTTCAGTAATTATATTGACTTCTTATCAATGGTTAAGATATAGATTGGTATAATCTTTTACTTGCTTGTACAACCCCTAGCTTACTTGCTTATTCACTCTCTTAAGTTCATTGCTTGTGATATGTCATGTCCTTAGTATGATTTACTGAGTTTTAGGTGTAATTGTGAGTCTAGCTTGTCTAAACTAGTTGATCTTTACTTAAAATAAAATTTTACTAGTTTGAGAGTCATCTGAGCCTGTTGATTAGGGGACGCCTCTTTACTATCATAAGGTGATCGCCTCTTTGACCGACCTTCGCATGGCTTTGTTCGTTATTTCTTGTAAATTATGCATGATTTGAATCTTTATGAATTTCCTTACTTGCACGCCTTTAGTCTCTTTTATATGATCATTTTTATACTATTGTTCGGGCTAATGTTTAAATCATCGCAATTCCTACTTACATCAATTTGATTCATAAATTGACTTGATGGTTCCTTTTGTAGGATTTTACATATTTTCAGAAGTTATTATTTTGTGTATTACAGGGAATCAAAATGATCTTGATCATCCAATCGAGCCCCTAACTCTCTTGCCCTTTTGTTTATAGTTAGGCGTAGTTTAATACTTATTTACTTTTGGTTTATTTTCCATTTATTTTACATTTCTTTGAACAAAACATTATAATCCCTTCCCCATTCATTTGGAATGTATGGTTGTGAATTATTACTTATTTTATTTACATTGAATGATTAGGACTTAAAGCATGAAATGGGATTAATATGAAAACTTGGACCTAACTGGAAAGCATATAGAGGCAAGTGTAATTTTGAATGTAAATAAGAAAATAACTAAATAATTAAAGGTAATAAAACATAAAACATAAACAGAGGCCAATCACAAAGTTGGGTGGGCAATCCAAAAGCCCATACCCAGTTTTTAAACTTGATCTCTGATGACGACTTTTAGGAACCTCCATGCAATCCAGTTGTTGTCTAGTGTGTTTCAACTTTTATCTGGGTGGTGACTCCATCTTTGATTAGGATTTATAACCTATTTTGTATTTCCTAGTGGGCCTTGATCCTATATAATGTCGTGGTTGCTAGACACTTGGGCGTGCACTATACCCTACCGCCTATCGTGGTAACTCTACTAGGGATAGAAAAACTTATTCTAGTGTTTTTGTATTTTATTATTTCTTTTGCATTTACTGCATATTTTCACACAATGAGCACTCATTCCCTAAATAACTCAATGATAATCATTACTTTGTTGCTTGTGTTTCACTCAAACTTGGCGATGGAGTATTTGATTATTATCACTCATAACACATACTTATCCATGTCGCATAGAACCTTAAGTGGGGAGACGTAATGGAGATATATCACTGTAAGAACAAAAGCCTTTTTCACTTGAGACTTAGCTCATGTAGTGACCTAGCAACTTCCTTTAGGATATTCTAAAATGCATGTGTTTAATGCTATATGGAGGACCTTGGCATAAAATCTTGGCCCATTATAAATGGACTATGTCAAAGTAGGCCTACTACTTGTTCATTCATTTTGAGAGATATCTTGCATACGTTAGTTTTGCTATCCCCTATTGATAATTAAAACCCAGACAAAAAATTATAGGACAAGAAACTTATTATTGAATACGTGTGTGGGAGGAATAAGGGTGGAAGTAATCATGCCTACATTCATTGCTATTTGTTTGTTTTTCCATTTCTGTTCATGTAAAAAAAAATTACATTAATGCACACATGACATTTATTGCAATTTTTAAAAAATTCATTTTTCTTAACCATAAACCTCTTTTTGTTTGGAAATAGATCAAGGAATTTGGCCCACTAATATCAAGGATTTAATAAAATAGTTGAGACCACTTGACAAAAAAAGCAAGATGGCAGGACCCTCTGATTTTGATATTGGAGCATTCAAGAAAGAACTGTTGAAAGAGATCGGGGATGAGATGCGACAAATGGTTAAGGACATGGTTATTGAGATTAGAGGAAATATGCTCTCTAATGAAGATGATTTTGAAACTAGAACTGTTATGGGCGAGTAATTGAAAGAAAAGCACCAGCAGATTCAGTTGAGACTGAATGGATGAAAGACTTAACAAAATAGATGAATCAACTGTAGACTGCATTGAAGAACCATGGGCTCAATTTGAACTTCACTGATGTTGACTTGGATTTAGATTTTAAAGAATCACTACCCTTGAAATACAAATTCCTAAATATAAAGAAATACTTTAGGATTAATGATCCTTACTTGCCCTTGAAGCAGTATGTCACTTACATGAAAGCCATTGGGTTGTTAAAAGCTCAAATTATCAAATAATTCCCATTTTCCTTCGAAGGAGTTGCTCTTAAATGGTACTATACTCTACATGCACATATTTACCAAGAATGAAAGGAGTTGTGCTCAATCTTCATTAAGCAATATAGGTTGAATTCATAATTCAAAGTCTCTCTTCATGAGCTACAGAATATAATGCAAAGACCTAACAAGTTCTTCATGAGCTTCTTAGATAGGTGGAGAGGGAAGTTGGCTTAGATGAAGCATAAGCCTATAGAATCAGACCAGCTAATTATAGCCATAGAAGTTTGCATTCCACCTATGGCTAACAAATTAAAGGACATAGGCATAAGGGACTTCAAAGAGTTGTATCATTTTGGAGTACAAGTTAAATCTTACTTGAATTTGGATATTCATGAGTAGTTGTTTGTCAATTGAGATTATAATAACTCAGAACCATATTTTACTGCACCATTTTGTCTTTAATGCTTATGAATGTTTGATTATCTAATTTATATGAGTATGAATTTGTTATAATTGTGCATACAGTCTTATGCTTGAATGAGAGAGAGAATTGAAAAAATAAAAAAAAACCCATAAAATGAGAAGGCTAAAATGTCAGAATTAACTTTCAAACTTTTTCTTCAAGCACAGTTAACCTTAGTTTTCCCTGAAATGAATCCCTCATATTCATTAAGAAAATAAAAGAAAAAAGAAAAAGAAAAAAGAAAAAGAAAACAAAAATGAAAAAGAAAAGGAAGGAAAATATGGGAAAAGAAAAAAGGAAATCTTTGTTTGTTCTACTAACATTTGAAAAGTCAATTTCAAGCAATTCTTGGAAAGTCCTTATTCTTAAATAAAACTACAACCAATTGTGAGCTAAAAAATAGTTGGTTAGAAAACCCGCAAACGGCTTACTAACAAGTATAATGTGACATGCCTAATTATAACAGAGGAGTAATCATGTGGAGATAAGCATGACCAACATAATGTTAGCACGTGAAGTGTCAGACATATACTTATCATTTTCATAGCAATCAATATCATGAGTAACATCAACGTCCGACAATCAGTAGCAAGAGTAGTTAGTAGCTAAAGTGACAATATGAACATCAAGCATAACAAAAGTGACATACCATCACCATGAATTACAACCACCTAGTTAGATTGAAAATTCCTAGAAAGGAAGTGACCTAGGCAAAAAAGAAAAAATTAAAAAGATAAAAAAATGAAAGACCCAGCTATGTTCAAAGACTCTTAGAAAAGGAGCGACCTAGGAAAAAGAGAGAATATAAAATAAAATCGGTTGCATTTTCATTCTAAGAAAAGTAGTTCAATAGATCATAAGATTCTACTTAGTGGTGCGAAATTAAGAGAGTTTATCAAGTCCTTGATTATGGGGCAATTTTTGAGATAAGTTGAGTCTCATGAGTAATGGAGTTTTTAAATAGAGTTTCTTTCACACTAAGGGTCAAACGCAACCATCATACGACAACAAAGCATTCTAAGGAAGCAACTAAGCTAGGGGCATGTGTTGTTATCGTAATCTCAATTTAATCATAAAAGGGTCCTAATTTCTATTCCATTTGGATAGACTCAACTTTTGGATTCAAATTCTTTGATGGAAGGAGAACCAGTTCCCAGAGATTAGCTTTAAATAGAAAAGGAAATTGGCTAAATCATTTAAGATTTCTTATTTTCTCTTAGCTCATGCATACATAAAATTTTTATAAGAATTATTTTGACATCTCATACATATGCGCATTAGAATAAATACTTGTTTTTTATAAGTATTCCACACACCATGTCAGCATGTGTTGTCAAATCACTTTTGAGAGTTTTTAAAGATCACGACCATGCATACATTGATTTTGAACTCTTTTCTAGATGTTTTACAAAAGTGGGCTAACTCTTATGTATAGCACCCAATTTCATGATGTAATTGTGCACAATTGCGACGTAAGCCCCTATGATGAAATTTATTCAAAAATTGAACTTAGTTGTTGATTTTCTGGACTTTAGGGACTAAATTGCAACGTTTTTTAGGATTTGATTGCAAATAAGTCATTTTTTAAAGGGTCTTTTGGTAATTAAAAGTTAAAAAAAAATTATTTTTTAGGATCGGCATTGCACAGTACTGATGCTCAATAATTCCATTTTTTAATTTTTTTTTGTATTTTTCCTTATTTTTATCGATTTTTTCAGTGTTTTGATCGGTTGAAAAATTCAAATTTTTATCTGATAAGGTTTTTTTTAAAAAAAGAAATGCAAAAGATATTTTTTTAAAATCAAAACAAACGTTATCTGATTTGATCAAATAGGTCTGTTCCTCCTTTGGAGAAAGTTCAATACATGCAAACTCTGCATTTAAAAGTAGAGTCTGCATGCTTATGAAAGGAGGGTTTTTTTTTTGGCTAGAGGCTTGGTTGAAGGATTTTTTTTTACAAGCGGAAAAAAAAGCTTTGATTTCTTCTGTTCTTTAAAACCCTAATTTTGCAGTTCATTTGAGGAAGACGATGCAATGATTTTTAGTCTCAGTCCATAATCAAATCAACACTGGGTCAATTTCATCGGTGAAAATCCTAATCTAAGGGGCCGAAAAAGGGCATATGCACAACATTCATTTTTTCTTTCTTCTCTTCTATGATTTTTATTCATTTCATTAATTGTTTTATTATTTAATTTCACTACTAATTTGATTTTTTTCGTTGTTTTTTTTGTTTTGATGTGGATTGAGGAGGAGGATACCACCTGTGTTTAATTGGACATAAGATTCATGGAATGTCATGAATGAACCTGTACTGTTTTAATAATAGTTCTTAGGATTTTAAATCTACATTTTGGTATCTTGTGTAGTTTATTTTAATTTATGGGTGTATAATTATTTAATTTTAATTATGTACGTAGTTTGTAATAACCCCAGTAGTGGGAATAGTGAAAGATTTAAATTTTTGTATTTTAAAATTGATTAGTAATTAGGTTCAATTAGGTAAAAATCAATTAAAATCAATGGTGACAGTAACTTAAATTAGGGTTTGCATATAATTAATTTAGGGTTTTTTTAGAAAATCATTGTAATATTTGTTTGATCTATTTTTTGTGTTTTATTTATTTTGGGCTTGTTTTTGGGCCCCAAACCTACATTTAGGTCTAACCCACTTAATAAATAGGTTTAAAAAATGATTTAGGTTTTTTTAAATAATTAAAATCAACTTAGGCCCATTAGGTTAATTAGATTTTAGGCCCATTTAGTTAATTAAAATTGTTTAGACTTAGCTTAGCCCATTTAATTGCATTTGTTTTAAAATAAATAGACCTAGGCCCACATTTCATTTAAAACAAAACCAGATTAAGACTTAGGCCCACTAATTTAATTTCTTCTTTAAAATTGAATAGACTTAAGCCCATATCTTAGAAAGACTAAAAAAATAGATTTAGGCTCATTAATTAATAAAATGTAGGCCCACTTTTATTCTATTTTCACTTGTAAATAAAATGTAGATTTAGCTAACTTATTTAATAAAATTAACATAGTTTAGACTTAAGGACGACATGATCTTGAGTGCATTTTTACTTGTAATTTTATTGACTTGTTGCTTTTTTGGGTAGATGAATGTTAATTAGGGTTTAATAAAATTACATGTAATTAGAAGATGAAATAATTATTTATAAAATTATTCTAAATGTACACGAGACTAAGAGAAGTTAGTATTTCGTATCCAGAATCTCCTGGTTGTGGTGCTAATTTTCTTTTAAAGAATTGAGTACCACTAATCAAATTGTCCCAGTTATTACCCTGGGTGGTGACTCCTCATCTCCACGCCATGTCTTTGTGACAGTGGTTAGTGTATTCTCTAAGGCCCTAAGCCTAAATAGTGTCGCGGTTGTTAAAATCTTGGATGCGCGTTAAATCCCGCCATCTACAGTGGCGACTCCACTAAGGATAAGGATACTGATTCTACTTGTGTTATTTAGAATTGTTTTATTGATTATTATTTCATTCTTGCATTCATTCTGCATGTCCCTACTAAACCGATGGCGTTGGTTTATGATTCCATGATTCCACTAGCTTCATGGAGTTGTAGATTGGCTAACCATTACTTTTAGCCTTAATTTGGTTCAAGAGAGATTACTAGGCTCATCTGACCAGAGTCTGTAACCCAAGTCCCTAAGGGGGGTAATATTCTTTCGAGTTGGTAGAGGATGCTGGGCCCCTCTGACCTTGGCCTATAACTCAAAGTCCATCATGAAAAGCATCTTGCTAAGGGAGCCTTAACTTTTCACTCAACCCTAACCACATATAATGACCTAGTTACTTCCCCTAGGATCTTCACCCAAAGTGCTTGTTTGTTTGAATTTCCATGAGGTATTTCTATTTATAAAAGCCCAGGCCTATACCTTTGAAGCTCATTCAGGCTAGTAAGGATTAGGTTAGACCTTTATATTTAGAAATGTTGCTTCTGTGCTTTATCTTTTAAGAGAGATTTGGCATGCGCGTTGGCTCTTAATATCCCCTATTGATATGAAGGCCAAGACCAAAAATTCTAGGAAAAGAAACTCACCATTGAACATGTGTATGGGAGAAATAAGGTTAGAAGGCTTATGCTTGTTGCCTGTTGATTGCTTCTTGATACTTGCTACTTGCTACTTACTAAGTGCTTGCCTGCTATTTGTTGCATAGCATGTGCATCATGCATACATGCATACATACAGTCCATGCATCATACTAATACCTGATTTTATGGCCATCATATATTCATCTGGGTCTTCTCATATCTGAGGACGAAGAGGTGGCAGATTGACTAGAGTTGATTTAAGTCCGAATTCTATAGCTCAAGGCATTCTTCACAAATTAGAGAGACTAGAGGGGAGTCTAATTAACCCACTATTCCTAGAAGCTGAATCAGCTTAGATTGAACAAATTGAAATGGAACAATAACCAAAGATGTGGACCTTGGAGGACATGAAGGGACCTTTGATGGATGATATGAAAGCTATGATACAAGATGAACTAAGAAAGGCCTTGGCCGGACTTATGCAACCTATTGTTGGATAACCACCTACTGTTGTTATTGAATAACCACCTACTGCTACTGTTGGACAGCCACCTATTGTAGGAGCTCCACTTATTGCTGTAGCTCCTCCACCTACTGCTAACAATGCTGGGGGGCAACCTGCTCCTAGAAATGTGCCTGCTACTGATGTGAGAATGGAGGACATTGAAAACTATATGGTAGAAAAGGCGAAGAGAGAATCACTTGAATTGGTTCAAGACCTTGAGTCTAAGTAGATGCAAGCATTGACTCAGAAAATGTCTAAGATGGAAGAGCTGATTAGATGACAAGGAATGGGGTATTCTTTTGACTTTGATGACATGCTGCAAATGGAGGGAGATAAGCTGCCTGAAAAATTCAAAATGCCTCAGCTGTAGAAATTTGATGGGAGAGGAGATCCTAGAATTCATTTGAGCCAATACACAATAACCAAGATCACTACTAAAGCACCATTAGCAGTCATTGCTAGGCTGTTTGTATTGTCACTAGAAGGAATGGCTGTGAACTGGTACCATGGGTTAGAAAAGTCTGTTAGGGCTGACTGGAAGGAACTATGTACTGCATTCTTGAAACAATATGATTATAAAACTCGATTTGAAGTGTCTATTAGGGATTTGGAGTTGACTAAGCAGAAACCAAATGGGTCCTTTTCTGATTTCCTCACCAGATTCATGAATAAAGCAGGACTGATGAAAAATAAACTGGCTAAAAAGGATTAAGTTAGGATGATTGCTCGTAATGTATCACCTAATTTGGTCAAAAGACTGCAAATGATGAACCCAAAGACCTTCATAGATCTATATGATGACGGTCTACAAGCTGAAGAGATAGAGAATGAGAAAAAGAAAACTGCTAGAAGCACAGGAACCCAAAATTACTCAACTGGGGGCACACAACAGGGGAGCACTAGCTGGATTATGAAGGTGCGTGCAGTTCAGCAACCCCGAAGGTTCTTTAACTTCAACCAACCACTCTCCAAAGTCCTAGAGAGGCTAATCCAAAAAGGCCTACTCAGACCCTTAACCTTTTATAAGCCAAACCCAAATATCCCTGGTTTTGACCCCAATAATTACTGTAAATTCCACCAAGCTGCTGGCCATCCCATAGACAATTGTATTCACCTAAAACATGAGATCCAAAACCTGATAAACTCCGAAAAAATCACTGACCCTGAAAAATCCAACTCTAACCTAAACACCAGAAATAACCCTTTCCCAAACTACTAAAATATTCCACTACCAACCACCATGATGATCAACTCAGGAGTTAGTGAGGAAGAAGTGCTAAGCTCCTTTGAGGACCTAAACCCTATACCCAATGGAGAACCTTTTGGACAGCCACAGAGAGGAGTGAAAGATTTACTGGGCCAACCCTCAAGTAAGTTTGATTATAGAGTATTTTACTCGAAACCACCCTTTGTTGATATCCCTATTGAAGCAATTAAGCCCTTAGGTTGGGGAGATGAGTTTGATGATAAGCCAGTAAAAGAAGAGCCTGAAATTCCTGAGAAGTCGCTAAGAGGAGTTGAAGATCTATTGGGACAACCTTCGGGCAAGTTCGATTACAGAGTGTTATATTCTAAACCCGCTTCTGCTGACATCCCCATTGAATCGATTGTGCCGACAGGATGGGGTGATGAGTTTGAAGAAGATGAATTCTTAACCCCATAAATGTTCCAAGAAGAAGTGGAAGAGCTATTAAGCCAACATACGGACAAGCTGAGGGAGTTGAAAGGAAAAGAAACATACACAATGGAAGTGTGGAAGGATGGGAAAAGAGACCGAACCATTGGAGTTATTGACATCTGGTATAACTTTGATGAGGAAAGCCTAGGCGGTTTCGATGTTTGGAGTGATGATCCTAAAGTGAATCATGTCACTAGAAGTGGGAAGAATTATAAAGCAGCAGAAAAGAAAACAGAAGGCGTAATAGAAAAAGAAGATGCAGAAGTAAAGGAAGAACAGAAGGAGGATCTGATTTTGGAACAACTCAAGAAGGCTAAAGCGAGTGTGAGCATTTGGGAATTACCGATGCATTCGGGTAGTCACAAAAGGGCTTTGGTTAAAGCTTTATTGAATATGAGCATTGAAACGGCAGCTACGCCTGAGGCTATGGTAGTAAAGGTAATATAAAAGAAACATGGGCTAATAACATTCTCAGATGATAACTTGCCTTTGGAGGGAAGAAACCATAACAAGACATTATTTATCCCAGCTGAAGTAAAAGGGAAGAGAACCAACTTTGTAATGGTGGATGATAGTTCAGCTATAAATGTATGCCCATTAAAAATCCTACCTAATTTGGGTCTAAAAGTAGATGACTTGATGGCTTCATACCTCATAATCAGAGCTTACGATGACAGTACCAAGAATGTGGAGGGAACATTTCAGGCTTTGGTCAAAACAGGGCCTGTAGAGTCAACTATTGAATTTACTATATTGGACATCCCTGTTACTTATGCCCTGCTATTGGGAAGGCCGTGGTTTCATGCCCTGGGAGGAGTACCTTCAATAGTGCACCAGAAAATAAAATTCCCTCATGAAGGAGATGTCGTGACAATAGAAGTTGGAACCAATGCAGCTATGGCAGCCATACTTGATAAACAGAAACAAGTGTGTGCACCCCCTAGTTTCCAGATTGCTGGGATATTTGATAGGACTGAAATGGATCCGAGAGTAGCAAAAATGATAGAGAACATGAATTACTGGTTTGGACGAGGACTGGGGAAGAATGAACAAAGAGAATTCCTAGGATTCAAAAATCAAGATGACATAACAGGATTGGGTTTTACAAGGGAAGCAAAGCCAAAAGGTAAAAGGGCAAGGAAGAGATTCAATGCAAAAAAGAGGAAGCTTTATGCAAAATTTGGTCCTTTGAGTCAAAACTTCATCAGGTCAGGGGAAGGCAAATACTATATGAGAGCTAAGGAATCAGTTAGTGTTGCTGGAGCATATATCCCTAGGTTTTAGATCTTCAAGGAGTAGATTATGGAGAATCTAATGAAGGACAATAAAAAGGAAATGATGAAGCTGATAGCTGAGAGGATGGGTAGTACTGTTGTTAAAGAGTTGTTATGTCAACCACCTCAAGGACAACCACTATGAGACTTAGCATCGCTAGCATCTAGAATAGGAAATAAAATTTCTCATTGTATCATTGAAAAATTTTAATTTCTAGTGATCGATGATATAAATGTTGACCATGCTTACTTATGTAATGTACATCGTAATGGTACTGTGCATTATGGTATTGATTGCATCTGCTTGTTTGACATAAATTCAATTCAATTAGATTCATTCAGTGTGGGCACAAATGCAAATTTAAAGTACATCCATATATCACATAATGTAACTTTTAAAGATAGGAAATGTGAGAAAAAAATAATAAAAAAGGAAAGAACAAAGAGAGAATAAAAAAAAAGGAAAAAAAAAGAATAGTAAGGTAAAAATTAGAGAGAAAAATTCATGACTGACTGATAACAGGAGTTATATCATGTGATGTAATGAATGTTCTCATTTTTGCCCTAATGAATGATTAAAATTGAATTTTAAATTTTTTTTCAAACATCACATATTGGTCTTTATCATACTGCATAAGTATCTGAATGGAAAAACAATACATGATGAAAGTTAAATTAGAGCTATGAGATCACTATTTTAGTTACATTTTCTTTTTACCACCTCTTTTGTAATTTTCCTTATAAGCCTAGCGTCCCCTTATACCTTGAGAATTCAGGTGGCTCAATAACTTGCTTTTCAATCCATACATTATAACTATCAATTATTACATCAGCATCAAGCCTTATATTCTGCTCCAGAATTCTTCGAAGTGCAAGTCCAATTGATTTCATCATCCAGAATTCGCTTTAATCAGTTCACCCACTCTTATGCATCTTCAATACATGAGATTGCAGCTAATAGGGTTAGTAAGACAAAGGGCCAACAATAATAAATGACCAAACTGAGTCTCTTGTGCACATGAAGAAAGTGATTGCTAGGATGAATTCAAAATAAAGCTGGGGGGGAAATGTAACTTCAGGACAAATTAAGGGCAAAATGGTAAAAATAGTAAAACTTCAAAGTTAGTGAAAATGATCTCAGGGCAGAAAGGAGTATACTACAAGCATACAGATATAACAATTATCATACAGCAGAAGCAGTAACAAAAAAAAAAGTTCAATAGTGCATCGGTCAATTATAAGCTCCAGTGTAAAGCCATGGACCCCACTCACTAGCCTGGTTATTTGTCCGATAGACTATATCAGAAGCTCAAACATCAGAATTACCAACAATGAAGCATCAAGTGCTTGAACTTACAAGTTGTTGATGAGGCACCTCGTTCTCACACTCTAAGCTGCGAACATAGCTTTGCTCCAAACAGAAGACCTATTAGGATCATGCATGTTATGCAGAACATGCATACACTTGCATACATTTATTGTGAAATACTTTCTTTGCATAATAAAGTCTTTGAGCCTAGTCAAGATTGTCTAAACACTTTGCTACTAACATTCAAGGTTAGTGTTGTAAAAGTGCAGGAAAGTAGTCAGAGTATTCACATGTAAAGCATCTGAAAGGTAAAATAGGAAGCAACATTACCAAGAATCATCATCCTAGTGATCTCAAAAGGGTGTGGAATATGGTAATAAGAAAGTCGAACATGTCAGCGATACATGTGCTCGACCCTAAAAAGGGAAGAATGCACTTAAACTTGAGAGACGAATGCACTCTGAAGACTTCTTTGATGGTGAAATAAAAACATCTAACTTCCAATTATTTTCTTTGGCAGGAAATGTTAGGAAGAGGAATGAGGCCCTTTACCATAGCATCAATATTCAGCCTAAAGCCATAACCTCAATGGTAGAATATCACGACCTTGTGATCAGAGACATCATGATTAAAAGGGAAGAATGCACTCAAAACTTAGGACAAATGCACTCTGAAAAATTCTTTGATTATGAAATAAAAATCTCTAACTCATAAATCTTCTCTTTTGTAGGAAATGTTAGGAAGAGGAATGATGGAGCCCTCCACTATAGCATCAACAGAAGAAAGCCAACTTCGATGGCAGAACATCGCAACCCTTCGACTAGAGACATTATCACCACAATCAAAAAGGGAAGAATGCAAAAGAATAATATTGCATTTTAACAAAATTTTCTTCACTTACAAATAAACCATACTAACTTATTGTATTTTGTGCAGGGAAAATAAAAGAGAACGAAGAAGAGGAAAAGAATTGATACATCAATAAGAATGACTAGGATAGCAAATACTAATCACTCATCAAAATCTTACTCTGTGTAACAAATAGCCTGACAAATACCAAAGGGAAGTAGTATAACTCTATCTCTTTTTTTTATTTTGTAGTGAAGTACAAAGAAAATTTATAAAATTGAGATTAAATTCATTCACTTCATGGTATCATGTGCGAAAACTTATCTCATGACCTTTGATTTTAGTGGCTTTCTTTTATTAGCCTCGCAGAATTCAGATGTCTTGTTGACAGTTCTATACTGAGAGTTTCTAAAACTCTAATCAATCTAATGCTTACTTTACACCCAAACGAGGGGAAAAATGTGCAAAGACAACATCTATGGGCTTACAGTATAATTTGGTTGACTTTTAAAGTGTCATTTTAGTCTTTTGAATAATAAATGTGCATATAATCTACTCCAATCTCAGAAATGAGTATGAGTACAAATTCGTCAACGGTATCCATGCTGAATAATATGAGAAAGGCGGGGGGACATTAAGAGGAGAATCAAAACAAGAGCAAACATAATATACTCCAATGCCTAACAATGAGCAAGAGTATCAACGTGAACCTCTGGCGGTATACACACTGAGTAATACAAGAAAGGTGAGGGAATACTAAAAGAGGACCCACATTAAAAAAATGCTCTATTTACTCCAATGCTCTATAAGAGTAAGAGTATCCAAAGGAGCTTTCTAACGGTATCCACGCTGAGTAAATGAGAAAGGCGGGGGAATACTTGGATAAGGAAGAAAAGCACAAAAATAATTCAAAAACTATTTTGATACTTCGAATTCAATATTTTAATGCTTAATTTCCACAAGTTTTTTTTAGCAAATTTTTCCTAAAATTAAGTGTGGAAGTAAGCTCTTCATTTGGTAAATGTTATACTCTCAGCATAAGATGGTTAACAATGCCTCTAACCTTTGCGAATGGCAAATAAGTGATAGTCATAAAAATAAAAAAATAGTGAGATTTGTTAAGTACATGCTAAATTTTCAACATCATAATGTACTTTTATACATTCATCATTGTTGAAACTAACTTCAACAAGTCTGCAGGAATTGTAAATCCAAAAAGAAGTGCATCCAACTTGTAAAGTTAGTTAACACAGCAGTGCAATAGAGAGCAGTCAGATACAAACACTTAGAAAGTCAGGAATAGAGAAACTCTAAATCATTCATCTCGTGCTTTGGTATCAAGCCATGGGCTCCATCCTCTGGTAGGGTCATCATGAGTGTCTGGAGATCTAGCAAATGAAGTCTCAGCACTATACGAATCAAAGCCCAAGGCTGCAAGTTATCGATGAAGCATCTCATTCTCCTACTCTAGACCACTGGAATAGCTCTGCATACACAGAAAACACCATATCATATGCATTACATGCATAATTTGCATACATTTACATTGTCTCAATGAGGGCGCTTACCCGCCAACTGTCTGTTACCTATATCGTAAATAATCTCTAAGATTAGGCAATTCCATATAGATACTCTGCTTGTGTCCGGGGAATCTATTTTATAAATTTTATTAATATCAATGTCAAGCGTACAGATCCATATAAAAAATAAAGCAAACAGACTCACATGAGAAGCATCTGGTAGATAAAAGCTAGGAAGTTGAGCATCACCAAACTGCATCTGTTGCTCAATTGGAACCTGAACAACGGGAGCCCAGTAGAATATAGACTTGTCTGGAAGAGAGACATTGCCAAGTGTAGCACTGATAAAGGCCCCATCACCACTAGTGTAATATCCTGTGTTTTTTTTTTAAAATATTTTTACACTGTATCGGGATATGCAGTGTTAATAATTTCTGTATGTTATATGATATTTTTACGAGTTAATATGTATTTAAAACATATTTTAATTACTGTGTATTATTTTCAGTGTTTTACGTAAAATTTTCCCGGGACTTGCATTTGCGGGGGAATTTTCACGTAAACAATGTAATATTAATTATTTTAAATATATTTTCGGACTTGCATGTACTCATGCGTATTTTTAAATTATTAAATAAAGTCTGTGTGTATATATTTATTTAATTAGGGTTTAATATATTACCCTAATATTTTATTATTTATTTATTCATTTATTGTTATTTAATTATTTTATTTATTATTAAATTATAAAATTTTATTTTATTAATATTTAATTATTTTATTTTCTTTTTCTTTTTCTTTTTTTTTTCTTTTTTTTTTCTTTTCTCTTTCTTTTTCTTTTCTTTTTCTTTTCTTTCTTTTTCTTTTTTTCTTCTTCTTCTTCTCCTTTCCTTCTCTCCCGCGCCCGACCACCACCATTCTCCCTTCCCTCCCGTTGTAACTCCGGTCACCTACCGTCGGTGTGCCTCCCGGCTTGCCACCGCCATTCCCAGCCGTCCCCCGCCGCCAGCAGCTCCCTTCCCTGGCGCCGACGAGCTAATTTTCCTCTTTTGGCCGAAATCTTCCCTTCGCCGTTTCTCCCTCCTCCGACCACCGTTTTCGACACCGCCGATCTTCATCGACTCCTTGAGGTCCAGAGAGTGTGATTCTAGCTTTGGTTTGAGCTAAAATGGTTTAGATTTGCTTAGGTTTTGAATTTTTAATTTCGGTCACATTAGGGTTTTTGATTTTTTTGAGCTTCGAATTGGATGATTCATGAAAACTCCCTTCACAAATGTTGTTCCTAGTAGCTCAATATATATGTATGAATTTTTGTAAAATTTTTGGAGATTGTTTGGATTTTTGGGTATTTTTGAATATTTTAATATTATTTTCTAATTTTCGGAAATTAATTATTTAAATTATGAAATTGGAGTTTATGGTTAAATTAGGTGTTGAAATGAATTATAGGAATTTATTTGGAATTTTTATGAATTTCTAAGTATTTATTTTGAATTATTGAAGTTTATGTGATTTTGAGAAATTAGGTTAATTGTGTTTTAAATTGAATTTAATTGGTTAATTGAGTTTAATTATTAATATTATTGATAAATATGTTGAGAAAATTAATTTTTGATAATTGTATAATTTTTGGTGAATTTTTGAAGTAATTTCAGTATATTTATATATATAGGGGTATTTTGGTAATTTTACCCTAAATTGTCTAAAAATGTAATTTAATTGGTTTTAATAATTATTTAAGGTATAAAAATGATTTCTACAAAATATTTGGTATTTTTAACTAATTAAAACTATTTTTCGTGAATTATTTTCAATTATATATAATATACGGTTTTACTAATCAAATGAGTTTTTATCGGTTTTTACAGTGTTTTAAGGTTAATTATGTAATTTCTACCTATGAGATGTATTTTTAGGTTTTAAGGATATTTTTGGTATATCTGGAATTATTCTGTGTTTGTGGACCCCGGTCGATGGACTGTAGTTTGGAGTCCGACCGTGGGATTTTGATTGTGCCTTGTGTAGTTTCTCGAAGTGTGTTTCTTTGCAGGGTCGGCTCTACTCTTTTGAGTAGAGAGATATCCGTTTTAAAGGGGAGGTTCTGCCGAATTTTCGGTAGAATTCTCGTAAAACGTGATATCCAGTCGAACCCTAATTCTGTTTTCGTATTTTAATACTCTAGATTGAATTCTAGGATTTCTGTTAGGTTTATTCTGATGTTGATTATTTATTGTTTGTTTAGTTGCACCGAGACCGAGGGCTAGTGGACCAGGCCCGTCGGACCTGTCTCGAGGAGCGCATTAGGTGAGTTACTATACTATATATATATGCTTAGGATGCATGATTTAGAAATGCATGTTTTATGTTGATTAAATATGCATAAATAATTTGATTATTTCTTAAGTTTACATTAAGTATATTTTTGGTATATATTAAATTATATGCATGTTTTGTAAATAAAATATACTTAAAATGTTTTTAAATATATTTCCAACTTAATTTATAATTTGATTGAATTCATTTATCATATATATACTCGAAATATACCTGGTTTACTTTTGGTATATTTCTGGTATATATATGGATTATATTGTTATTTCATTTACATTCATGCATCATTTATTATTGTGAATGAATGTTTCATATTTAATGATGAAGGATATCAATAGAACGTGCTACCTAGTGGGCAGCACTAGGACCGAGTACGTATCGGTACGCCTATAGCTTTAGGCTATATTACTAACTATTTGTGGATATTGATTTGATATGATTATTGATGTGTGAGATGTGATTTGGGTGTGATTGCTGGAGCTCGGTTGACCAAGTGTCTCGGGGCCAATCACACTGGCAATCAGACTGCTGGAGCTCGGTTGACTTAGTGTCTCGGGGCCAGTCTACTGTCTAAATGGATTAAGTGGATATATTTGGAATAAGTGAGCCTGTATGGCTAGAGTATTGTTTAACACTATTTTCTGAGGTTGCGATATTCTAGGGTTCTATGTGATCCTTCATAAAAGATGTTTTCCAATACAAATATATAAAAATGATTTTTCTGCATCTGTGTGAAATTGTCTGTATATATATTAGATACACATATACTATTGACTGTATGCATTATCACTTAGTGTGTATGTATATATATTATAGTAATTCACTCAGTGAGGTCTGACTCCCCTCCGTTGACTATTTTTCAGGAGAGTCAACTTCTTCAGACCTCAGTAGCAGGTCGATACGCCGGATTTCTTCCGCCCCGGCTTCTTTATGTAAATTGTCTACTTGAGTCTTATTTATTTTATTTAGACACTGCAGTAGTTGTGAATTAAAGTATTGGATTTCATGTACTTTATTTTAAAGAGATGTATTATATTAAAACTGGATTTGTATTAAAGAGATTATATATCTATGAGATGAGATTTTGATTTAAATCCAGTTGATGTGAATAATATTATGATATTATGATTTTTATTTCCGCTGCATATTATATTGTTATTGTTATTATTGCATGATTTATTTTATTTTTAGGCTTGCTACGGGTTCCGGATTCGAAAGAATTCCCGTTCCCTAGCGCCGGTCATGGCCCCTGTTTTGGGTCGTGACAACTAGACCGAACGTGCTGAGCATGATGATCAGGACTAGGTCTGGGCTCAGGGCTCTCAATATCTAGAGCAATCTCAATCTCCTTATCCATATCAACAGGAGAGTGAACCTCCTCAAATTGTAAAAAGAAGGGGTGATTCATAGGTTCCAGAAATAGAAGTTGAAATAACGAGAAATTACCTCATCATCGTTAATAGGAACATGCTCCAAGAGACACTCACGAATAAACTACTGATAATGTCGAGAATGCTCAAGAAAATCTGAGGCAGCATATCCCTATAGTGCATCCCTTAGCTCTAAACCTGTAAGATGCAAGCTGCAGAGCATAGAGGAAGGGACATCAGATGGAATGTGACGTCGAGAAGGGCCAGAAGACCAGCAATATACTCGCTTCCCTAGATACCACATCAGACAACCATAACTAGAGAGCAGGATCCTCATAGGCTCTAAGTGAGTCGTAGCCACCATGAAATTATATCGCTAGATGTCCTTAGCACCCTCCAACCAATCAGAGCTTATCTGCAATTTATGTAAATTAAGTCTAATCTCTATTAAACTGTAGCATACTAATGATTTTATTTTTTCCTTACCAGGTGCCACTCGACAGTGTTTAATTGATCATGGTACATCTGTAAAGTGTTCCTGTTGCTAACAAAACAAAAAGAACCTTATCTCATCATCAGAGGAAAGGTCCTATCAGAACTGATAGCGTTAAAGCCTTGAATTAGCCTGATCTCTATGCTCAAGATTTGGAAAAAAAAGAACATATCAGAAAAGGCAAAGAAGAATAAAATTATAAAGATCAAATGAAGGAGAACATACATGCAAGATGTGCCAAAAGGCATACATTGTGACATCACCTCTACAGACAGTGTCCAATTTGTAATAAGTATAAGCGAGTGCAGCAGAATCCCAATCTAATATGGCAACTCGATCCAAGTCACGAAGAGAACCCAACAAAGTGAGGAGTAGAAGTAGGAAGGTGTCTAAATCCCTCAACTAATGATGAAAGAAGAATGTTCTTTTGATTCTTCCATGCTGGGGCGAATCTAATCAAATATCGCATGTACTGACTCCTTGCATGCTCTGGAAGACTATAATAGCTGATGTCAAATGGAACTAGAGATCCCCCAAAGGCAATCCCAGTGATAGCAGAGAAGCTCATTGGTGAAATGGTTAGCCCACCCATACGAGTATGAAAAGTGTGGGTAGTATCCATCCATTGCTCGATCAAAGCAAATAAGAATAACGATCAGACCAGCCACAAACAGTCAGAAGTGTAGCAATAAAATGCCTAAATCTGAAAGCCCAAATTAGACTATACGACCAAGTATAGTCGGCATTGTACGACCGAGTGCAATGTATCTTTAATCGATTATACGACCGAGTATAATCAGCATTACATGACTGAGTGTGATGCCTTTTTTCAAATCAGACTATACGATCGAGTGTAGTCGGCATTGTACGATCGAGTGCAATGTATCTTCAATCGATTATACGACTGAGTATAATCAGCATCACATGACCGAACGTGATGCCTTTTTTCAAATCAAGCTGTACGACCGAGTGTAGTCGGCATTGTACGACCGAGTGCAATGTATCTTTAATCGATTATATGACCGAGTATAATCAGCATCACATGACCGAGTGTGATGCCTTTTTTTAAATCAGACTATACGACCGAGTGTAGTCGGCATTGTATGACCGAGTGCAATATATCTTCAATCTATTATATGATCGAGTATAATTAGCATCACACGACTGAGTGTGATGCCTTTTTTCAAATTAGACTATACGACCGAGTGTAGTTGGCATTGTATGACTGAGTGCAATGTATCTTTAATCGATTATATGATCGAGAGTATAATCAACATCACACAATCGAGTGTGATGCCTTTTTTCAAAATAGACTATAAGACCGAGTGTAGTCAGCATTATACGATCAAGTGCAATGTATCCTCAATCGATTATACGACCGAGTATAATCGGCATCATACGATCGAGTATGATGTAATTTTTCAATTTAAGACTATACGACCAAGTGTAGTCGGCATTGTACGATTGAGTACAATGTATCCTCAATCGATTATATGATTGAGTATAATCGGCATCATACGACCGAGTGTGATGTAATTTTTTCAATTCAATTACACTAGACGTCCCACAGGGAATATAGTGAGCATCATTAGATGTCCTACAGGGAATATAGTGAGCATCATTAGACGTCCCACAGGGAATATAACGATATTTCAATTCAATTACACTAGACGTCCCATAGGGAATATAGTGTGCATCGTTAGACATCCCACAAGGAATATAACGAAATTCAATTCAATTACACTAGACGTCCCACAGGGAATATAGTGTGCATCATTAGACGTCCCATAGGGAATATAATAAAATTCGATTCAACTACACTAGACGTCCCATAGGGAATATAGTGTGAATCATTAGACGTCCCACAGGGAATATAACGAAATTCATCATTACTAGATGTTCCACAGGAACGATAGCAAGTTTTCAACTTATCAACGCTAAATGTCCCATAGGGAATATAGCGAAACTCATTTGCACAAAGTTCATTAGACATTCCATAGGAAATATAGTGCGACTTATCAAACACTACACCTTACTTAATAATTTAAGCATCAATCCATCACTTAGGATACAATCGAGTATCCTAACTTCTTTCTTTTGAAATTATGTGCTTCTATTGCTTTGCCGCAATTTATTAAGCAAACAGCAGCAAAGGGGGGCCAACTGTAAGCACCTAATTTTAGGATGCAATTGTGCATAATTGCGACGTAAGCCGTATGATGAAATTTATTCAAAAATTGAACTTGGTTGTTGATTTTCTGGACTTTAGGGACTAAATTACAATATTTTTTAGGATTTGATTGCAAATAAGTCATTTTTTCAGGGGTCTTTTGGTAATTAAAAGTTAAAAAAAATTATTTTTTAGGATTAACATTGCATAGTACCGATGCGCAATAATTCCATTTTTTTATTTTTTTCGCGTATTTTTCCTTATTTTTATCAATTTTTTTAGTGTTTTGATTGGTTGAAAAATTCAAATTTTTATCTGATAAGGTTTTTTTTTAAAAAAGAAACGCAAAAGATATTTTTTTAAAATCAAAACAAACGCTATCTTATATGATCAGATAGGTATGTTCCTCATTTGGAGGAAGTTCAATACGCATAGACTCTGCATTTAAAAGCAGAGTCTGCATGCGTACGAAAGGAGGGTTTTTTTTTTTTTTTGGCTAAAGGATTTTTTTTACAGACGGAAAAAAAAGCTTTGATTTCTTCTGTTCTTTAAAAAACTCTAATTTTGCAGTTCATTTGAGGAAGATGATACAACGATTTTTAGTCTCAATCCATAATCAAATCAACACTGGGTCAATTTCATCGGTGAAAATCCTAATCTGAGGGGCCAAAAAAGGGCATATGCACAACATTCATTTTTTCTTTCTTCTCTTTTGTGATTTTTATTCATTTCGTTAATTATTTTATTATTTAATTTCACTACTAATTTGATTTTTTTATTTTGATGTGGATTGAGGAGAAGGATACCGCCTGTGCTTAATTGAACAGAAGATCTATGGAATGCCATGGATGAACCTGTACTGTTTTAATAATAGTTCTTATGATTTTAATTTTTGTTTTGCATTTTGGTATCCTTGTAGTTTATTTTAATTTCTGGGTGTATAATTATTTAATTTTAATTATGTACGTAGCTTGTAATAATCCCAGTAGTGGGAATAGTGAAAGATTTAAATTTCTGTATTTTAAAATTGATTAGTAATTAGGTTCAATTGGGTAAAAATCAATTAAAATCAATGGTGGCAGTAGCTTAAATTAGGGGTTTGCATGTAATTAATTTAGGGTTTTTTTAGAAAATCACTGTAATGTTTGTTTGATCTATTTTTTTATGTTTTATTTATTTTGGGCTTGTTTTTTATGTTTTTGGACCCCAAACCCACTTTTAGGTCTAACCCACTTAATAAATAGGCTTAAAAAATGATTTAGGTTTTTTTAAATAATTAAAATCAACTTAGGCCCATTAGGTTAATTAGATTTTAGGCCTGCTTAGTTAATTAAAATTGTTTAGACTTAGCTCAGCCCATTTAATTGCATTTGTTTTAGAATAAATAGACCTAGGCCCACATTTCATTTAAAATAAAACCAGATTAAGACTTAGGCCCACTAATTTATTTCTTCTTTAAAATTGAATAGACTTAAGCCCATATCTTAAAAAGACTAAAAAAATAGATTTAGGCTCATTAATTAATAAAATGTAGGTCCACTTTTATTCTATTTTCACTTGTAAATAAAATGTAGATTTAGCTAACTTATTTAATAAAATTAACATAGTTTAGACTTAGGGACGACGTGATCTTTAGTGTATTTTTACTTGTAATTTTATTGATTTATTGCCTTTTTAGGTAGATGGATGTTAATTAGGGTTTAATAAAATTGCATGTAATTAGAGGATGAAATAATTATTTATAAAATTATTCTAAATGAACACCAGTTATTACCCTGGGTGGTGACTCCTCATCTCCACGCCATGTCTTTGTGACAGTGGTTAGTGTGTTCTCTAAGGCCCTAAGCCTAAACAATGTCGCGGTTGCTAAAATCTTGGACGTGCGCTAAACCCCACCTTCCACAGGTGCAGTACTTTTATGTTGGTTAATTTTGCCTAAATGTTTGTGAGGCTATACAGCTTATTTTGAATTAATCTTATTTGATTGTCTCCGCTTAATGCCCTATAGGCTATATGACATCTTTTATTTATCTTTGTTGGATGCACATTTTGTTTGTTATTTGTATAACCTAATGCCCTTGAGGCTATAGTGGCATGTTATGATTTCACCTTATGCCCTAGAGGCTATATGGCTTATTTCGGCTGATTTCGCCTGATGCTTGTATGGCTATATGGCCTGTTACGATTTCATCTACCTGACACCCCTATATGGCACTTTCTATTTAATCTTATTTGATGAATGTTTTTATTTATTTATTGATCTTACTTGAAGCCCTTCAGGCTATACAGTGTTCGTTATTGTTGTTCCCACCTGCATCGTTATATAGCTTCTCTTATGTTTTTTCGCCTAGTGCTTGCATAGCTGAATGGCTTTTCTTGTGTGTTCTCACCTGACGCCTGTATGGCTACATGGCCTCCCTTGTATTTCTTAGCATGACACTTGCATGGCTATGTGGCTTTTCTTGTGTGTTCTAGCTTAACACCTGCATGGCTATATGGCTTCTCTTGTGTTTTCTTGCCTAACACCTATATGGCTATATGGCTTCCTTTGTGGTTCTCTTATATTATCCAATGTTTGCTTATTAAAGTATTAATGAGTGGCTAATCAGGATGAACTCCCGAGGATCACAATCATATTTTGAATTGAAGAATGCATTTCCCAGTTTGATCGGTCGATAGTAAGGGGAAAACCATGCATTCGGTTTAATCAACCTATCACAAGGGAGCAAGCTGTGAATTTTCTCTGATTGAAGTATCACCTCGAGCCAGAAAAACCCAAGAATGATGGCATGAGTTTCCCGTTCTCGATAAGGGACTGCCTCTTAAGCCAGGAAAATCCAAAGATGACGACATGAGTTTTCTACTTGTGATAATGGATGGCCTCTCAGGCCAGAAAAATTCGAGGATGACAATGTGACTTTCCTATTTGAGTTGAGTGATTTATCAAGTTAGGAAAACCTAAAAATCACATTTCAGTTGAATCGTGATCATGCCAAAAAAACTCGAGAGTCTACATTTTAGTTAAGTGGTGTACCGGGCTAAGAACTCGAGAACCACATTTCAGTTAAGTGATGTACTGGGCCAAGACAACCCAAGAATCTTATTTTAGTTGAGTCACGATCAAGCCAAGAAAACATGAGATTTTGTGTTTCAATTGAGTGATGTATCGGGCCGGAAAAATTGGAGAATCATAATCATATTTCAAAATTAAAGAATTCATCTCTCGAGTGAAACTCGAGAGTTAAGTATGTTGTTTATTGTTTCCTTGTGTTGTGCGTGTGATTTTTCAAATAATTATCATTACATGCATTTGTTTTTTTAAAAATCAGGGGGCCAATTATAGACACCCAGTTTGATCAGCCCGTGATAGGGGGAAAACTATGGATGCTTAGTTTGGTTGGCACACAATAAAGCCCAATGATGAGAAATGCGAAGCTTGAATGTAAGAGAGAAACCCAAAATCTTCTCGAAAATGAGCCAGAGAGATTGAAACCCATATATTTGAGCCCAAAACCCCTATAGAACAAGCCTAGGTCACCTCGACCCACTAAGTCTAGTGTAAGGCAGGCTAAGGAGGCGACACCTATTTGAAGATGTAATTGCCTCTATGGCAGCAAGTGATGAGGTGATCGCCTCATCGTAGAGGGGCCGCCTCTACACATAGCCACTTTCCTCTACATTAAATACAGAGGTGAGAATGATAGTTCAAGGTGGCCCTACTTCGACTGCAAGTCAATCTTTAGTATGAAAAAAGGTAATTTTTTGGAAGAGAAAAAGACTAAAAATGCAATAATGAAGAAAAGAGTATAGGTATGGGCTAGACATAAGTTTAAAAAGGAGAAGAGGAAAGAGAGAAAAGGGGAGCCATTAGCAACAATTTTAGCAAAAAAAAAAGTATCTTCAAAAAAAAGAAAACCTCTGACATAAGAAGGGAAAACGATCTTGAAAAGGAAAGAAGGTGAACCAAGTTCAAGGGTCATTTTTTTGAAGAATAAGGGTAGAAAAACTTGCATTCAATGGAATTTCAATACTTATATCCATTTCTGAGGGCCAACTATATTGGAAAAGCTTATCTTTTAGTAATTATCTTGACTTCTTCTCAATTGTTAAGATATAGATTTGTATAATCTTTTACTTTCTTATATAACCCCTAGCTTACTTGTTTATTCACTCTCTTATGTCCATTACGTATGATATGTTATGTCTTTAACATGATTTACTGACTTTTAAGTATAGTTGTGAGTCTAGCTTGTCTATACTAGTTAGTTTTTACTTAAAATAAAAGTTTACTAGTTTGAGAGTCATCTGAGCCTGTTAATCAGGCGATGCCTTTTCACTGTCATGAGGCGATCGCCTCTTTGACAAACCTTCACATGGCTTTATTCATCATTTTTTATAAATTATACATGATTTGAATCTTTATGAATTTCCTTGCTTGTACACATTTAATTTGTTTTATATGATCATTTTTATACCATTATTCGATCTAATGTTTAAATTATCGCATTTGATTCATAAATTGACTTAATGGTTCCTTTTGTAGGATTTTACATGTTTTTAAAAGTTAATATTTTATGTATTATAGGGAATTGAAATGATCTTGATCATCCAATCTAGCCCTTAACTCTCTTGCCCTTTTGTTTATATTTATGCATAGTTTAATGCTTATTTACTTTTAGTTTATTTTCTGTTTGTTTTATGTTTCTTTGAACAAAGCATTGTAATCGCTTTCCCATTCATTTGGAATGTATGGCTATAAATTATTACTTGTTTTATTTACATTAAATGACTGGGACTTAAAGCATGAAATAGGATTAACATGCAAACTTGGACCTAACTATAAAACTTGGAAAGTGAATGGAGGCAAGTGTAATTTTGAATATAAATAAGGAAATAATTAAATAATGAAAGGTAATAAAACATAAAACACAAATTGAGGCCAATCGTAAGGTTAGGTGGGCATTCCAAAAGCCCATACCCAATTTCCAAACCCGATCTTTGATGACAGCTTCTACGAATCTCCGTGGAATCCAATTTTTGTATAGTGTTTCCTAGCTTTTATCCGAGTGGTGACTCCATCTCCGATTAGTATTTATGACCTATTTCGTATTTTCTAGTAGGCCTTGAGCCCACACAGTGTTATGGTTGCCAGACACTTGGACGCGCGCTAGACCCCGCTACCTACATATATACATAACACATAATTTTTGCTCTCCCTCTCCAATATTTATGGTTCTCCCATCATAAGCTCATTTTACTTGCTTATGGCTCTCCATATTTTTTTTCCTTCTCCCATTCAAGGCCTTTATATAGGCCTATGCTTGTACATAAAACAAATTCTTTTCTTTTAAATTCAGTGCAGCCTTTATTGACTTTTTTTAAGAAATAAATTCTATCATGTGGATCCCACACTTGAGGCGGGACCCATTTAACAAATCTCCCTTTTATGCCTCAAGTGGGGCATGAAAATAAACTTTTTTTCTCCCTTTCCCGATTCCATGGAGGTCATTACCATTCGGATGACTAATCTCAATGGGAGCATCTTCAACGCCTACATATGGTGGCATATCTGCACTTTCATCTCCAACTTCCCTTGGCATCATTCTTGGAGGATCTAGCTTCAAATTTGAACTATCATTAGAGTTGGGGATGTTCTTCTCAACTCTGGCAATGCATGTCATTTAAGTTGATCATCGTACTAGTTTTAACCTCTATTGTTGTAATATTTAATAATGCCTCCAGAATAAGAACCAACAGCTATGATATCACTTATTAGGAAAATTAACAGAGTTGAAGCAGCAGAATAATATTCACAGAGATAAAATAAAAATTACTGCATAAATAATCAAACAAATAAATAAATAGAGGCAGTTAAACCAATTAATGGGTGAATAAAATAGGCAGTGAAACTTGTTGTATAAATAATAAAAATGACACAAATATTTTAATGTGGTTCATCCTTAATTCTTGGGTTACATACATGAGATAAAATCTAAGATTTTCTTTTACTATTAAAATAGTAGTTACAAGAGAGAATTTTTTCTATATCAACACTAGAGGTGCACAATAAAAGAGTTTCTCACCAAAATAGTGGCACTCAACAGTGTTTTCCAAACACCCTAAAATATTTTCCTTACTATTTTTTCACTCACCCATTGAGAAAAATTTCTCAAACCCTTAAACTCTCTCACACTCATCAAAACTAATCAGCCTTGGCTCTCATCTCATAAGCACATACAGAGCACTCAATTTTTGCTCTCCTTCTCTATTGCTTTAACAAGCACGTTTCACTTACTTATAGCTCTCGCTCTCCCTCATTTGTTCTTCTTCTAACATTCAAGGCCTTTAGATAGGCCAATGCTTGTACATAAAACAAAAAAAAAATTCTTTTAAGGCTGCACTGAATTAGGTGCAGCCTTTATTGGTATTTTCTTTTTCTTTTTTTTTTTAAAAAAATCTAACATGTGGATTTTACACTTGAGGCAAGATCCATCCAACTATATTTCATTATTTTTTTATATTTGTGTGATTTTGATAAATAAAAAAAGTATTATATTATTAATTATTTAAAACATATGTATTTTTTAATTTAATTTTAGTAACTTAAACAGGTTCATTGCTAGGTGGGTATATTTAAGCTTAGGCCATGGTGCTTATATTATTGTCATAGATGAAACTATGGGCGGAGCCAACCATAACATAATGCCTTTTTTTTTTTTAGGAAAAAAGTCACTATTATTAATTAGAAAACAAATCAATAGCTAGACAATCCTCCAACAAAAAAGGGGGTTGAACAAAAGTAACAGAACAAGCATCTTAACAAGCGGCTCTTGCTAACTTATGGGCACACTCATTCGCTTGACTTTTAATAAAAGCAACAGAACAATCTGTCACTTGGTTACTGAAATGGATATAGTCAATAATTATAATTATAAAATCAAAAATGTCTTCTTCTTTGGTATAGAAGGCATCAACAACTTCATTAGCATCAGACTCAAACATCACTCGTTGAAGCTTCAGATCTAAGCACATACAGATAGCTTCCTGGATACCCATCGCTTCTGCCTCTCGAACCGAATTAAATCCTGCACAAAACTACTTCTTCCCATAGACCCATGCACCCAGATTATCACAAATAAGAATCCTAATCCCAATCCCAAAACATTTTTTATCTTCAGTTATGGCGATATCAATATTGCACTTATACCACCCAGCAGGAGGCATTTGCCACCTCAAACAATACTAGACAGTATAATAACCTGAGAAACTGTTTGTAAGGACCTAAATTTTCATGAATTAAATTTTGAGATATGTAGTATTAATAATTATTTTTTTATTCTATATTATGATATTAAATTGTGACATTTAATATTAGTGGGATTTAATTTAACTTTTAGGGTTAAATATTATTTTAATATTTCTAATTTAATTTTAGTGTTTATTTATTTCATTGTATACATTTTAATGTATTTTGTGGTTAGAATAATTGGAAATAATATTTTAATTTAATATATTGCAGACACCCGATTCGGTTGGTCCGTGTTAGGAGACAAATTAGAGATGCTCGGTTTGATTAGCCCGTTGTTAAGCCCAATAATGAGAATGTGAAACTTATACAAAAGAAAAAAAAACTTGAATCTCAAATTGGAAATGGACTTGAATGCCTAAAAGCCTCAAAAGCCCAAGACTTAGCCCAATTATCCAAAAATAACCCAGACCCGCTTGGCCCAACACAGGCCTGGGCCAAAGGGATGTCGCCTCAGTGCAATGAGGCAATCACCTCGTTTTCAGTTGCTTCAGAGGCGATTGCCTCATCATAGAGGTGCTACCTCTGTGACAGATCACTTGCAGCTACAGCCATGGTGGCCAAATGGTGTGAGCCCCACAACCCCAAACCTGATTTTACGTGTGGAAGAGATTTTAGGGGGGAAGAGATTTTAGGGGGGAAGAGAAAGGCAATAAAGGTTCATGATGGGCTAGAGAGCCTAGGGGCATGGGCAAGGTAGGGGATAAAAAGGAAAAAGAAGAGAGAGAAAGAGAGAGGACTATAAGCAAAAAAAAGGAACCATTGCTAAAGAAGAAAGAAGAAAATGAAGCTCTGAAAAACACAAAGAGACGTTCTTGAGGGAAGAGGTAAAATCCAAGCCAAAGTAAGTTCATATTCCTTAGGAGGGGAAGGAGGAAAGCTTATGTCAAAGTGGAAATCACACTCTAGTGAGGATCATAATCAAAGAAACACCTCTGAGGGCCTATCATTTTGGTAAAAAACTTGCATTTAAATTCAATTTCTTCATAACTTCATCATTTTGGTGCTTACTTTGCATGTGACTAAGTTGTCAGTATACTTTAGGTATATTTTAGTTTTATTTTGTTTGTTACACTACTTCATTGATATGATCCATTGAATTATTGCATGGAGTTGTAATTTGGCATGCCTTTTTAAGAACTTGTGTGAACATTTGCTTGTTTATAATAGAAGTTTGATTATTTTGAAAGATGAGAAGAGCCTATTGATCAAGCGATGCCTCTTCACAGAGGCGATCGCCACATTGACAGGTCGACCAACTATTTGGTTCTTCTCCCTTTATGAAATTCCACATAATGTTCACTTCACATGCTCTTTCCGCCTTTATACATAATTGTTTCATTGCATGATGATAATTATCTTGGTTATTTGAGGGTTTCTTTAACTTGTGATATGAAAACCATTTTTAGAACATTATTTATAAATATTGTTATGTATAACGTCATGCTTTAAAAAAGGAAACTAACCGTATATTTATTTTAGGAATTACTTGATGATCCACATCATTGAGTAGTCACTTTTATCAGCTAATTCCTTAGAGCATTTCACTTGTGTAAATAGTTTATTACCAGTTTACTTTTGGTATATGTATGATTTATTTTCTTTATATTATTCTTTTATTTTGCCTAAAAGTGTTGTAATCATTAATCCCTTTCCCTTTTTTAATTTGAGTGAATAGTTGTAAATATTGATTATCTATCTTGCTTGTGATAAATTACGGGACTAAATGCATGAAAAGAATTAATGTGCAAATCCGAATTTAATTCTAAAATTTAATAATTCTCTGAAGGCAATAACCATCTGCATGTTAATAAAGAAATAATTAAATAATTAAAGGTAATAAAACATAAAACATAAACGGAGGCCAACCACAAGATTGGGTGAGCATTCAAACGCTCATACCCAGTTTCCGGACCCGTTCTCTGACAACGGCATCTAGGAACTTCTATGGAATCCAATTGCTGTATAATGTGTCCCGGCTTTTATCCGGGTGAAGACTCCATCTCCGAATAGGCCTAAGACCTATATTGTCGTGCTCACCAAACACTTGGGCGCGTGCTAAACCCCGCTACCTATAGTAGCGACTCCATTAGGGATAGAGAAACTAATTCCAATGTTTTTTGTTTTATCATTTATCATTTTTTTCTTATTTCTTTTGCATTCACTACACATTTTGCACACAATGAGCACTTTAGTTCTAAATAAACCTGGCAATAGTCAGTACTTCGCTACCTACATTTCACTCAAACCTGGTGGTGGAATATTTGATTATTGTCGCTCACGACACATACTAATCCACGTTGTTTGACCCTTAAGTGGGGAGATGTGTCACGACCCAAAACAGGGGCCATGACCGGCGCTAGGGAACGAGAATTCTTTCGAATCCGGAACCCATAGCAAGCCTAAAAAAATAAAAATCAAACATGCCATAATAATAACAATATTATATACAGCGGAAATAAAAATCATAAATCAAATCATAAATATAATAATAACAATTTCACCACTGGATTTAAATTAAACCTCATCTCATATATATAAATCTTTTAATACAAATCCAGTTCAAATAATACAATATAACATCTCTTTAAATATTTAATGACTACTTCAGTGTCTAGATAAAATAAATCCAAGACTCAGAGAAGCAGTTTACACAAAGAAGCCGGGGCGAAAAAAATCCGGCGTATGGGTCTGCTACTGAGGTCTAAAGATGTTGACTCTCCTGAAAAATTGTCAACGGAGGGGAGTCAGACCTCACTGAGTGAATTACTATAATATATATACATACACACTAACTGACAATGCATACAATCAATAGTATATATATAATATGTATATATACAGACAAATAGACACAGATGCAATAAAATCATTTTATATATTTTTTTCATTAAAAATCACAGTTTATGAAGGATCACATAGAACCCTAGAATATCGCAACCTCGAAAACAGTGTTAGACAACACTCTAGCCATACAAGCTCACTTATTCCAAAATATATCCACTTAATCCATTTGGACAGTAGACTGGCCCCGAGACACTAAGTCAACCGAGCTCCAGCAGTCTGACTGCTAGTGTGATTGGCCCCGAGACACTTGGTCAACCGAGCTCCAGCAATCACACCCAAATCACATCACACATCAAATAAATCAATTCCAATCAATATCCTTAAACTGGTTAGTAATATAGCCTAAATGCTATAAGCGTACCGGTACGTACTCGGTCCTAGTGCTGCCCACTAGGTAGCACGTTCTATTGATATCCTTCATTAATAAATATAAAACATTCATTCACAAATAAATGATGCATGAATTTAAATAAAATAACAATATAAACCATATATATACTGGAAATATACCAAAAGTAAACCAGGTATATTTCGAGTATATATACGTCAAATAAATCCAATCAAATTATAAATTAAGCTAGAAATATATTTAAAAACATTTTAAATATAATTTATTAACAAAACATGCATATAATTTAATATATACCAAAAATAAACCAAAAATATACTTAAATACAAATCATATTATTTATGCATTTTAATCAAAATAAAACATATATTTTTAAATCATGCATCCTAAAGCATATATATATAGTATAGTAACTCACAAATTAGTGCGCTCCTCGAGATGGGTCCGACGGGCCTGGTCCACTAGCCCTCGGTCTCGGCACAACTAAACAAGTAATAACGACAGACATTAGAATAAACCTAACAGAAAATCCTAGAATTCGATCTAGAGTATTAAACATAGAATTGATATTAGGGTTCGACCGGATATCACGTTTTACGAGAATTCTATCAAAAATCCGACAGAATCTCCCTTGTAAAACGGACATCTCTCTACTCAAAAGAGTAGAGCCGACCCTGCAAAGAAATACACTTCGAAAAACAAGCTCAACACTCAACTGCAACCCCTTGGTCGGACTCCAGACTACAATCTATCGATCGGGGTTCACAAACACAGAACAATTCTGAAAATACCAAAAATACCCTTATAACATAGAAATTCATTTTATACGTAGAAATTACATAATTAACCTTTAAACACTGTAAAAATCGATAAAAACTCATTTTATTAGAAAAACCGTATATTATTTATATAATTGAAAATAATTCACGAAAAATAGTTTTAATTAGTTAAAAATACCAAATAATTTATAGAAATCATTTTTATATCTTAAATAACTATTAAAACCAATTAAATTACATTTTTAGCCAATTTAGGGTAAAATTACCAAAATGCCCTTATATATACAAATATACTATAATTACTTCAAAAATTCATCAAAAATTATACAATTATCAAAAATTAATTTTCTCAATATATTTATCAATAATATCAATAATTAAACTCAATTAACCAATTAAATTCAATTAAAAACATAATTAACCCTAATTTCCCAAATTACATAAACTTCAATAATTCAAAATAAATACTTAGAAATTCATAAAAAATCAAAATAAATTCCTATAATTCATTTTAACACCTAATTTAACCATAAAACATAATTTCATAATTTAAATAATTAATTTCCGAAAATTAGAAAATAATATTAAAATATTCAAAAATACCCAAAAATCCAAAAAATCTCCAAGAATTCCACAAAAATTCATACATGTAGATTAAACTACTAGGATCAATATTTGTGAAGGGATTTTTCATGAATCAATCAATTTGAAGCTCAAAAAAATCAAAAACCCTAATATGAATGAAAGCAAAAATTCGAAACCTAAGCAAATCAAGACCATTTAAGCTCAAACCAAAACTAGAATCACACTCATCGGAGCTCAAGGAGAAGAAAGAGACCGGCGGTGTTGAAAATGGTGGCCGGAATCGTCGTCGACGACGAGGAGAAGGATTTCAGCCAAAAGAAGAAAAATAGCTCGCCGGCACCGGGGAAGGAGGCTGCTGGCGGCGGGGGACGACTGGGAACGGTGGTGGCAAGTCGGGAGGCACACCGACGGTAGGGGAACGGCAGTTGCAGCGGCGGTTGGTGGTAAGGGGGTGGTCTGGCCCGGGAAGGAGAAGAAGAAGAAAAAAGAAAAGAAAAGAAAAAGAAAAGAAAAGGAAAAGAAAAAGAAAAAGAAAAAAAGAAAAAGAAAAATAATAAAATATTTAATAAAATATTTGAAAAATTTCAAATCCACACATAATTTAATATTTTAATAATTTAATAATAAATAAAAATAATTAAATAACAATAAATTAATAAACAAATAATAAAATATTAAGGTAATATATATTAAACCCTAATTAAATAAATATCGCACACATACACGGTGTTTAGTAATTTAAAAATACGTATGAGTTCATGCAAGTCCGAAAATATATTTAAAATAATTAATAATAAATTATTTACATGAAAATTTCCCCGAAAATGAAAGTCCCAGGAAAATTTTATGTAAAGCACTGTAAATAATACACAATAATTAAAATAGGTTTTAAATACATATTAACTCGTAAAAATATCATAATATATATTCAAAAATTATTAACACTGCATATCCCGGTACAGTGTAAAAATGTTTAAAAATACGAGATATTACAAGATGTATATGGATGTATATCGTTGTGGGAATCGAAGCCTTTTTACCCAAGACTCAAGCCCATGTAATGACCTAGCAACTATCCTTAGGAATTTTCCCCACATGCATGTGTGTTATGCCATATAATGGACCCTTAAAATAAATCTTGAGCCCATCAACAAGCAATCCAAGGTAAAATGGGCACTTGTGTCCAACCAAAGCCCATTATAAATACACTAAGTTAATGAAGGCCTCTTATGTCTATTCATAACCCGTTTTAAGTTGTAATATCCCAGGTTTTTAAATAATTTTAAACTGCATCGAGATATGCAGTGTTAATAATTTTTATATATATTCATGATTATTTAATGAGTTTGTTATTTATTAAAGTTATTTTTAATTATTTTAAGTTCTTTATGTAAAATTTCTTGGGAATTTTATTTTTGGAGAAATTAAGACGTAAATAATTTAATATTAATTATTTGAAATAGTTTTATGAATTTGCATGAGTTCATGCATAATTTTAAAGTGTTAAATAAAATGCATATACGTTCATTTATTTAAATTAAATTATGGTTTAATTAATTAAATTAATTTTTATTAAATAGTTTTAATATTAATTAATTAAGTGTGTATATATGTATTTATGTGTATATATTATTAAAATATGTGTGTGGTGCATATTTATTGTGTGTATTATATTATATATTAAAATATTATAGAGTATGATATATATATACATATATACATATAATATTATAACAAAATATAAAGTTTGAGTTATTTACGAGTTTGCCATTATCATTTTCCTCCCCATTCCCGATCAGTCTTCGTCACCCTCATCACCTGTCATCCCATTTTCAGACAATCGGTGTGCCACCCTGGGCTCCGCCCTTCCCAGCCAGCAGCTCCGCCACCATCTCTTATCTTCTTCGACACCGTTTCACCCTGTTTTGACTGAGAAGCCGAAATTTGAAGTCATCGTCGATCAAGCACTTTCCGGACACCAAATTTGACACCACCAGTCTCGATCTCTTCCTTGAGCTCCGGTGAGTCAATTTCCAAGCTTTGTTTCACCTGAAATGGTCTAGATTTCCCTAGGTTTCGATTTTACATTTTTGGCCATTTAGGGTTTTTGATTTTTTTAAGCTTCGATTTGAATGATTCATGTAATATTTCTTCACAAACATTGATTCTAGAAGATTAATCTACCTCTGTGAATTTTTGTGGAATTTTTGGGAATTATTTTGATTTTTGTGAATTTTTTATTATTTTATTAATATTTTATAATTTTTGAAAATTAATTAATTAAATTATGAAATTGTGTTTTATGGTGTTTATAGGTGTTAAAATGAATTTTAGAAATTTATTTGTAATTTTTGTGAATTTTATATAATTATTTGGAATTTATTTAGTTTATGTAATTTTGGGAAAATTAGGTTAATTATGTATTTTAGTGAAATTAATTGGTTAATTGAGTATATTTATTGAAATTATTGAATTATATGTTGAGAAATTAATTTTTTGAGTAATTATACTATTTTTGGTGAATTTTTGATTAATTTTAAGGAATTAACGAAATTAGGGGTATTTTGGTAATTTAGCACTAAATTGGCTAAAAATATCATTAAATTGGTTTTACTAGTTATTTAAGGTATAAAAATGATTTCTACAAATTATTTAGTATTTTTAACTAATTAAAACTATTTTTCATTAATTATTTTCAAATTATATATAATATACGATTTTTCTAAATAAATGAGTTTTTATCAATTTTTAATAAGTTTTAGGGTTAATTACATAATTTAGATTTATAAAATGTATTTTTAGTATTAAAGGGCATTTTCGGTATTTCTGTAATTATCCTGTGAATTGTGAACCTCGGTCGATGAAATTATAGTTTAGAGTCCGATCGAGGGATTGTGTTTTGTGTTTATTTGAAGTGTATTTCTTTGCAGGGTCGGCACTACTCTTTGAGTAGAGAGATGTCCATTTTACAGGAGAGGTTCTGCCGGATTTTTGGTAATATTCTCATAAAATGTGATGTCCGGTCGAATTCTTATTCTGATTTTGTGTCCACTATTCTTAGATTGAGTCTTTAGAACTTCCGTTAGATTTATTCTGATTTCCTATTGTCATTTGTTTGTTTAGTTGCGCCGAGACCAAGGCCTAGTGGACTAGGCCCGTAGGACCCGTCTCATGGAGTGCAATAACAGTGAATTGTTATTTTATATATACGTGTTCTATGATGCATGTTTTTAGAAATGTATGTTTTCATTGTATAAAATATGCATAGATGGTTTAATAATTACTTAGGTTTATTTTGGTATATTTTCAGTATATTTTCGGTATATTTCCAAGTCATATGCATGTTTGATTATGAATTTATACTTAAATTGTTTTAAGTATATTTATAGTTTATTTCCAGTTTATTTTATAACTATATTGGATTTATTTGACGTATATATACTCGAAATATATCTGGTTTACTTTTGGTATATTTTTAGTATATATATGGTTTATGTTGCTATTTTATTTAATATCATGCATAATTTATTTTATGAATGTATGTTTATATAATAATGAAGGATATCAATAAAACGTGCTACCTAGTGGGCAACATTAGGACCGAGTACGTACCGGTATGACGATAGATTTAGGTTAAATTACTAACCTATTTGTGGATATTGATCAGATTGATTTATTTGATGTAAGATATGATTTGGGAGTGTGATTGCTGGAGCTCGGTTGACCAAGTGTCTCAGGGCCAATCACACTAACAGTTAGACTGCTGGAGCTTAGTTGACTTAGTATCTCGGGGCCAGTCTACTATCCAAATGGAACAAGTGAAATTATTTGGAACAAGTGTACCTGTATGGCTAGAGTGTTGTCTAACACTGTTGAGGTTGCCGATTTTCTAGGGTTCTATTTGATTCTTCATATACAGATGTATTTTCTTAGTATTCATATAAAATGATTTTGCTGTATCTATGTGTATTTGCTTGTATATATATTTATTATATATACTATTGACCGTGTGCATTGTTATTTAGTTATGCATGTATATATATTATAACAATTCACTCAGTGAGATCTGACTCCCCTCTGTTGACTATTTTTCAGGAGAGTCTATGCCTTCAGACCTCAGTAGCAGACCTATACGCCGGATTTCTTCCACCCCGGCTTCACTATGTAAACTGCTTACCTGAGTTTATTTTATAATCTAGACACTTCAGTAGTTATAGTCGTTTATGAAATTTATGTATCATATTTAAATGAGATTGTATTTTTGAATATTTGAACTGGAAATTGTATTAAAAGATTATTTATATATATGTGATAAGGATGATCATTTAATTCTATTGGCGAATTACTATTCTATTTTATTTATTAAAATTATTTCCGCTGCACAATATTTTAATTATGTTATTATTATTGCATGTTTTATTTTATTTTAAGGCTTGCTACGGGTTCCGGATTCAAAAAAATTCCCTTTCCCTAGCGCCTATCATGGCCCCTGTTTTGGGTTGAGACACAAGTGGGCTTTGACAAGTGAGTTTATGGTGCTAAGGACTTTGGCCAATAGGAAATGGACTCGGGCTTTATTTAAAGGACCTGTTACCTATCTGAATCATCTTAAGAGTTATCTTGTGTACGTCGATTTTTTTATCCCCTATTGATAATTAAAACCCAGGCAAAAAATCTTAAGGCAAGATACTCACCATTGAATATGCGTGTAAGAGAAATAAGGGTAGAAGTTTATATATTTAAGCTTCGTATTTTGGTTTTGTGTATCTTCTTTTTTGCTTATTTCTTAAGTTTCCTTAAAATAAAATGGACTTGCATATCATGCATACATGTCATGCATCATTCTAACATATGATTTTACACCACTATAGATCCTTCAAGCTCATCAAGGTGGGTCTAAATTAGTTCAGGTCGTTTGGTCAGAAATTCAGAAGTGGGAATGGCAAGTGGTTTTAATCTAGAGGCATTTAAGGCACAGTTGAAAGATAAAGTGATTGTAGAAACCCAGTCTATGATGAGGGAGATGATGGGGAAAATTACTACGCTCATTAGGGAGAATCAGTCGATACAGCCGTCCAATGTGCCACCAATCAATCCAATAGATCTTGATAAGGAGATCCTAATTCAGGGAAGGGAAGAAGATGATGTTGGCCAACCCATCAAACAAGATAAATGTGAACCAACCAAAGATATGGGGCAAATTGAGTGGGCCAAGAGCATGACCAAGGCTATGAACCAAATGTAGATGATGATGAAGGAGAAGGGCATTGTCGCCCCCTAAATTATGCCAATCTGAATTTAGAAAGGTAAGATAAACCACTACCCCATAAATTCAAATTCCCTGACATAAAGAAATACTTTAGCATCGAGGATCCCTATTTGCATATGAAGCAGTATGTGACTTATATGAAAGCCACTGAGTTGACTGAGAGCCAAATCATCAAGCAGTTCCCCATGTCATTAAAGGGAGCACCGATCCACTGGTACTACACTTTGGAACCACATGTTTAATCGGATTGAAAGGGATTATGTGCCACTTTTATAAAGCAATATGGCCTCAATGTTCAGTTAGAGGTGTCCCTGATAGATCTGCAGAATACCAAGCAAAACTTTAATGAGTCCTTTGCTGATTACCTGACTCACTGGAAAGGAAAGTTGTCTTTGATGAGGCATAGGCCTGCTGAGTCAGATCAATTAGTCCTGGCAATAGAGGGGTGTGTCCCAACATTGTCTAATAATCTAATAGATTTGGGGATCAAAAACTTTAAAGAATTGTACAGGTTTGGGGTCCAAAAAGAGTCAGATCTAGCTCAAGAGAAGAAATTCTTTTAAGGAAGGTCTGGGGGCAAGGAAGGAGCTGGTTTGAGCAGTAATGTTCAGATCAAAGCTATCTGACCACCAAGCAATAACATATAGGTTAATGCAGTTAGATAGCCTCGGAGATTTTCAAATTTGGGACGCCCTCTATCCAAGGTCCTTAACAAGCTTATTAAGAAAAACCTATTGCAGGTTTTACCTTCACAATAACCCTTACCCGGTGCCAATCCAAAGCTTTTCTACAAGTTTTACCAGACCATCGGACATGACACTGATAGTTGTACCCGATTAAAGCATGAAATCCAAGACTTAATTGACTCAGGCAAGATTACTGACCTAAAAACCAAAAAGCCAAATACATAAACCAACTCCTTACTTAATTATCAAAATATGACACCACCAAATGCACCCATTTTGTTGATCAACATTGGTCTAACGGAGGAGCAACTCTTAAAATTATTCATGGATGTTGCTCACAACTCCTTAAAAACTGACCCTCAGACCCAAAACCAAGCAAACAACCTACGAAATTGCATGTGCACGTCTTGGACATATGGAGTTCTGATAATAAAAGTGAGGGACAGGTTGACCTGTGGGACAACAAAAGAAGTAGATCAAGCCAGTATATGGGGAAGGTTGAAGAAAAGAGGGAAGAACCCAAGATTGCCAAGTCTGAGCCTAAAAAGACAGAAAGTTCAAAAAAAGAGAAAGAAGCAAAGCAAAGTGAGGGGACTATTGCCAGTGTCTAGGAGTTACTTATGCATTCCAGGGATCATAGGGAGGCCCTGGTTTTGGCACTGGATTAGAAAAAGATCTCCACTAGTTGTACCCTGGAACATATGGTCGAATCACTAATGAAAACACCTCAAAGGATGATAATATTTTCTAACGATGACCTGCTTCTAAAGGGGAGGGACCACTACAAGGCTCTATTTATCAAGGCTGAGGTGAAGGGAAAAATGACTTGTTGCATGATGGTCGACAATGGTTCCACCATCAATGTGTGCCCATTGAGGATTTTACCAAAGTTAGGGTTGACGGTGGCTAACTTAAGGCCTTCTGAAGTAGTTATCAAAGCCTATGATGACACAAAGAGGACTGTGGAAGGAATTCAAGGCGTTGATCAAAATAGGACTTATAGAAGTTTAAGTTGACTTGCATGTGATTAATATCCTAGTGACATTTGCCATTTTATTAGGAAGGCCATGGTTTTACCCCCTGGGCAATGTCCCATCCATTGTTCACTAGAAAATTAAGTTCCTTCATGAAGGAAGGGTTGTCACCATCTCCGTTGAAACCGAAGTCGATGTGGTTGCATTGAAGTTGACCCTCAAAGAGATATCCATAAGCCCCAATTTTGAGGTTTATGTAATTTATAAGGATAAGATAGATGAAAATGTTCTGAAGATAATGTGTAGCATGAGGTTTATGGCCGGCATGGGGTTGGGAAGAGATCAAAGTGATCCTTCAGAATTTATGAAAAATAAGATGCCTATTTTAAAGCACGGGCTAGGATTCAAAAAGGCTGATGATACTGAGGTGGAGATAGATATCTAGGGCCAGTCTGAAGAAAAGGAAGAGGAAACCATGGCTGGAAAGAAAACTTTATGGGAGATGTTTGTAAAGGAAGGCACCAGATACCCATACAATGGAACTCCAGAACCTCTCCTGATGGCTGGGGAAGTTATTCCAAGGTTTGAAATCTTTGTCAAATTTATGAATAAAGCCAAGGGTGTTACTATTGAAGAAGTCCCTACTGAAGAGTTGGTTGAAAAAGAATTTAAAGGGAATGAAGCTACCTTGGAGTTGAAAGGCATTGATGATTAAAGTAAAGAACTTGATTTTGAAGCCTACGTACTCAGCTCTATTATAGATGTCTTTTATTATGACTATGATGTTTTATTTGCTTCTCTATTTAAAACTGATGATCGTTTCTTTTCAAAAGTGCATGCAATGAAGTCTAAATTTGCTTATTTATGTGATGTGTTCCCTAATGGTTATTCAGTTTGTGATGATCATTTCATGCATATGTTTGACATTAATTCTATATAAACTGAATCATTTAATTTAGGCACAAATAATCCTAAGAATATATTGCTTGCTTTTGGTCTAACTCATGATGTGAGAGAAAAAATGAAAGAAATCTTAACAAAGAGACATAAAGGATTTGCTTAGAGTTATGAAGACATGCCCAGAATTGACAGGGAGATCTTAGTACACAGGATCCCTATATATCCTCACATAGCACCAATAAAGCAAAAGCAAAGGAGGTTAAGGTCAGAATGTACTCTCCTGGTTAAAGAAGAAGTCAAGAAACAGTTGAAGGCAAAGTTTCTGGAAGTGGTAGAGGACACCCAATGGTTAGCAATTATAGTTCCAGTTCCAAATAAAGATAGGAGGGTCAAAGTATATGCGGACTATCAAGATTTAAATAAGGCCTGCCCTAAAGAAAACTTTCTGCTACCACACATCAATACGTTAATTGATAGCGTGGCTTCTAATGCGATGTACTCTTTTATGGATGGATTTTTAGGGTACAATCAGATTATGATGGCGGTAATGGACAATTTAAAGACATCTTTCACTACCAAGTGGGGTGTATACTATTACCGAGTGATGCCTTTTGGATTAAAGAACACAGGGGCTACTTATCAGAGGATGGCTACCACTTTACTGCACGACATGATCCACAAAGAGGTAGAAGTGTACATGGATGATATGATGGTGAAATCCATAACTAGGGAAGGACATTTCGAGGCTCTAGATAAGTTTCTGGCAAGGGCAAAAAAGTACAATCTCATACTAAATTTAAAGAAGTGTGTTTTTGGGGTTACATCTAGGAAACTATTGAGACACATTGTTAGTCAGAAAAGAATAATGGTGGATTCGGATAAGATTAAGGCAATCAAGGATATGCTTACACCAAGGAACAAAAAAGAGGTCCAAGGGTTCCTGGGGCACTTGTAGTATATCAGTAGATTTATAGCCAAATTGACGACCGTTTGCAATCCTATCTTTAAACTTCTAAAGAAAGATCAACCTGTGATATGGGATGAAAGGTGTCAGCAAGCCTTTGAAGCTATTAAGGATTATCTGATGAATCCTCTTGTTTTATAATCGCCAAGGCCGGGTAAAGCCTTAATCCTATATCTAGAATTGAAAAAGACGTAATAGGGGCAATGTTGGCATAAGAAGGCAAAGAGAAGATAAAGCACGCTATGTATTACTTAAGTAAGAAGCTTCTGCCATATGAAACTAGTTATAGCCTTATGGAGAAGACATGCCTAGCAGTGATTTGGACAATAAAGAAGCTCTGACACTACTTTCAGTCTTACAAAGTGCAGGTAGTTTCCAATCATGATCCCATCATTTATCTCTAATAGACCCTATCTCTTATAGGAAAGTTGGCTAGGTGGTTTGTTCTACTTACAGAATTTAACATAAAATATACAACCAAGAAAAAGGTGAAGGGGGGAGAGCGATAGCAGACTTCTTAGCACAGAGCCTAGTAGATAATGACCACGAATGGAAGTTAGAGTATCCTAATGAACACATGGGGGCAATAGAGGTACAAGGTTGAGAAATGTACTTTGATGAAGCCGTTAACAACAAAAGGGCCAGAATAGGTGTGATTTTGGTCACGCCAAAGGGAGAGATGATCTCAATGGGAAAAAGACTTGAGTTTGAGGCAACCAATAACCAAGCAGAATACGAGCCCTGCATTTTTTATCTAAAGGCATTACACAATGCAAGAACGGAGAATGTTACCATGTACATGGACTCCATTTTAGTCATAAATTAAGCTACTAAAGAGTGGGAGATAAAGGAGGAAAGATTTCATCCGTACTGGGAATATCTAGCTACTATTTTATGCTTATTTACTCAGTGTAAGTTTGTTCATTATTGAGAGAAGGAAACCATAAAGTTGATGCCTTAGCCACCCTGGACTTTATGTTAAAAAATGGGAAATAGCCAAAACCCATGCCTTTAATTGTGATAAAATCTTGAGGCCCTTGTTACAAGGAGGTAAGGGTGACACCAGTCAATGCTGTTGAGAAGCCTTGGTTTTATAACTTACAAAGATATATAGAGATTGGGTAATTTTCAAATGTCGTTGATAAGAAAGAGAGGATATCCCTGTAAATATTATCTCGATAGTTTATAAGTCACAATGGGATGCTGTACAAAAATATACTGACCAGGGTACACCTCAGATGTGTTGATAAGGATGAATCTCGAAAGCTTATGGAGGTGATTCATGAAGGAGTATGCAGACCACACATGAATGGGACAATCTTGGCAAAGAAAATAGCTCATTAAGGTTACTTTTGGCTTACCATAGAAGCAGATTGCGTTAGATTTATGAAGAAATGTCACAAATGCCAAATTTATAGTGACGTTAGCCACTTACCATCTATGGAACTTCAAGATATGACTTCTCCTTAGCCATTTGCTATATGGTGGATTGACATCATAGGAGAGGTAAGGCTAAAAGCATCTAATGGTCATCGGTATATTATTGTGGCTATTAATTACTTCACCAAATGGGTTGAGGTTGAATCTTATGCTACTGTGGGTTTGAAGCAAATGTCGAGGTTCATCGAGAAGAACATAATTTGCAGATATGGTTTGTCACACCATATTTTTACAGATAATGGGGTCCAATTTCGAGCATAAATAGTTATACTACTGAAAGACTACAATATCAAGCACCACAGATCATCTCCATATAGGCCACAGGAAAATGGGGCGATGGAAGCAGCCAATAAGAATGTGAAAAATATCCTAGCCAAGATGTTAGAGAATTACTAAGATTGGGCAGAATACTTACAATTCTCATTGTGGGGTATTAAACCACTACCAGAACCTTGACGGGGGTCACTTTGTACTCCTTAATTTATGAATATGAGGCTATTTGGCCAGTGGAGGTTGAGATAAGGTCATTGCAAGTCCTGCTAGAGTCTAAGCTCCCCAAGTATCAGTGGGTGGAGAGTCAATTAGCTCAGTTGACATTGTTGGATGAAAAAAGGATGAAAGCTATGTATCATTCTCAGTTGTATAAAAAAAGAATAGTTTGGGCCTACAATAAAAAGATCAAGCTAGGAAAGATCCAAGAAGGGGATTTGGTGCTAAAGCTTACAAAGTCAATCATGACCGACCTTCAAGGGAAATTCAGCCAAATTAGGAAGGACCGTATCTGGTAAAGAAGTTATTTTTGAAAGGTGTCGCCATTCTATCTGATATGGAGGGAAATGAGTTCAAGGAGCCCATCAACCTCGACAAACTCAAGAAATACTTCCTGTAAAAAGTCTCACTAGGGAGAAAATCTCAGAAAGAGGCTGTCTAGGCAAAAATTAGAGACCAAAACAAAATAAAAAAAACAGTTGTGCTGGATTGAAAACCTTAAAAGAGGCAGTCCAGGCAAAAGTTAAGGACATGTAAAAAGAGAGAGAGAGATGCAAAATGGTTAGTTGAAAAACTTACAAGGGCAAACCAACTAATAATATGAGATGTATCAGAAGCGAAATGTATATAAGTATTGTGCTTAAATTGAATGAAATAGTCTGCTTCAATTACTGTTAAGCATTACATAAAGTGTCTATTACAAGCTGTTTAACTAACAAAAGGGAAACTACATCTAGCAAAAAGGAAAATGATGACTTAATTTCATGAGCTAATTTTGTCTTCTTTTCTTATGTTGGTTACCCCAAAGGCTCAATACTTGTAACTCTCTTGTTCTCTCATTTCTAATAAATTCATCTCTTTTCGTCTATTACAAATAGACTCATGCTTTGTAATGATCATCAGTAGTCTGATCTCCATTGTAGTCTAAGTTTCTCTTGATGGTTCTTCGAGGTCAAGTTACCACCAAGTGGTCTAGGAAGTTTTGAGAAAGGGGCCCTGGTTCAAACTCATGAACTAATTCTACGATCATTTGTGTATGACTGTATTAACGACAGAGGCGGGCTGGATTGTAAAAGGTAGCAAAATGAAGACTGGCAATTGGAATGCAATATGTATAGGAATAGATAGTCACATGCTGAAATCTCCACTAAGGGCACATCCAACGGATCAGAGTGTCAGGAAATGTTGATAGCCAGCTGTGAACATCTACCGAAAAGAGGTGTAGTTTCCTTATTCAGTAATGTTTGGCCTTATAATGCCTAATGTCTTAAGGAGGTTCAAGCAGACTCAATTTTTCATAGAGCCACATCTATAAATTGACAAATGATAGGACAGTTGAAAGTCAGGAATTGACACAAGAGAGCTTACCTCCAATAAAAAGGGACTTTTGGAGAATCATCGTGTTTCTGTGAATTTTTCTAATCCAATAATAGTTTTTGCTAGAATGAGAGAGAAGGGATTAAACCCTGATTCCACCTAATCAAGAATGGAAAGGACCTTCGAATCACAGTGTCCGGAGGAAGAAACCAGCAAAAATTAGGTGTATAAATAGAGAGCTATCATGCGGGGCCAGTGAGTTTCTTCTTTGTCCACACTTATGGTGATCTCGAAGAAGGATTCTAATGTTTTTTGAGCTGAGAATGCAGTGAGAAGAGGACCACGGTGGAAGGTTGAACATACATGCCATCTAGTATTAAATGGAGTGAGGGTTTCGGTTCTTAAGGTCAGGAATTGCAAGTCAGTAAGTGGACTTTATGTGATGACTAAGAATTGCTTCAAATTCCTCCTGTAGGGGATATATTTATGTTGTGTTGAACTGAAAAATGTGCTTATGGGGATCCCAAAACTGAGCCATGGCATGAAGGAAAGGAAAATTGATCACCTCATCGAAAAGGCATCGCCTCAGCACCAAAAGGCAATTGCCTCTTCATCAGAAAGCCGTAAGGCAATTGCCTCTTTAGCAGTATCAGTTGTTAAGCTTTATCAAACTGTGCAATCTCAGCAAGAGTAAAGCAGAGTGTAGTAGGGTAGATGCACACACATGTAATCATTGAAATCGATTTTCATATAAAAGAATAAATTTAATTGAGATAAAAGTAGAATTTTGTAAAAAATTCATCCAAAAAAGAGAATAGAAAAGTGTATGTGCTCATTGTCCAAGCTAGATAAATCAATCAAAAGGGGGAAACAACAATTTGTAGGCCCTGGTACATCAAGCGTCCGATCCAGCACCCTCAAGGTCATCCCCTCCTCTAGCGCTACTGCCACTCCCGTCCTCATCGTCGTCATCCTCATCGATCTGGAACACATTAATCTGGTGCTTAAAAGTGGTAATCCTCGCCCTGCTAGCCTTGTCACGGTCCTGCTCAAACAAATCACTGGTTAGTGAATCATGCAAGCATGCATACATATAGGGACCTCTAGCATATAGTCTCTTTGAGCTTCTATCATGCGATAGATGTATAGGCCTTGCTCCAGAGAAATCTGCATTATTAAATGAATGTTAGAACTAACAGGTGGGTTGAGAATAATAGTGAAAGCAAGTTAGGAGTAAACTTGTATGAGTGGCACCACTAGGGGTGCATGCAGGTGTCAGATCCTCATCTAGAGTCAAAAACTAACAAGACAACTCTCTAGGAGGGACCTAACATCGAGCTAAGGGGTTAAGGACATGAATGAAGCTACCGGGAGCGAACTAAGAATAGGGGGTGATAGGCGACCTAGCTTGCTAGGTAGCCATCGAAGTCTCCTCCCTGCCTTAATCTAAATGATGCCTTAGGAGCTCTCTCTCTCGCACTCGAGATCTAGCCTGAGGCATAGGCTTAGCGGGTGCAGCCTAAAGGCAAGAAAAGGAAAGCATGTAAGAATATAGTTAGTTCTTAAAGTAGGAAAAAGGTGACAGGGTTATGCCTGGGAGGTAGAAGTAATATAAAAACGGACCGTCATCAAAAGGTAAGCTTGAATGAACTCCACGTATCAGCTCTTCACACAGATTGTGTGATCCATAGCTGGTGAGCCTGCGATAGCCTGAGCGATGTCCTTGCCCTCCAGCTCATGCACTTAAAGCATGTTGTCAAGAGGAGACCTGGGAACCCGTCTTGCTCTAGCGCCTCTCCTTCAGTTCATGACCTACTTGCCAAGATACCAGCCCCGATATCTAGGACCATAAAGGAGTACCTTCTTCCGAGCTAAGGGCCTGGAATGATTCATCTCGATATTCCAGCTATCCTTAGGCCCTCGTAAGTCATTCCAAATCTACAAAAGGTGGAAACATCAGTAGGTAAGTATATTAAATTTATATAAATTGCTAATGGAAGAGGTTTTGCTTTGTAGGTACCGTATCTTGCGTCAGGGAGTTCAGGTGCTGCCTGTGGATATACACCCAGGCGAGAAGCCTCTTCAGGACATGGCTGGCACCCCATCTGTTGATAGCTGGAAGGTGATCCCCCACTCACTGCACACCTACGAGCAGCTCCAGTTCCGGAGCCCAGACCTATCAAGAAAGTTGATTAGTCAATGTAAATAAGTGGAGACTAGAATAAAGCAAGAAAAGAGAGGGTTATAACTTACTAGGACAGCGTGCTAAAAGCCATAAAATCTCTTGGCCCCTCAGACCACATTGTCCATGCTCCGATACAGATACGCGAGAGCATAACTACCCTAATCAAATGTGGATACGTGATCAAGATCTTGGAGAGCCGGTAGGAACATCATATCAATCGAGCTGGCGATGTCAACAAAGAAGGTGGTGTCGAGCAAGTAGAGCAGGAAAGCCCTCACCACCTGATCAACCTCATGAGGAGTGACCATAGCTGCAGCCCGCTCCTGAGTATAAAAGCTCTTAATTAAGTTAAGCTTGAGTGTATGAGTCCCCTTTATATCGAGAATCATGCCCAAAAGTCACTCGATGTATGCGGCCTTATCCAGAGACAGTTGGTGTGAGCTTGCATCAAGGGGAATGGGGTCTCCAACATAGGCAATCCCTATAATAGTAACAAATGACATCGAATCTAAAGTAAGCTCACCAAATAGGAGGTGGAAGGTGTAGGTCGTGTCAAACCACCTCTCCATCAATACGTGTAGTGGCTAGTAGTCTGTACATCCCTACTCAGAAGGAAGTGAGAGTACAAATTATTTGAATCTAGTCTCCTAAATTTGATCCTTCTGATCATCAATCAGCTCGCTATAAAGGACATAGGCCCCGTGGAAATTCCCAGCACCCTTAAATGTTTGTGCATTATGTTGCAAGAGAAAAAAATAGAGAAGTTGAATTTATGCATTTCATTGTCATAGGAAAATTCAAAATGAATGAGCGTATAACTGACGTGGATTGCCCTGCTAATGAAGCGATTGCATCATCACAAAGGCGATCGCCTCATCGAAAAGGTGACAACCTTTTAAGCTGTAGCAGTGGCCATCACCTCTTTAAAAGGCATATCACCTCATCAATAAGGTAGTTGCCTCATTGATGAGATGATTGCCTCATCGAAGAGGCGATCGCCTTTGCGAAACGTAGACATCAACGATTTTTAATTTTTAACATCAAAATGGCAAAATTCATATTTGTTTAATCTAATCATGCTCTAGAATAATAAATATACAAGAATAATCTCTAACCTGATGCAATTTATAGGAAAAAATCTGGGTACTAACCTCTTCGAATGTAGACGAATAGATGTGGGACCTAGATCCTCCAAGAGAGGAATCAAGCCTCCCCGTGTCAATCCAAGGCTCCGAGAAGCGCTAACAGAGGGTGGGATGTGATCCCACTCAGGTATAGGAGGTGTCCTCTCATTTTTTGTTATTTAGAAAAGGGAGAGAAGTACAGAAAGTATAAAGGAGAAAGAGAGAAGAGAAGAGACAAGAAAAGAAAGGGAAAAATGACAAAAAGTGAAAAAGAGAAGAAGGGGAGGAAAGTTATCTTTTATAGTAGGTGGAAGTTTAGGTTTTTGAAAAAAAATCATTATTTATGTGTGCTTGGAAATCAAAGCTCAGGAATGAAAGTCGTCTAAATGAAGCTTTAGTAAGAACAGGGCTAGGAAAACCCGGGATTTGCACTTTTTAGTTCAACAAAGATCAGACCAGGGAATCATGAGCTTCACATATTTAGTTGGATAATGTATGGGCCAGGAAAACCCAAATTTTATGTGTGACAAGACAGGGCTATTTGGGTTTGAATCCCCGAAGCTCAAAGACTGAGACAACTGTTTGAGTAGTATCCCCGAAGTCAAAAGAAAATGACAATCAAACTAGGAAAACCTCTGGAGAAGTGATAATCAGACCAGGATAATCCAAGAATCACATCCCCAATGGTAATCAAGCCAGGAAAACTCAAGAACCAAAGTCAGTACAGCAATGATCGAACTAGGAAAATCTAAGAATCACATCCCTAATGGTAATCGAGCCAGGAAAAATCAAGAATCGAAGTCAATATAACAATGATTGGACTAGGAAAATCCGAGAATCATGTTTCAGGTGTAGTGATGATCTGGCCAGGAAAGCCTGAGAATCATGTTTTAGGTGACAATTAGATTAAGAAAATCCAAGAATCACATCCCCAGTAGAACTGTAATTGGGTCAGGAAAACCCGAGGTTAATTGTCTTCGAATAACTTATTAAATATTAATGAGTGGCTGATCGGGCCAGGAAAACCTAAGGATCATGGTCACGTTTCAAAATTGAAGAACTCATTTCTCGAGTGAAACTCTAGAGCCAGGTATGTTACTAATCTTATTTATTTATTTCTTATTATGCATGTGATTTTTTAAAAAATGGTCGTCGCATGCATTTGGTTTTTTGAAAAATTATGGGGCAAACTGTAGACACTCGATTCAGTCTTCCCGTGTTAGGGGACGAATTAGGGATGCTCAATTTGATCGGCCCATTGTTAAGCCCAATGATGAGAATGTGAAACTTGAACACAAGAATAAAACATGAATCTCCAATTAGAAATGAACTTGAAAGCTAAAGGCCTCAAAAGCTCAAGAGTTAGCCTAATTGTCCAAAAATAACCTGAGCCCACTTGGCCCAACACAGGCCCGGGCAAAAGGGGTGTCGCCTCAGTGCAATGAGGTGATCGCTTCTTTGGGAGCTGCTTCAGAGGTGATCGCCTCATCATAGAGGCGCTGCCTCTGTGGCAGACCACTTACAACTGCAACCATGGTGGCTAAATGGTGCCACCATTTGGTGCCCACACCTCTAAAACCTGATTTTGCATGAGGAAGAGATTTTTAGGGGGAAGAGAAAGGTAATAGGGGTTCATGATAGGCTAGAGAGCCTAGGGGCACGGGCAAGATAAGGGATAAAAAGGAAAAAAGAAGAGAGAGAAAAAGAGAGGACTATAAGCAAAAAAAAAAAGAACCATTGCTAAAGAAGAAAAAAGAAAATGAAGCTCTGAAAAACACAAAGAGACATTCTTGAGGGAAGAGGTAGGATCTAAGCCAAAGTAAGTTTATATTCCTTAGGAGAGGAAGGAGGAAAGCCTGTGTCAAAGTGGAAATCACACTCTAGTAAGGATCATATCAAAGACACACCTTTAAGGGTCTATCATTTTGATAAAAAACTTGCATTTAAATTCAATATCTTCATAACTTCATCATTTTGGTGCTTACTTTGCATGTGACTAAATTGTTAGTATACTTCAGGTATATTTAGGTTTATTTTGTTTGTTATGCTACATCATTGATATGATCCATTGAATTATTGCATATAGTTGTAATATGGCATGCCTTTTTGAGAACTTGTGTGAACATTTGCTTGTTTAGAATAGAAGTTTGATTGTTTTGAAAGACGAGAAGAGCCTGTTGATTAGGCGATGCCTCTTTATAGAGGCGTCGCCCCCTGTCAATGAGGCAATTGCCTCTTCACAGAGGCAATCATCACATTATTGACCAGCTATTTAGTTCTTCTCCCTTTATGAAATTTTGCATTATGTTCACTTCACATGCTCTTTCCACCTTTATACATAATTATTTCATTACATGATGATAATTATCTTGGTTATTTGTAGGTTTTTTTAGCTTGTGACATGAAAACCCTTTTTAGAACATTATTTGTAAATATTGTTATGTATAATGTCATGCTTTGCAAGAGGAAGATCCACATCATTGAGTAGTCACTTTTATTAGCTAATTCTTTGGAGCACTGCGCTTTTGTAAATAGTTTATTACTAGTTTACTTTTGGTATATGTATGATTTATTTTTTGTATATTATTCTTTTGCTTAAAATTATTGTAATCATTAATCCCTTTCCCCTTTTTAATTTGAGTGAATGGTTGTAAATATTGATTATCTATCTTACTTATGATAAATGACGAGACTAAATGCATGAAAAGAATTAATGTCCAAATCCGGATTTAATTCTAAAATTTGACAATTCTCTGAAGGCAACAACCATCTATGTGTTAATAAAGAAATAATTAAATAATTAAAGGTAATAAAACACAGAACATAAACAGAGGCCAACCACAAGGTTGCATGAACATTCAAATGCTTATACCCAGTTTCCGGACCCGTTCTCTGACGACAGCTTTTGGAAACTTTCGTGGAATTCAATCACTGTATGGTGTGTCCCGACTTTTATCCGGGTGGTGACTCCATTTCTGAATAGGCCTAAGACCTATATCGTATTTTCAAGTGGGCCTCGAGCCCACACAATGCCGTGGTCGCCAAACACTTAGGCGCACGCTAAACCCCGCCGCATACATATATTATATTTACTTTTTTTTCTTTTATGGTAAAATAAAAAATAAAAAAAAAAAAATAATAATAATAATAATAATAATAATAATAATTTTTGAATGAAACGTGCAGTAAGGTTTCCCCCTCCCTATTCTTTTTCTTTTCTTTTTTTCTCCTTATTCTTCTACCTTTCCCCTATCTTCCACCCATTGTCACCAACCCCATATCGACAGCACCACCACTGCACCACCTCCTCCTCATCATACAATCGAGTCACACCACCACCAGCAACCACCTCCAACCGACGGAGCTCCTCCCTCCTCCTCGACTTTTACTATTTTCGGCCATTTTTTGGGGGAGAGCTTGCTGGAACTGATTCTGGTGATGACGATCCTTGCCGGTGGATGCAAAATGATCCTCTCCTCTTGGGTAATCATTCCCCCCAATCAATTTCAAGTTCTAATACTGGTAAGGACTTTAATTTTAAGAAATTAATTCTAGATCTTTTTTTTATTTAAATTATGAAATGGAATGTCTATTTGATTTTATTTGATGTTGGTTATTTAGGACTGATTATTGTATGTATTATAAGGTTTCCAAAAATGATTTTTGTGAATTTTTAGAAATTTTTCAAATTTTCGGGGTCTTGGGTTACTGTTCACGACACTATTCTTGAGCCAAAATTTTTTTATTTTTTTAATAAATTCTAATAGTTATTCTACACAAGTTTCATTAAGAAAATTTATTAAAATTATGTACCGAATTTTTATTACAATTTTCTAAATGTTTATGTCAAAAATGAATTTTTGATAAAATTAGTATAAATTGGTAAATTTTATGTTTTAATTGAAATTATGGTGAATTATGATGTTTTGGATATTTTTGAGTAATAAATAATATTAAAATAATTTTTATGAATTTATTCCTATTTTTAGCTTATTATTAGTAATTATTGGAATAATGTCCGAATAAAATAGTATTTATGATTTTTATAATTTAAATGAGTTTTTAGTTGCTTAATTATAAAATTGAATAATTTAATTAATTTTCAATAACTGAATGATATTTAATTTCAAAAATTTGAATAAGGATCTTTATAGCAAAAATTGATTTTAATGTGAATTTTGTTTATTAATTTATAAATAAATGTCTTTTATGCTTTACATGTGTAAATAAATTAATTTTGATATTTAAATGCAATTTTATTGATTTATACTGTGATTTGTGAAATTGGTTCTCGATTGGACATAAAATGTAGTTTGAGGGTTCAACCCAAGATTTAAAGTTATTGCAGTTATTTGAAGTGTTTTTCTATACAGGGTTGGCTCTACTTTTGTAGAGAGATATCCATTTTACAAAGGAGATTGTGCCAAATTTTTTAGTAAATTTCTCGTAAAACGTGATATCGGGTCGATTTTAGTAAAGTCGTATTTTAATCGAGTCTTTCCTTATAAATTTAGAATTTGTAGGAATTCTGTTTTTATTTATTTCTTTTATTTAGTTGTGCCTCCAGTCGAACCAACAGGTTGGGGTTGAGCGCGACTGTGTAGAGGAGCGCATTCAACCTATAAGTTAATAATTGAACTATGTATAGGATATATATATATATATATATATATATATATATATATATATATATATATATATATATATATATATATATATATATATAAATTGATTGATTGATTGATTTCAAAAAATAGGAGAATTTATTAGAGAATTATATTATTATAAATATGCCTATTTAAATTAAATTTTCCTATTGTTGCTATAGTTAAATTAGCATGTTTATATTAAATTTTCACATAATTAGTATATTTTATTTTATTTTATTGTAATCTTTCTTGTTTTTTTATTTTTTAAAATAAATTAGGATAAAACAGGTTACCTTATGGGTTTCATCAGGACCGTATGCGCACCAGTAGAATTGAGAGTGAGTGGTGAACGCATGTGTCTCGGTAATGCTTTGCTCTCAGGCGTGATTTATATATTACTGTAGCCGGTAGCTCGGTGATGCTTTGCTCTCGGGAGCCGCCAGTAAATATCGATTTAAGCGAATTGACTATGGCTGGTAGCTCGGTTGATGTTTTGCTCTTAGGAACTGATAGTCTTTGGATTTTAAAAGAATCGTAAGACTATTAGATTTATGAACTAGGGTTCTACCTAATTTTTTTATAAAGATGATTTTTTGGAGCTTATTGTATTTTATAAAGTATTTTATGATTTTAAAATACTTTATTTCGGTAAAAGAGGATTTCGATAAAATTAAATAGCTTAAATGATAAATTATAATTCCTTATTTTCATAGATATATTTTAAATGAGATTTTTATAATATATATATATTTTTTATTAACTTACTCAGTGAGACCTAACTTCCCTCAATTATTTTTTTATGATCTCGAGAGTCACCTACTAGTCGGCCTAATTTACATCGAGTTTTTTATTCTTCGACTATTTTATATAGGTTTATCTAAGATGTATTATTATCACGTATGCATTTTTAATCTAGAACATCACAGTAGGAGAAATGATTAACTATTATGTTGAATTTTATGGTTTGTCGTATGTATTAAGAATTTGTATTAAAGATAATTATTATATTTTATCTAAGATTATTTTGGATTTTAATTCATTTGTGCTATTTATCCTTATTTAAAATATTTCATTTTATTATTGTCTATATTTTATTGTAATCATCCTTAAAGCTTTCTATAGGTTTCGGGTACTTTATGTGTTTGGGTCGTGACATTGTTGCTCCTCTTACTCCAAGCATTGGTCCATGCATGAAGATACTGAAAGACTTGGAAGACCATTTGCTCTTCTGTAAGACAATTATTAGACCAAAATTTATTGTTTCTTTGATTCTAGATCGCCCACAAAATTATAGCCATTCTCTGCATCAAACCCTCTAATAGAGTATTTAAACAATGCAATAACTAATGTTACACTGTATCAAAATCCTCTAAGTATAGTTGAATTCCAGCAAGTGCCCAACAATTTTTAGCATATGAGCAATCATTAAAAAGATGCCAATAATGCTCAATGTCTTGACCATATAAAATACAGTTAAGAGGAGTATGAACACCTTTATGAACCAAAATTGACCTCAAGGGAAGACAACCATCACATAGCCTCTATAGGAAAATTTTAACTTTGTTTGGCACCTTCAAATTCCATAATTTCACTCAACCACTACTGTTCACTTGGTTAGACAATGCACTTCTATTCATATGGGTAGATGGTGGGGTTTAGCGCGTGTTTAAGATTTTAGCAACCACGTCACTGTTTGAGCTCAGGGCTCTAGAGAACACACTAACCACTGTCACAAAGACATGGCGTGGAGATGAGGAGTCACCACCTAGGGTAATAAATGGGACAAATAAAAAAGGTGGTACTTAATTCCCTAAAAGAAAGTTAGCACCACAACTAGGAGCTTCTAGATACGGAATACCAACTTCTTTCAGTCCTGTGTTCATTTAGAATTACTTTATGAATTATTATCTTATTCTCTATTTACATGCAATTTCATATAAACCCAAAACAATAAACTCCAAGGCAAACTAATCATGAAATATACAAGTAAATAATGCATTCAATAAATTACATACTACCTAAGTTAGTCTAATCTACATGGATTTTAAATAAATGGACTAAAGTCTATATATTTTAATTATAAGCAAACCTAAGGACCTAATTCCTTTTGATTTTAATTAAATGAACCTAAGTCTACTAATTTTAATTCTAAATATGAGTTTAAATCTACAAATTATGGAATATTTAAATTAGTGGGCCTAATTTTACATGTTTTAATTAAATAATGATCTTAAATCTACAAATTATGGAAAGAAAGCTTAAATTAAGTGGGTTAAGTTTAAATTAATTAAATGAAAGTAAGTGGACCTATGTCTAATTAACTAAATGGGCCTAAGGATATTTCTAATTTAAAATCTAATTGATTATGGACCTAAAAATATATTTTAATTAATTAAACCTAATTAATTATTAAATGATATGGGCTAAAAGAATTACCTAAATTTAAATAAATAAATTAAGGCTTAAAATGGCCTGAAGGCCCAAAACACATAAAAATAGTAAATAAAACCCAAAAACAACTAAAAACATAAAAGAAACAATTAAATAAGATCAAACAAATAATTAAATTAATCCTTACTAAAACCCTAATTTTTATTAACATGCAACCTAAATTAATCTAATTCCTCCATTGATTTTAAATAATTACCTAATTGAAACCTAATTTTACTAACCAATTTAATAAAAAAAAATCATGCAACCACACAAATAATTTCATTACTCCCACTATTGGGGCTATTACATTAATTCATAAAACAATTAATAAAATAAAAATAAAATAAAACCTTAGAAACTAAGTCTTTATGAGGATTTATCCATAGTTTTCTACGGACTTCTCATGAATTCACTCCTCTCACATAATCACCATGCATTTTCCTCCATAATCACCATAAAAAAAGATAAAATAGTGATTAACGAATAAATTATGATAATAACTTGAAAAAAATAATATTATAAAATAATCAAATAAATAAATAAATAATAGAAGAAGATGATATACTTATGGATGATTTAGGATGCTCCTTAGATTGATAGTTTACCGTTCTTGATAAATCTTCGAATCTTTTTCCTTAAAAAATTTTCACAAGTCTTGAATTGATTATTGAATCAAAAAGAATTTTTTGTAGAAAATTCAAAAGCAAAATCATGATTTTTCTTCTTGTTCTCCCTTCCCTTCTCCTTTTTTTTTTCTTTTCTACGCCCCTTTTATGCTTTTCCCCCTTTCTTTTCTGCTTTTTTTTTTACTACTACTTCCCTTCCTTTTTATAGTGGAGCTAGGAAGCCTAATTCGAATCCTAATGTAATTCTAATTCCTAAAGTATATTTAGGAATTTTAAACCAATTAGGATTGAATTAATTAGGAAGTTTAAACTAATTAAAACACTAAATTAGAAATAAACAGAAATAGAAAAAAATAGAAGAATTCAATTCCGACCGGGATTGTGTAATTTCGATCAGAATTATACAATCCTGATTGGAATTGTTGTAATTCCGATCAGAATTACATAATTTCGATCGGAATTATGTAATTCCAATCAGAATTACATAATTCCAATTGGAATTATAGAATTCCGACACACGTTTTTTTAACATTTAATTATAAAAAGGCCCCCGAAAAAATTTAAATTTTGCAATTAGGTTCTAAAAAGAAATTTTTGATTTAGTCCCTGAAAACATTAAATTTTTTCTTTAAAGGCCCTTAGAATTTTTTAAGGATTAAGTATCGAAGACATTTTCATCACTATAGTTCTTTGCTGCATCCATAACGTATCATCCCGAAATTGGGTGTCTACAATATGTAACTAGTAACTCAATTTAACATTGTATTGTCCTCTCTTTGTCATGCACTAAATAGTTCTGCCAAGATTGGTCTTGATGATAAGTAAATTCTACATACCTGTTTTGTATCTGAAGTAACATTTTTATTAGCTCAATGTTCTAAGTTCTATTCTCAGTAATGATATTATAGACCTTAAAACTTTTAGTTCCAGGAGGAGGACGTATCTGTAACTTATTAGAAAGCGGATTTCAGAGCTAAGGTGAATTCCATATATTAATCGCATCCCCATTTCTAACTCTCCATTTACAGCCTCTAACCAGAATGGATTTTTCCATCCTTACACTTCTCCAAATGAAGCTTATATTAGAACTAGGTGTTGCTTCAAGAAAATTTGTAGTGGGAAAATATTTAGCCTTATAGATCTGATCCATTAAAGTATGTGGTTTAGTTAGGAAATTCCATCCATGTTTAGCAAGCAAAACAAGATTGAAAGCATGGAGATCTCAAAAAACTCATGCCATCGACTTCCTTGTGCTTACACATCATGTCCCAAGAATGCCAATGTATACCTTTTCTGCTATTAATGTTAAAACCCTACCAAAAGGAATTCATAATCCTTTGCAGCTCCTCACATCATAAAATTAGAAGTAAAAAAGTGCTCACATAATACACTGGAATTGCTTAAGCAACTGTTTTAAGAAGAATCTCCTTTCTTACTTTATGTAAAAATTTATTATTCTAACAATGTATCCTTTTCCACAACTGATCTTTTAAAAAATAAAAAATCATTCTTTTGGATTTACCTATAAGAGATGATAATCATTAGTAATGACTAGTATTTAATGGGGAGAAAACACTAATGGCTTTCGAGATTTCTTTTTGTTTATCCATCCATACATTTGAACTGAAAAAATTCTCGATTTCTGAAAATTGACTGCTTGACCCAAAGTTAATTCATACACCTTCAAAGTGTTTTTAATAGCTAAACATTAATCAGTTGTCACTTTAAAGAACAAAAAGCTATTATTAGCAAAAAGTAAATGAAACACTCTTGGAGCTGACCTACATACCTTACATCCATGAATAGTGCCTTTTTATTAGTGATATGCACTAGGTCAATCATGTATGATCATGTTTTGACTTTATCATTTTATTTAATAAATAGACATTTTTCATTATCATTTTATGTTATGATAATTACTTGAATAGTCAATTCTTACTAAGGTCATCAAGTATATGACTTGATAGTAAAACCCTTATATTAAATATGAGTTCTATTCAAATTATCCCTAGTCATAACAATATGTTATGGCTAGTATGATGTTGATTGATGATTATGTTTTACTGATCATGAATAGAAGATATTAAGTCAACTCATAGGTACTTATTTGGGAAATAATGTACTAGATTGATCCTTCATGAGAATACTACATAGATAATTGTCATAAGTAATTCTCATCGTAATAATATTGATTTAGTCCTTTGACCTTGAAATTATCATGGATTTCTACGTAACTATTATATATTTTGACACAATCTAACATTGTCTTTAACATGATGATTAAATAGATTGTTGTTGGATATGAAATGAGTTATATGAGTGATTGAGAAGGAATTTGTTCCTCATTTAATCTAAGTAAGATATCTATGGGCCCCTTGATAAAATGGACTGAGGAAAATGCATGGTCATGCTAAAGTCAATTGATAAAGAGTTATCATTCTCAGTCTACTTAGAGTCAAGAAATAATATGATTAAATTATATAAGGGTGACAGAAACCATGCCTTATATTCAATCAAGATATCATATGACAAAGGGATTATAATATTTATTATAATTTACGTTATGTCGGATTATTGACTTCATATGACTTAGGTAGTCATAATGCCTTGCTAGAGGCTACTTATAACTTGTAGGCCTAAATAGAGATTTAGGGCCTACTGCCAACCTCATGTAAACCTATAGGGTTACATACTTAGAACAAACCCAAAAATGGATATGGGTTTGAGAAGCCCAAATATGCTCTGTAGAAATAAATAAATAGTTTATTTCTTTAAGGTAAAGGTTATCTTAAATAAATAGAATATTATTTCTGATTTAATTTTAAATAAAATCATAACAATAATAATTGAGAAATTACTAAAAAATTGTTTTGGTAAGTGAAACCCTAATTAGAGGTTTATAAATATGTTATATTCTCTAGGGTTTCACTAACTCAATCATTAGCCACCAAAAATTCATTTTTCTGCTCTTATAAAAACTAAAACATAGAGTGTTTTTGTTCTTGATTTATGAGAAATCAAAAGAAGTGCTAGCACATAAAGTTTTTATTTTAATCAAGGGTTGTTCGTGTGGATGTTTGTGGAGACGTCTTGATCCGAACTACCAAAATCAAAAGCTCAAGGTAAGGTGTCACCGGAGTGAACCTCCTCTCTACCTTCTAGAAATCTTGCTTCTTATGTATTTGTGGTAAAATTTAAAAACTCTAGTTTTTTAAATCAATTAATCGTATTACTTAGATTCGGGTTAGAGTTTATGATTAAAAGCTTTAATTTCTGTTGCATTTATGAATCATGAAACCTAACACTTTTCTCTCCTCCTGCATAATTAATTAAGAGAGACCCTCCACACGTAAAATAAAAAAGATAAGGCGAAATAGGATCACCCTGCTTTAACCCAAGACATGGAACAATAGGGCCAATAATATTACCATTCAACAACACCGAATATGATATTGTACTAACACAAAGCATAATCCACCAAATCCAAGTAGCATGACAACCTAATTTTTTCATCATAAACTCCAAAAAATACCAATTCAGTATGTCATATGCCTTACTAACATCAAGTTTAAGGCAACATCACCCTGATTTCCATGGGTTTTTCTCTTTATGCAATGAATTAATTCAAAAGCCACCAAAACATTATCAAGAATATATCTATAAGGCATAAAAGCAGACTAAGAAGGATAAATAATATTAGGAAGTATTATTTTGAGCCTATTAGCAAGGACTTTAGCAATTAACTTGTAAAGTACATTGCGAAGAGAGATAGATCGAAGATCCTTCGTATTATCAGGTGTTTCACATTTAGGGTACGTTTGAATGGGTTAAAGGAGATTAAATGTTACTCATGTAATACATTAACCCTATTTACCCTTATTTGATAAATTTTAACAGTTTAAGGTTAACATGTAACCCCCTTAATGATTAAGTTCATTTATATGTATTTTTATTAATCTAGTTGAAACTAGGTTAAACACCTGTAAAAATAAAAACATGTTTTTGAAAAAAACACTCTTTATTTTATTTTATTTTTATTTCTCTACCTTCATCTAATTACTTCAACTTTTTTTTTATATATATAAAAAAAATACTAATCAAACCTATCAAAAATGTATGAATCAATTTAAATTTTTATTATAATATTTATGTTACATTTTAAAATGCATATGAATATATTATTTAAATAATTCTATAAATATTCAAAATTTTAAATGATTATTTATTTATTTATTTATTTATTTTTATTATTTTAAAATAATTAATAATAAGTTTAATCAACTATATAATTTTTTTCTTAAAGAATACTACATTACAATTTATCAATTATCATTGATTTTCCAAATAAGGTTAACGGCTTAATCATTATACATGTAATTATTATTTCCTTAACAGTTACACATATAATTGTTATATATATTTTTTTTAACCTCGATCCAAATGCATCTTTAAAAATGAGCACTATATCCATAACATAATGTTAACATCCTCAACATATATATATATTAATGGATTAAAATAAAATTTAGTGTCGAAAGTTGAATAGTCTAATAATATAATTACTTTTAAGACATTAATAAGTAAAAAGTTCAATTTCATCTCTCTTTTCCCCTTTAATATATATATATAATTTAGTATATAAATATCAGTAAGGTCAAATTAAAATAGGAAAGTTTATTGATTTATATTCAGATTATTTAAATTTAAATGATATTAAAATATAAAATTTAGTATGATAAATATTAGAATAAATGGAATAGTTTTTTTTTTTTTTTCCAAATGGTGTTGTCACGGACCACGGTTAATTTGTTTTTGTAAAAATAACTAAGAAAGATTTTTAAAATTTATCATGAATTGAAAGGTGCATATTGCAAGTTCATCGCTCAAGGGATCACTTGCTAAATAATTAACTTTTTATTGGATTAAAAAAAATGCCACCTCATTATTTAATTTTTATTTAAACAATTAATATTTAGAATTTATTAAATTTTAATTTATTTTATTTTATTTAAATAGAACTACAATAATAATAAAAATACACATATAATTTATTTAATTTATTTACATATATAACAATCTAAATTTGAAATATTATTTAAATAAAAAAAGTACATCTCAGTTGATCTAAAAATTATTGGTAACTATTGGCCAAAAAAAGAGATTATTCGTAACCTCATCATCTTTTAAAATATAATACATATATCACATATTTATCATCCATATTGAAAAAAATAAAATAAAATAAAATAAAGCGTAGTTTGCAATGTTTGTATTATATAGCCATGTTTCTAAATGGAAAACTACACGTCAATGACTTGTCATTCTCTCACTTTCCTTTCTCACTCACTTTATTAGATGGATCGGACGAGCAGGGCTGGACGGTGGTGACTGCATCAAATTCACTCAATGGATAATAAGTTGCCATCTTTGAGCATTGATTGCTGAATTCTTTTTTTTTTTTTAACAAAGATTGCAGAAAAAATTTGACGCATTCTTTCTTTTGGGTGGGGACAAGTAACTCCCCATGGTTCCTCGCAATTAATAATGTTTTTCTTTAATTATTCCTAAAAAAATAAATTTTGTTTCTTATTTCTTATTTATACATAAATTAGAAATGAAAAATTTATAACTCAGCAAATTATACATATTAAATAATTAAAACATTTGTCAATCATTAATTGTTTGGTTAATGCTTTTAGTTATGAGAATCATGAAGTTATTCAATTTGAATTTCTACAGCTCCATAAATATTAATAAAAATTTATTATTGTTTTTCAGAATTTTTGAGCTGATATTTTGTAAGTGATCAATAAAAAACAAAGTAATAGGTGAAGAAGATTCTCACAAACCCTCTGATGACTAAGTCATAATAGATGGAGAAGGAGAACATCAAGAGTATGAAAAAATAAAATGAATGAAAATGAGAGATATGACGTCCTATTTATAGGGATAGTGGTGTTTAAACTTGAGAGAAATAAGATTTATCTTTGATAGAGGTTCTATGCAAACTAGAAAAGTATTTTTTTCTTATCTAGGAGTCTCTTGATTGGGACTCTTTTCCTATTTAACTTCGATGTCATTCCTAACCAAGTGACCATGTACAGGAAAATAAAGACCTTATTTAAATAGGAATATATATATGGGGTATCAAGAGTCCCCCCCTAAAAAGTATATTCGGATATTTATGTCTGATATTTTCGAACCCGTAAGGCAGACAAGAACGTTATTTTGTTTGGAGTGAAACTTGTATAAATCACGACGTTTAATATAAAGGGGCGAGCTGAGGTGGCCAACCTCACTCACAAGAGGATACAAAGCTCGGTACTGAGTCTTGAGATTATAACATATTGGAGGTGCCGACTGGACTTGAAGGTATAAAACCTGCAATAAAAAAGGATACGTAAGGGATTAACTCGCTAGTTATAGAGGTAACATGATAGAACTAGTCGTCATTGGAATTTTGATGCTCGGTGCATTAAAAGCGCAGCCCGAGTGCCAAACCCCAGTACTATAGAAGTGACCTGAGAGTACCAGCTTTAGTCATTAGTTTTAGATGCTCAAGGCTTAGATGCTAGGTGCAAGGACACGAGGCTTACATGCTTGAAATCTCAGTACTATAGAAGCGACTTGAGGGTGTCAGCTTCAGTCACTGGACTTTTTCTTGGTGCATTAGAAATGCGGCCCAAGTGTTATATAGTCTCGATGCATTAAAAGTGCGACCCGAGTGTCGAATCTCAGTACTATATAAGCAACCTAAGGGTGCAAGTTTTTAGTTACTGGACATTGATGCTAGAGCTTTAGATGTTTGGCGTGGAGGGATAGTTGGCAATGAGGTGCATGGGGTTGATAACCGCTATGTCATATCAATGCCTTTTTAAAATTTGAATCACGTAACCATCACGTCTATTCGTGTGTCAGAAGATGAGATATTTTGGTTGTCATAATGATGACCGCTCAATTAATGGGTCTTTTCTGCTTCCCAAACTGCCCTTAATCGTGTATGAGAGACCAAAACATTTATGAGGGTAGTAATGGTTATTCTAAGCCCTTATGTTGTCCTATAAGTACACTAGATTCTTTGGCTTGTTGCATTTTTTTGCTTCTTGCTACCTCTTTTGCTTCTTCCTCATTGTGTGTCCTGTGATTAGGCTCCTTTGCATCAAAGCTTGTGTTCTGCATTCAGGTAAAGCTTTCTTCTTTCATGCCCTTCTTTTTGTTTATTAAATAAAACCTATGGCACCGAGGGAACAAATTAGCTCCGATCTTTTTATCTTTAGGATATATGAGCACTTATTAGGATGGTATTGGAGGCGTTTTAGTATTCCCACTGATTTTATTTTGCACACTGTAAATAGAACCACATCGCTATTCCAGATTTTGATGGACTAGTTATGTATTTTGACCAATTAGAGGGGGGTTTGAAGTTCCCTCCAAACCCCTTTTGTGAAGGAGTTCTTGAATAGGTATAATATAGCTCTTGAGCAACTCCATCCCAACAACTACTGGATTCTTACCGGGTTCATAGAGTTAATGTATGAGGAGGGTAAAGAGCTCGACCTAGATGTCCTGAGATACCTTTATAGCCTTAATAAGAAAAAAGGGGAGCTGATGTTCTCTCTATTGGCTATCCCTAACCATAGTCTTTTTATGAAACTCCCCGACCTACATAAGAAGTGGAGACATAAATTTTTTATTGTCGAGCATCCTTCGGACTTTATGGATATGGTATAATGAGTGCCATAAGGTAAAGCATCCTCCGAGGTTGTTTGACCAAAATATAGAGATGGTCATGAGACTTCACCTTCATGGCCTGGTTGATGCCTGGTCTGCAGAAGTTATAATTAGAAGATATCTGTGGAGAGTCTACCCTGATCATGTACAACCCACTGGTATGTTTTGACCTTCAAAAGGTATCTTTTTTACTTTTTGTCACGACCCAAAACAGGGGCCATGACCAGCGCTAGGGAATAGGAATTCTTTCGAATCTGAAACCCATAGCAAGTCTTAAAATAAATAAAAATAAAAACATGCAATAATAATATCATAAATAAAATAACTCATAGCAGAAATAAATCTCATAAATAAAATAAAATAAAATAATAATCCACCAATAGATTTAATAATACAAATCCATCTCATATAAATAATCTTTTAATACAAATCTCAGTTCAAATCTTTAAAATACATATTTCATACAAACATAATCAATAATCTCACAACTGACTACAACTACTACAATGTCTAGATTATAAAATAAAATCAAGTGAGCAGATTACATTGTAAAGCCGGGGCAGAAGAAATCCAGCGTAAGGGTCTGCTACTGAGGTCTGAAGATGAAGACTCTCCTAAAAAACAGTCAATGGAGGGGAGTCAGACCTCACTGAGTGAATTTTTATAATATATATACATGCATAGCTAAATGACAATGCACACATTCAATAGTATATATAATAAATATATATACAGGCAAAATCACACAGATGCAGCAAAATCATTTTATATAAATACTGAAAATAACATCCATTTATGAAGGATCAAATAGAACCCTAGAAAATCGCAACCTCAAACAATGTTAGACAACACTCTAGCCATACAGACTCACTTATTCTAAATAATTCACTTGTTCCATTTGGACATTAGATTGGCTCCGAGACACTAAGTCAACCGAGCTCCAGCAGTCTGACTGTCAGTGTGATTGGCCTCGAGACACTTGGTCAATCGAGCTCCAGCAATCACACTCTCAAATCATATCTCACATCATAAAAATCAATCCAATCAATATCCACAAATAGGTTAGTAATATAACCTAAAATCTATCATCGTACCGATACGTACTCGGTCCTAGTGATGCTCACTAGGTAGCACGTTCTATTGATATCCTTCATTTATATGTAAAACATACATTCATAAAATAAATGATGCATGACATAAATTAAAATAGCAATATAAACCATATATATACTAGAAATATACCAAAAATAAACCAAGTATATTTTGAGTATATATACATCATATAAATTCAATTTAATTATAAAATAAACTATAAATAAAATATAAATATACTTAAAAATATTTTAAGAATAATTCAATAATAAAACATGCATATAATTTAAAATATACCAAAAATATACCCAAAAATATACCTAAGCAATTGTTAAACCATATATGCATATTTTATACAAATAAATCATACATTTCTAAAAACATGCATCCTAGAACACGTATATATAAGATAACAACTCACAGTTATTGCGCTCCTAGAGACGAGTCCGACGGGCCTGTCCACTAGACCTCAGTCTTGGCGCAACTAAACAAACAAACGACAGTACGAAATTAGAATAAATCTATCGAAATTCCTATAGACTCGATCTAAGAATATCGGACATAAAAATCAGAATAGAAACTCGACCGGACATCACGTTTTATGAGAATTCTACTGAAAATCAGGCAGAACCTCCCTTGTAAAACGGACATCTCTCTACTCAAAGAGTAGAGCCGGTCCTGCAAAAAAACACACTTTCAAAATATACAGCCACAAAATCCCTCAGTTGGACTTCCAACTACAATTCCACCGACCGAGGTTCACATTTCACGAGGTAAACACATAATACATTGAAATGCCAAAAATACCCTTTAATACTCAAAATATAGCAAATTAGAAATTCAAGCGCTAAAAATAATTATTTTATTGATAAATACATAAAAATCCTAATTTTAATAAAATATTATTAAAAATCGATAATTCTCAATAAATTCATAAATATTGACCAAAATACATTTTATAAATCCAAATTACTTAATTAACCCTAAAACATATCATAAATCAATAAAAACTCATTTATTTAGAAAAATTGTATATTATATATAACTTGAAAATAATTTACAAAAAATAGTTTTAATCAGTTAAAAATATTAAGTAATTTTTAGAAATCATTTTTATACCTCAAATAATTATTAAACCAATTTAATTATATTTTTAGCCAATTTATCGCCAAATTATCAAAATAACCCTTGTTATATATAAATTCACTATAATTATTCAAAAATTCACCAAAAATAGTATAATTACTCAAAAATTAATTTCTTAACATATAATTCAATAAAATCAATAAATATACTCAATTAACCAATTAACATAATTAACCTAATTTTCTAAAAATCACATAAACTAATTAAATTCATAATAATTATAAAAAAATCATAAAAATTAAAATAAATTTCTAAATTCATTTTAACACCTATAAACACCATAAATCACAATTTCATAATTTATTTAATTAATTTATGAAAATTAGAAAATATTAATAAAATAATAAAAAATTCACAAAAATCTAAATAATTCCCAAAAATTCCACAAAAATTACAACATGTAGATTGAGCTACTAGGATCAATCTTTGTGAAGAAAGTTTGCTTGAATCATTGAAATCAAAGCTCAAAAAATTTAAGAACTCAAAGTGGCCAAAATTGAAAATTGAAAACCTAGGAAAATTTAGACCAAATCAAGTGAAATCAAGCTTAGAAATGCACTCACCGGAGCTCAAGGAAGAGATAGAGATCGGTGGCACTTCAAATGGTGGCCGGAATCCGACTGATCGGCGTTAGAGTCACCTTTCAGTTTCTTGAGGAAAATTCGGCAAAACAATGCCGGAAAAGGAAGCTAAGGGTGGCAGAGTGGGTTGGAGATGGAGGAGGAAGGCTGAGAGGCACACCGACGGTGAGAAACTGAAGTTGCAAACACTAGAACGGGTGAGGGACGATCGGGAAAGTGGAAGATGATGATAGTGGCAATATTGTAATTATGGTAAACTTTATATTTTGTAAAGTATATATGTATATATTTGTATATATATAGCTAAATTTTATATTATTTTAATATATAAATATTATATGCACAATAATTATTCACCACACACATAATTAATAATATCTCTATACATACACATATATATACACATTTAATTATTATTAAAACTGTCACGACCTAAAACAGGGGCCATGACCGGCGCTAGGGAACGGGAATTCTTTCGAATCCGGAACCCGTAGCAAGCCTAAAAATAAAATAAATATGCAATAATAACCATAAAAATATAATATGCAGCGGAAAATAAAAATCATAAATATTACAATATCATCCATATCAACTGGATTCAATTCAAAACTCATCACATCGCATATATAATCTCATAAATGTATAATCTTTAATACAAATCCAGTTTTACTATAATACATCTCTTTAAAACAAATACTTTAATTCACAACTACTGAAAATCACAACTACTGAAAATCACAACTACTGCAGTGTCTAGATAAAATAAATAAGACTCAAGTATACAATTTACATAAAGAAGCCGGGGCGGAAGAAATCCGGCGTATTGACCTGCTACTGAGGTCTGAGGAAGTTGACTCTCCTGAAAAATAGTCAACGAAGGGGAGTCAGACCTCACTGAGTGAATTACTATAATATATATACATACACTCTAAGTGATAATACATACAGTCAACAGTATCTGAGTAATATGTATATATACAGGCAAATTCATACAGATGCAGAAAAATCATTTTATATATTTATCTGAAAATCAACTTTTATGAAGGATCACATAGAACCCTAGAATATCGCAACCTCAGAAAATAGTGTTAAACAACACTCTAGCCATACAGGCTCACTGATTCCAAATATATCCACTTAATCCATATGGACAGTAGACTGGCCCCGAGACACTAAGTCAACCGAGCTCCAGCAGTCTGACTGCCAGTGTGATTGGCCCCGAGACACTTGGTCAACCGAGCTCCAGCAATCACACCCAAACCACATCTCACACATATCAATAATCATAATCAATTCAATATCCATAAATAAGTTAGTAATATAGCCTAAAGCTATAGGCGTACCGGTACGTACTCGGTCCTAGTGCTGCCCACTAGGTAGCACGTTCTATTGATATCCTTCATTCTTAAATATAAAACATTCATTCACAAAAATAAATGATGCATGGATATAAATGAAATAGCAATATAAACCATATATATACCGAAAATATACCAAACATAAACCAGGTATATTTTGAGTATATATATGTCAAATAAATCCAATCAAATCATGAATTAAACTAAAAATATATTTAAAAACATTTTAAATATATTTTATTTACAAAACATGTATATAATTTATTATATACCAAAAATATACCAAAAACATACTTGAATATAAATCATGTTATTTATGCATATTTAGTCAAAATAAAACATGCATTTTCTAAATCATGCATCCTAAGCATATATATATAATATAGTAACTCACCTAATGCGCTCCACGAGACAGGTCCGACGGGCCTGGTCCACTAACCCTCGGTCTCGGCGCAACTAAACAAGAAATAATTAATCGATATCAGAATAACCCTAACAGAAATCCTAGAATTCAATCTAGAGTATTCAACACAGAATCAGAAATTAGGGTTCGACTGGATATCACGTTTTACGAGAATTCTACCGGAAATTCGGCAGAACCTCCCCTGTAAAACGGACATCTCTCTACTCAAAAGAGTAGAGCCAACCCTGCAAAGAAAATACACTTCAAAAATAAACACCACAATCAATCACAACCCCTCGGTCGGACTCCAGACTACAATCTGTCGACCGGGGTCCACAAACACAGAATATATATTCAAATATACCAAAAATATCCTTAAATCATAAAAATACATTTCATACGTAGAAATTACATAATAAATCTTGAAACACTGTAAAAATCGATTAAAACTCATTTTATTAGAAAAACCGTATATTATATATATATAATTGAAAATAATTCCCGGAAAATAGTTTTAATTAGTTAAAAATACTAAATATTTTGTAGAAATCATTTTTATACCTTAAATAAATATTAAAACCAATTAAATTACATTTTTAGACAATTTAGGGTAAAATTACCAAAATACCCCTATATATATATATATACCTAAATTACTTCAAAAATTCACCAAAAATCATACAATTATCCAAAATTAATTTTCTCAACATATTTATCAATAATATCAATAATTAAACTCAATTAACCAATTAAATTCAATTTAAAACACAATTAACTTAATTTTACAAAATCACATAAACTTTAATAATTTAAAAATATGTATGAGTTCATGCAAACCCGTAAATACATTTAAAATAATTAATAATACATTGTTTACGTGGAAATTTCCCCGAAAATGAAAGTCCCGGGAAAATTTTACGTAAAATACTGAAAATAATAGACAGTAATTAAAATAGGTTTAAAATACATATCAACTCATAAAAATATCGTATAATGCATAAAAATTATTGACACTGTATATCCCGGTACAGTGTAAAAATATTTTTAAAAAAACACGGGATATTACAGTCTTCCCCCCTTACAAGAATTCGTCCCTGAATTCTAAAAATAAGATTACAGAATCAGGAAGGAAAGAGATACGGGTAAGAAGCTCGCATCTCAGCTTCAGTCTCCCACGTATGCTCTTCAACTCTGTCGCTACGCCACAAAACCTTGACCATCGGAATCTGCTTCGATCGCAACTGTCGAACTTGAAAATCTACGATCGCCACAGGTTCTTCCACAAACGTCAAATCTTCACTCACTTCCACACTGTCAGGTTGCAACACATGTGAAGGATCTGAGATATACTTCCTCAACATCGAGATATGAAATACTGGATGCACTTGTGACATACTCAGAGGCAAATCCAACCGATATGCAACAGTGCTAATTCTCTCCAGAATCTCAAACGGTCCAATATATCTCGGTGCTAACTTACCCTTCCTGCCAAATCTCATCACACCCTTCATCGGAGATACTTTCAGAAAAATGAAATCTCCAACCTGAAACTCCACATCTTTGCGCCTAGGATCCGCATAACTCTTCTGTCTACTAACTGCGGTCTCTAATCTACGCTTGATCACGGCGACTTTCTCTGCAGCATCCTGAACCATCTCTGGTCCAGTCAAAACTCTCTCACCGATCTCATCCCAACTCAACGGGGATCTACACTTCCTTCCATACAACGCCTCATATGGTGCCATGCCAATACTGCTATGGTAGCTGTTATTATATGCAAACTCAACAAGCGACAAGTGATCATCCCAGCTACCTCTCAAATCCAAGACACACATCCTCAATATATCTTCCAGTGTCTGGATCGTCCTCTCAGACTGACCATCTGTCTGAGGATGAAAAGCAGTACTGAAATCCAACCTAGTGCCCATCGCTTCCGGTAACTTCTGCCAAAAACGAGAAGTAAACACCGAACCTCTATCTGACACAATGGACACAGGTACTCCATGAAGGCACACAATATGCTTCACGTACAACTTCGCCAATCTAGCAACTGAATATGTGGCTTTCACAAGCAAGAAATGTGCAGACTTCGTCAATCTGTCTACAATCACCCAGATGGAATCGTATCCATCCTTCGAACGAGGTAAACCAACCACAAAATCCATAGCTATCCTTTCCCATTTCCACTCGAGAATAGGAAGAGGCTGAAGCTTCCCAGAAGGCTTCTGATGTTCGGCTTTCACTTGCTGACACGTCAAGCACTTAGCAACATAATCAGCAACATCCTTCTTTAATCCATCCCACCAGTATAGATCTCTGATACTGTGGTACATCTTAGTAACACCTGGATGAACGCTGTAAGCTGTAGAATGTGCTTCCTCTAGGATCTCTTCTCTCAAATCATCCACATCAGGAACACACAATCTACCACTGATCCACAACACACCATCATCATCGAGTGTGAAATCAGTGAACTTCACTGCTCTGACATTCTCTGCAAGCTCTTCCAGAATAGGATCTCGGCTCTGAGCTGCTTTAATCCTATCCCTCAGTACAGATCGTACTTTAAATTGAGCTAACAGTCCACCTGATCTACTAATCTTCATCATCAGACCTTGATCCACCATCAGATGCAACTCCTGGATCAATGGTCTCCTCTCCACACCGATGTGAGCAAGACTACCTGAGGACTTCCTACTCAAAGCATCTGCTACCACATTAGCTTTACCCGGATGGTAAAGAATCTCACAATCATAATCCTTCAACAGTTCCAACCATCTTCTCTGCCTCAGATTCAAATCTCGCTGCTGGAAAATGTACTTAAGGCTCTTGTGATCAGTAAATATCTCACAAGTCACCCCGTACAAATAATGTCTCCAAATCTTCAAAGCAAAGATCACTGCAGCCATCTCTAGATCATGTGTAGGATAATTCTGCTCATGCTTCTTCAACTGCCTCGAAGCATAGGCTATCACCCTTCCATTCTGCATCAACACACAACCAAGACCAATTCTAGAGGCATCACAGTAAACTGTGAACTTATCCACACTATTAGGCAAAGCTAATACTGGCGCTGTGGTCAACTTCTCCTTCAATAACTGAAAACTATTCTCACAAGCTTCTGACCACTCGAATCTAACATTCTTCTGAGTCAAGCGAGTCATAGGGGCTGTTATCCTGGAAAAATCCTGCACAAACCGCCTATAATACCCGGCTAAACCCAGAAAACTCCGAATCTCAGTAACTGAAGTAGGTCTAGGCCACTCAGATACTGCTTCAACCTTCTGTGGATCAACCTGAATACCTTCTTTAGACACTACGTGTCCAAGAAAAGAAACACTCTCCATCCAGAAATCACACTTCGAGAATTTAGCATAAAGCTGATGATCTCTCAGTGTCTGTAGTACAATCCTCAAATGATATACGTGCTCTTCCATACTCCTCGAATATACCAGTATATCATCAATGAAGACTACCACAAACTGATCCACATACGGTCGGAATACTCTGTTCATCAGGTCCATAAAAGTTGCTGGTGCATTAGTCAAACCAAAAGACATCACCAGAAACTCATAATGACCATATCGAGTGCGGAACGCTGTCTTAGGAATATCAGCTTCACTGATCCGCAGCTGATGATAACCCGACCTCAAGTCAACCTTAGAAAAGAACTGTGCACCCTGGAGCTGATCAAATAAATCATCTATCCTCGGGAGAGGATACTTGTTCTTCACTGTCACCTTATTAAGCTCTCTGTAGTCAATGCACAGTCTCAGGGTACCATCCTTCTTCTTCACAAACAAGACTGGTGCACCCCAAGGGGAAACACTAGGTCTAACGAAGCCTTTATCCAACAACTCTTGCAACTGCTCCTTCAACTCTCTCAACTCTGCAGGAGCCATACGATAGGGTGGCATAGATATAGGAGTAATACCTGGAACCACATCTATACAGAACTCAATCTTTCTATGAGGTGGTAAACCTGGCAAATCCTCGGGAAAAACATCAGGAAACTCACAAGCAACAGGAACATCTGTGAGTGACAACTTCTCCACTGACGTATCCCTAACCAATGCCAAAAACCCCTGACAACATTTCCTCAACAACTTCCTAGCTGAAATAACAGAAATAAGATTCTGAGGTGCTGAACTCCTGTCACCAACAAACTTAAATTCTACTTCACCAGGAATTCTGAAAATCACCTCCTTATTCTTGCAATCAACCACGGCATAATGCTGGGATAACCAATCCATTCCCAAAATAACATCAAACTCCATCACATCCAACAAAATCAAATCAGCGAGTAATTCTCTATCTCCCACGAGAACTGGACAACCAGAAAGAACAATATCGGCGTCCAAAGAATCACTCAGAGGAGTGGCAACAGACAAAGGAAAAGCCATCCTCGAAGCTTGCCAACAAGATTTAGAAGCAAAAATGGGAGAAACAAATGAATGCATGGCACCCGGATCAAACAAAACCAAAGCATCCAGGTAACAAACAGAAAGAATACCTGCCACGACTGCATTAGATGCCTGAGCATCCTGCTGAGTCAGATGAAAAACTCTGGCCTGGCCTCGACCTCCCTGCTGACTGGTAGAAGCCTGGCCAACACCTCGGGTACCTCCTCTCGTACCTCTACCACGACTCTGCTGTGGAACAAACTGAGTAGAACTCTGATGCTGAGCTGGTGGTAACTGAAATGGCACGGGTGCTGCACTAGCAATCGACTGCTGTGGGAATCGCGGAATCTGCTGCTGCTGATATCCGGGGTAAGGACACGATCTGGCAAAATGTCCTGTCTGCCCGCATCTGAAACATGTCAACGGTGTCAGATAACATGGTCCCTGATGGACTCTACCACAAGTCTGACAAACACTGGCCGCTGATCCAGAACTACGACCACTGCTGCTGCTCGAAGCACCTGACCCAAATCTGAATGATCTACGCTGACCTCCACGACCATGTCTACTGCTCCGATGCACTCGCTGCTGCTGTCTCTGACTCTGCTGAGTCGAACCTCGCTGCTGACTACTCGAACCAACATGAAAACTCGAATACGGAGTAGCCTGCAATCCACTCGACTGAACTCCCAACTGGTAATAATCAGGCATCACTCCCTGCCTAACTAACCTCAGCTCAATCTCCTTAGCTAGCTCAATCACCGACTCCAGAGTAAGACCTGCTGTAGGCATACCAGCAAAAGCTGAACCCAAACCAGTAACATAGGTAGTAACAGCGAAATACTGATCTCGCATCAGATCCTCAGCATATCTACCCAGACGAAGGAAATCTCGGGTATACTCCTCTACTGATCGATCTCCACGAGAAATACTAGTCAATCGAAGACGATAGCTCAAACGAAGAGGCTCTGGACAAAATCTCCTCATGAATCGCTCTCGAAACTGAGCCCACGTCATCGTCATCATATAAGGCTGGATCATCTGAATAAACCAATCCAAGGCTGGTCCCTCGACAGACAACTCAACGATCATGATCCTCTGGTACTCGGTATGAGCAGTCCGAGTCCTAGTCTCAATCGCATGCAGAAAATCTAAAGGATCAGAAGTCCCATCAAAAGCAATCCTGCCAACTCTGGCATAGAACAAAGCTGCCTCAGGGTCAGACATACCCTGCTGATAGGCAGGCTGAACAGGCTGAACAACTGGAGGAACAGGAACATCAAACTCAGGCTCAACAGGCTCCTCATCCTGTAACTCTCTCTGCCTACGGCGACCTGCCGCTCCTCGAGGTCTACCCCTGCCACGACCTCTACGTCTAACTGGCGGCTCAGGAGGTAAAACCTCATCCTGAAAAGACTCATCATCCTCGGCCTCAACGACCGGTGGAGCGACACGCGCTCGCCTCCTCATTCTGAAAAGACAAACGGAAAAATTCAGACAAAACAGACAACGGAGGAATAATGCTGAAAACTACAGCAAGGAATACTCATCAAGACATACTCGAACCTAATACACTGCAGTAGTCCAACAGAAAACACAACTTTAAAACTAGGGCCACAACTCACATAACTAAGCCCTGACACAGAACTCCACTCAGATACGAACTTCGCTCTGATACCAACTTTGTCACGACCCAAAACAGGGGCCATGACCGGCGCTAGGGAACGGGAATTCTTTCGAATCCGGAACCCGTAGCAAGCCTAAAAATAAAATAAATATGCAATAATAACCATAAAAATATAATATGCAACGGAAAATAAAAATCATAAATATTACAATATCATCCATATCAACTGGATTCAATTCAAAACTCATCACATCACATATATAATCTCATAAATGTATAATCTTTAATACAAATCCAGTTTTACTATAATACATCTCTTTAAAACAAATACTTTAATTCACAACTACTGAAAATCACAACTACTGAAAATCATAACTACTGCAGTGTCTAGATAAAATAAATAAGACTCAAGTATACAATTTACATAAAGAAGCCGGGGCGGAAGAAATCCTGCGTATTGACCTGCTACTGAGGTCTGAGGAAGTTGACTCTCCTGAAAAATAGTCAACGGAGGGGAGTCAGACCTCACTGAGTGAATTACTATAATATATATACATACACTCTAAGTGATAATGCATACAGTCAACAGTATCTGAGTAATATGTATATATACAGGCAAATTCATACAGATGCAGAAAAATCATTTTATATATTTGTCTGAAAATCAACTTTTATGAAGGATCACATAGAACCCTAGAATATCGCAACCTCAGAAAATAGTGTTAAACAACACTCTAGCCATACAAGCTCACTGATTCCAAATATATCCACTTAATCCATATGGACAGTAGACTGGCCCCGAGACACTAAGTCAACCGAGCTCCAGCAGTCTGACTGCCAGTGTGATTGGCCCCGAGACACTTGGTCAACCGAGCTCCAGCAATCACACCCAAACCACATCTCACACATATCAATAATCATAATCAATTCAATATCCACAAATAAGTTAGTAATATAGCCTAAAGCTATAGGCGTACCGGTACGTACTCGGTCCTAGTGCTGCCCACTAGGTAGCACGTTCTATTGATATCCTTCATTCTTAAATATAAAACATTCATTCATAAAAATAAATGATGCATGGATATAAATGAAATAGCAATATAAACCATATATATACCGAAAATATACCAAACATAAACCAGGTATATTTTGAGTATATATATGTCAAATAAATCCAATCAAATCATGAATTAAACTAAAAATATATTTAAAAACATTTTAAATATATTTTATTTACAAAACATGTATATAATTTATTATATACCAAAAATATACCAAAAACATACTTGAATATAAATCATGTTATTTATGCATATTTAGTCAAAATAAAACATGCATTTTCTAAATCATGCATCCTAAGCATATATATATAATATAGTAACTCACCTAATGCGCTCCACGAGACAGGTCCGACGGGCCTGGTCCACTAACCCTCGGTCTCGGCGCAACTAAACAAGAAATAACTAATCGATATCAGAATAACCCTAACAGAAATCCTAGAATTCAATCTAGAGTATTCAACACAGAATCGGAAATTAGGGTTCGACTGGATATCACGTTTTACGAGAATTCTACCGGAAATTCGGCAGAACCTCCCCTGTAAAATGGACATCTCTCTACTCAAAAGAGTAGAGCCAACCCTGCAAAGAAAATACACTTCAAAAATAAACACCACAATCAATCACAACCCCTCGGTCGGACTCCAGACTACAATCTGTCGACCGGGGTCCACAAACACAGAATATATATTCAAATATACCAAAAATATCCTTAAATCATAAAAATACATTTCATACGTAGAAATTACATAATAAATCTTGAAACACTGTAAAAATCGATTAAAACTCATTTTATTAGAAAAACCGTATATTATATATATATAATTGAAAATAATTCCCGAAAAATAGTTTTAATTAGTTAAAAATACTAAATATTTTGTAGAAATCATTTTTATACCTTAAATAAATATTAAAACCAATTAAATTACATTTTTAGACAATTTAGGGTAAAATTACCAAAATACCCCTATATATATATATATATACCTAAATTACTTCAAAAATTCACCAAAAATCATACAATTATCCAAAATTAATTTTCTCAACATATTTATCAATAATATCAATAATTAAACTCAATTAACCAATTAAATTCAATTTAAAACACAATTAACTTAATTTTACAAAATCACATAAACTTCAATAATTTAAAAATAAATACTTAGAAATTCATAAAAATTCCAAATAAATTTCTATAATTCATTTCAACACCTAATTCAACCATAAACTCCAATTTCATAATTTAAATAATTAATTTCCGAAAATTAGAAAATAATATTAAAATATTCAAAAATACCCAAAAATCCAAACAACCTCCAAAAATTCTGTAAAAATTCATACATGAAGATTAAGCTACTAGGAACAACATTTGTGAAGGAATTTTCCATGAATCATCCAAATCGAAGCTCAAAAAAAATCAAAAACCCAAAGAGGCCGAAATTTTCAAATCGAAACCTAAGCAATTCTAGACCATTTTAGCTCAAACCAAAGCTAGAATAATACTCACCGGAGCTCAAGGAGAAGATAGAGACCGGCGGTATCGAAAACGGTGGCCGGAGGAGGGAGAAACGGCGGTGAGGAAATGGTGGTCGGCGTCGGGCGCGGGAGAGAAAGAAGAAGAAGAAGAAAAAGAAAAAGAAAGAAAAGGAAAGAAAAAGAAAAAGAAAAAAGAAAGAAAAAGGAAAAGAAAAAAAATAAAAAATAAAAAATAAAATAAATTAAAATAATTAAATATTAATAAATAATTAATAATAAAATAATAAATTTTAATAATTTAATAATAAATAAAATAATCAAATAATAATAAATAAATAATAAAATATTAGGGTAATAATAAACCCTAATTAAATAAATATACACACACAGGCTTTATTTAATAATTTAAAAATATGTATGAGTTCATGCAAACCCGTAAATACATTTAAAATAATTAATAATACATTGTTTACGTGGAAATTTCCCCGAAAATGAAAGTCCCGGGAAAATTTTACGTAAAATACTGAAAATAATAGACAGTAATTAAAATAGGTTTAAAATACATATCAACTCATAAAAATATCGTATAATGCAAAAAAATTATTGACACTGTATATCCCGGTACAGTGTAAAAATATTTTTAAAAAAACACGGGATATTACAAAAACTATATAATATAATATAATTAAAATAAACCCTAATTTAATTTAAATGCACATATATGCATGTATATGTATATATTTTTATTTGACACTTAAAAACCATGCATGGACTCATGCAAATTCACAAAACCGTCTAAAATAATTAATATTTATTTATTTATGTCTTAATTTCTCCGAAAATAAAACTCTCTGGAAAATTTTACGTAAAAGACTTAAAAATAATTAAAAATGACTTTAAATAAATAATAAACTAATTAAATAATCAAAAATATATATAAAAATTATTAAACTGCATATCTCGATGCAGTTTAAAATTATCTAAAAACTCGGGATATTACACTTCTGTATTTTCATTTTTATTTGTAAATGGTTGACTTTTTTACATTTGCGGATGGGATTCGGTTTTTTGTATAGTGTACAACCCATTGGTATGTTTTTCGTTTTTGTTATGCTTAGTATTCTAACCTTTTTTTATGTAGTTTTTCGAGTACAGTTCATATGTTCTTAAGTTGATGAAGATGGTAGCTATTTAAAGATTTATATATCTTATTCGATTATAAAACTTCGATGCCAATGAATAATATAGACGAAATTTGACAGCTAAGAATATATTTTATAAGATGGCCTACTCAGATGTCTCAAGAAATCATACCAACTATAGAACATCAAATCTGTGTAATTGTTAATTTGGGATTGATAGCTCATTGCTCGGAGTTTGAATGGTCATGAAGTCGATGTCTAATGCTCAAAATTTGATTGATACTCAGATCTAACCAATCATAGCTTTAATTTTTAGTAATGAGGAATCCAAACTTTTAAAAACCAAGCTCCACACTCATTTTAAATAAAAATGGGATTGAGAACTATACTCAGATGCTCGAGTGTGGATATGCTTCAACAACTTAATTCTCAGAGTTTTTGATACTTAGACTCTTTAATGTTCAGACTTGGATGCCTAACTATTTCTAGGCATTAATGCTTTGAAGCTTGAAGCTTAGAGCTTGGTGGATGTTTGATACTGAGCATATGAACTTGATACTTAGAGGTTGCACGGTTGATTAGAATTCATGGTTCAACAGGTGACAGAGCTTAATGCTTAGAAGTCTTAAATAGAACTTGAATCTTGTACATGTAATTTGAATCTTGACGCTCGTTAATTGTTGATCGACCCTAGTAACTGACTATCTCCTAACTTCAGTGTTTTAAGTGCTTATCTGGAGTTGATGCTCAAATAGCCAGAGCTTTAGTATTCAATCATCAATGCTCAGTGAAATGATCTTCAACATTGGTTGGCGATAAATACATATACTACGATTGCTTAAGGTATGGCTTAAAGTTGTAACTTTGCATGAATCTTTCTCTGATAATTTATATAGATGTAATACTAGTGAAGCTATTACAATTTTAATACCATCAACTTGGTGCTCATTCTAATGATATTTATTCTTCGGCTAATCATCGTGATAATTATAGTGGTACAATTTTAGTATGTGATTCCATTGTGAGCGTTGGTAATGCTTAATTTAGAATAATCTGGCAAAAAATATAACCCTTTTTTAAGAACCATGACAACCGAGAAAAGGTGATTGATATCTACTTGTATTTACATCATGGACCAAAGAATCTTGTGGATCAAGTCTTATTACTATGTCCACTTTTGAAGAGCCTTTGATCATCTTGAGCAAAGTGAGAGCAAGTCATACGTTTCTTATTTTGTTGAAAATATTTTCACATAATATTATATAAAAATATATTTACAATTTTGATACTAATTGAAGAAACGATGATCACTGCAAAGAAAGTCTTGATGTATGAATTGAATTTGCAGCTTCCACGAGTTTATCTTCTTTAATAGCAAAACCCAATTTTAATTGCTAGCAATGCCAATCCAAAGCCGATGAGCGGTGCCTTTTACTTCGACTTTCGGGGTGGGTGCCAAGCGTTTAAGACCACAGTATAAGAGCAATAAGAAACTCAACCTTCCATAATTCGATTCACCTTGGCAATCTCTGCTTTATTTCAATCTAAGTTTGCTATTGATGACGGGATTGGAATTCTTCATGATCACGCTTAGAGAAAGTGTGATTTAGTTGCGTCTTTGAGTAGTTAAACTAGATTCCTAACAAGTAAAGATAATTCGGTTGTGCCTAGCTCTCAATCACTTTATTTTAAAGAAAAATAAATTGAGCTAGGTTTTTTTCCCATAAACGACGCCACTTGATAACTTTTTTTTTGAAAAGTCTTGAGCTGATACCCTGCAAGTGATCAATAAAGGACAAGTTGAGAGGTAGGGAGGATCCCCACAAACCCTCCGATGGCTAAGTCATTATATATAGAGAGAGAATCTAGAGAGAGAGGGATAACATCGAGAATATAAGAGAATAGAATTAATGAGAATGAGGGATATAAGGTCTTATTTATAGGGATAGTGATATTCAAACCTGAGAGACATAAGATTCCTCCTTGATAGAAGTCCTATGCCAACTAGGAGAGTGTTTCTTCTTATCTAGGAGTCTCCTGATTTGGACTCTTTTCCTATTTAGCTTCAATGTCTTTCCTAACCAAGTGACCTTGTACAGAAAAATAAAGATTTTAATTAAACAGAAATATATATGTGGGGTATCAATTACTTTGAATGGTAGTAATGACTACTCATTGTTATATAACTCATGCGCCATTGGTGCATTCTTCAGTTATTATTATTATTTTTTTTTAAAATATTATCTTTATATTAGAATTTTTGAAAGGAAATTATGGGAAGAGTATAGAATTAAACCTATGATCTCTACTAATGTTTTAACCTCATGATAAGATGATAAACTATCCATATTAAGAAGATTAAACGTTCTTCAGTTATCTATTAAACTAATATTGGTTGAAAAAGTTTATTAAGTGAAGCTAATTTTTTTTTTTAGCATGGTCCCCATAGGGACTTTTGAAAGGAAGTTTTGAGGGAGGTGAAAAATTAAAGTCATGACATCTATTAATAATTTGATCTTGTGAAAAAATGGTAAATCATCTGTTTTAGGCAGGATAAACAAGTGAAGTCAATTTACGATTATGAGGTAGCGTAATTATATTATGACATGTTATCTTTTTTAGTAAGTGGAACAATTGTATTGGATAATGTATAATAGAGACAAGTCGACAACTCATGAGTGAAAATAATAAATATGTAAAATATTATATCTCATAACTTGACAACACAGTCTACAATATTATGCATATGATCTTAGTGTTTTTCTATATGCTTGAACGTGGGTTAGTGGCTAATTGAAGCCAATAAGCAGGGGTCGCTACTTGGTGCTACTTGCCCATAAAAAAAAATGTAGCACATATATAAATTTACCAATTGAAACTAATACATTCGGTATAAAATAAAACTATTGTAGCCCAAATAAGCCGAATTGATCCGATGATTCAATTTGTCAATAGTAAATTGATCCAATAATTCAATATATCAAAGCCGAATTGATCAACAGGCTTGACAATCCGTGTTGTCTGTAGATCTGATAATTCGTACTATCTGCAAATCTAGCAATCATATCACCTACAAACCTTGTAGATTTGACAATTGATTGACAAAGCTGACAAACAAGCCCAGAGTCATGCCCAACTCAAACCATGTTGCCAAAAATGAGGGATCAAGGAGCAAAGGCACGGGAACAATATGAGGTCCTGCTCAGAATTAGAGCTTCGAATCGCAACTAAAGGTGAATTCATATAAAATCCTATAAAATCAATATACAAATGAAGGTATAGTACGGTAAACCCCAAGTTAACTCAACAATTATTTCATTTTTCTCGTCTCTTTTTAATGCTCTATCCTATCGTAATCAGTTTATCAAGACTTTATTTGACACACCGTTTACTTATTCACTTGTCTTTTAGATCTCTCCTTACCCAATGAACCAATGAGTTGTTATCAATTTTTATTATTCTGTGAAAAAATTATAAAAAAAAAAATTAAAAATCAAAAGGAAACAGATGCAGCCATGCAGGAGGTAGGAAAAAGAAATTAATGCAATTTATTTCTTATGAAATGTGATCTATGTATGTGTACTTTTTGTCAGCATCATGCAAGCAAATTATATAGTGGAACAAGCAACCAAAAAAAAAGGGGGGGCCAGAAAAATAGTTTTCAATCTACAAGCTCCAGCTGGATTCTTTTTATACATGGGTGTATACATATACATAAAATTCTAGTGCACCCTTCGCTAATAAAAATGTAATTATCTAAATTAATCAATATAATGTTGACTTCAGTTCAGATATAAAGCATATAATTAGGGATGTCATTGAAAAATTTCATCTTACAATCTGAGGGGTGCAAGGCATTTAGATGTAATACTGTAATGGGGAGGCAATCATGCACAAAAGTCAATCTTGTTATCATTTAGTAGATGACTAATTTCTCACCCTAATCCCAAATTTTCACATTAAAAAATATATATATATCTGCATTATTGGTACTTGGAGTCAATTTTCTAGTGTTTTCTCCATCTTTGGTGCTTTGAAGTAAGGTTTCCAGTTTTTCAAAATAAAAATCTAAGTACACTTAGAGGCTTAACTTGAATAAAAGATAGATTTTGGGTTGAAACCTAATTTCAATGTTAAATTTATGAAACTCACTTTGCAGTAGCTCATAAAATAAATTTATAATAATTAATAACTAATTGTCCTTCTTCAGCCCCAATAATATTGAATTTTGTATCATATGTTAAAAAATAATAAATTTATTTTCATTTAGGTTGCATGGTATGACTTAAAAACTAATTCTATTTGGTTCTCTTTTTGTAATATAATAATTCAGATGATGGATATTGTAAAATGAAATTATAAGTTTAATTTTCTACTATTCCCTTGATTTTCTATCTGTTAAAAAAAAAAAAAAAACTAACCTTATTTGTATATTAAAAAAATCAAATTAAGTAAACAAAATTTTAGTGATCATTGTTTTTTTTTTGTAGTATTGTAAAATATAGAATTCAAAAATTAAGTTTATTCTTAGCACTTTATAAAAATTAATTTTTATACGCTTTAAATGAGAATAATGATCTCATTTTAGGAGTAGGTTGTTTAGCTTCTATTTTATTTAAGAAAGTGTAAAAACTAGGGTATTTTCAAGCCCTTTTGATGTTTAATCATCTCATAAGTAACTTAAGACCTTGTGCACTAGCTCTAGGAATTTGTTAAGTCTTTATAGAAATGTAGGAATCGAGTAATAAGTTTCTCTCCCAACCTCTCATCCCAAAATTGGGAAAAAAAAGAACTTCTAAGTATCAATTTTTATACTTTTTTTTTTTGTTCATTATCATCACATTGAGTTCTGCCATGCATATAAATTAAACAATATGCATAAAATAATGACATATACTTCATCTCTTTCTTCCAACTCCTACATCATAATTATTAAGTTAATGTAGTTGAACATTAGTTCAACAATGTATAAATAATTGTAAAAGTTATGAATTATTGTAAAGTGCAAACGAACATACTCATTCTTGATCTTGTCTCTCTTGGATGTTCATTATTTTGCTTGTGGTGCTCTCATGTAGGCCTTAGTTATAAGCTGAAAGATCGTAAAAAATCTTTTTCTTGCAAGTTTTCATAATTACATTCACTTTTCTAACATGATGCCTACGTTCCATATTTCTAACATATTTTCATTATGATTCTATTTTTTTTTAATGATATTATTCAAGTGATTTAATTTTTCATTACAATGATAAATCATAAATTCGAGTAATGTTCTTTACATTTGAATATCTATATTTTTTACCATTTACACTATTTGTAAGAAACATATTTTTTCCATTTAATACCTTGCAATTTTTAGCCTTATATTGTATCAAGGCCACTCTATTAAGCTATTTATAATTTTTTTAATTAGTAGAAATATTAAATCAATTATACAATGATAAATTATATAATAATAAGTCAAGGATTGGAAAATAAAGTGGTATAACTCAATTTATGATATCAATAAATTAAGGTTTCAATCTCTTTGTTTTAAATCAAGTAGAAACTAATTTTACAAATCAATTATAATATGATTTCAATGATATACCTGAAAAAATTTTAAACAGAAAAATGTCCATTAGTATTGTCTCACCGGTAAATTATTTATAATTTTAAAAAAATTGCAGTTATTATTAATTTTTATTTTTCTATTTATTATTTTAATTTTTTTATTCACTGAAAATTCAAATATTTTAAGATTGTAATAGATCACAAACAAATATTTGCTTACAAAACCCTTAACATAATAATAGTAGTAAAAATATGACTTACCAAAAATCAATTCTAACTGAAATGATATATGCTTCCTATAATGAATCTCAGGTTTGTGACCATGCTCACTCCATGCATTTGTTATAAAAAGTAAATTATCATTTATTTTAGATACATTACATATGGATATATGTCTCGTTTTTATTAATTAATTAAAATATTTAAATTATATTTCGTAAATTGAACCGTCACGTGTCAAGAACCCAAAATAAATCCCCAACTATTTCTCATTGAAAGTAGGCCTTAAAGAATTGAGCCATGAACTTGAGGTCGGTTAGATATCAGCGTTGGGCCTGCAAAGCTGGTTGAAAACTTGTCCAATATCTCCTATAAAACTCTCCAACCCAAAGCAGGGAAGCCCCATTTGTCACTCTTCCAGCTCCCTTGTGTCTTCCCCCACGTAACGTACCCAGTCACCGGAGCACGCGGCTGTCGCCGGCGATATTAAAAGAATGGACGGCTTGGATGACCTGGACGAACCGATCCAGGCCCCTTTACGACCCTCAAAATTCGCTCCGAAATCCGCCAAACTCAATCTCAAACCCAAACCCAAACCCAAACCGAAAATCGAACCTGAAAAGACAGCAGCATCTATCAAGAAAAATGAAGGTGAGATTGAAATTGAAGAAGAAATTAAACCTGAAATCAATCCGTTGCAGAAGAATGAACCCTCGGTGTCAGTTAATGGCGCTGTGAAAATGGAAATTGATGGTGTTGGTGCAGTATCGAACGTGAATGATCCTATGGATGAAGATAAACATGAAGAAGAAGAGGAAGATATGATTGTTCGTGAAATTGATGTCTATTTTACTCCGTCAATCGATTCAAACACTCAGGTAACCGGTCATTGTTTGAATTGTTTTTTGTTTTTCCAAACAAGGCCTTATAATGTGTTTCTGTTTCAGCTATATGTTATGCAATATCCGTTGCGGCCTTGCTGGAGACCTTATGAATTAGATGAACGATGCGAGGAGGTGAATAGCTGTTCTTTGGTTTGATAAAGAGTGTGTATTGAAGAGGTTCAAAAAAAAGAAGAGGGTGATATATATATATATTTTGCAGGTTAGAGTGAAGCCACAAAGTACAGAAGTGGAGGTTGATTTGTCTATTGATGATTCTACCAATTGGGACTCTGCTCAAGCTAGCAAATTCAATATGAAAAAGCAGGTTTGCCTCAACTACATTTGCATTTCAAATAAAGGCTCAATTGTGCTTAGGTTCATTTGTTGTAGGTAATATGAAATTGGTGTGTATATATATTTGATTTTGATTGAATTGATGACAAGTTTAATTGTACTGAAAGTTGATTAAGTTGTAGAATGCTTGATGAAGATAAAAATGTAGTGTCAAAGCTATGTAAGGGTTGGTCACAATTTGTGGTTAAATATTAGGTGCCCTGCAAGTCCGGGGTTTCGGATATCATTCCTTTATTACTGAGCGTGTTTCAAATGTTTGTGTAGTTAGAATATTATCTGATATCATTTTTGCTATTCTCATTTTGTTGGACTAGTCCACAAGCTGTAGCTATAATTTAATCTAAAAACCGAGTTATATTAAATTTGTGTTTTTGCTTTTGAAAGATATGGGATGTTGTTTACCCTTGTCACCCTGTATATTGGTTTCATATGTCATTATAAATGTTATGCTGCATAATAATCATTTTAATGGTTTTTTATTAGACTCTGTCATCTTCGTTTATGCCGCCTCGTGTCAGTGGCTACGCTGTTGGAGTTCTAATGGGTAACAAGGTATGTAATTTGTCTTGTTGAAATGATGTTTTTTTGTTTTATATAGTTTTCTTTTAGGGCTAATGATCTAGAGACAATAGAGCTTAGGAATCCATTTGATTTGCAGAATATCATTTGTTAAAAACATTTTCTGGAAAATGACTTATTTCCTGTTTGTTGGAGTGTTTAAAAAAAAAAAAGAACTTTTAATAAAAAACCATTCATTGAATATTTAAAACTTTATATGTTGATGTATAACTGAACAGAAAAGAAAATTATACAATTAGAGCATTAGGTTTATATGTAAATTTACAAGTGAAAAGAAGCATTAGCTATAATTCGAAATTGAGCTTAGGTTTGTATCCTGCAGCTTAATGCAGGTGTAATTTTTTTTCTATTGCTACTGGGAAAACAATCAGCGTTATAAGAGGCATTGGCTTGTCTATCATCTTGCAGCTACACCTGAATCCCATACATGCAGTTGTGCAGCTTCGACCATCACTGGAGCATGTATGCTCCATTGACTCGAAGAGGAAGAACAATGTCACATTTAACCCAGAAGTTAAATTGGAAGATTCCAATGAGGGGAAGTCTATTGGTTCATCAAAAAAGCAGGTCCTTTACCTCAGCAGAATAAACTTCCAATTTAAGTGCTTTAATTCGCTGTGGCCTCTTACCCTATTAGGGCTAGTAATGAAAGATGCTTTACACTTTCCTGGAGATTAGACATAAATTTTATAGATGAATCTAAATATACATTTATACCCATGTGTGTGTCTAATTACTGTAGTCAATGTGAATTTTTCTTTTAAGAGCTTCTATGCTGAACCATGCTGCGTGTAATTGCCGCAGTCAATACAAATTTTGCTATTCAGAGCTATTTCTCTGTTATGCTGAACCATGTGCGTGTCTAATATCTGTAGTCAATCTGAATTTTGCTACTAAGAGCTATTTTCTGCTATGCTGAATTGAAGTATATTTTTTAATTGAAATACTATCAGTTGGTACAAAGTATTGAAGAAGGCTGTAGTATAAAGGCTGTAGTATCTTTAAGACCTTTTTATGAGCTTTCTGTAATACGAGTAAAATGAGGGAGCATAATGGATAAAAGCAACCATACAACTAACCCCATCTAGGTTGAGGTCAAGGATCAGCTAAATCTAGCTATCTAAGAGTTCCTGAGTGCCAAGCTTTATTTGTCCTTATCTGGTGTAGGTCAAGCGTACAGAGTTGGCAAATAGTCAAATTTCAGATGCTGAGGAGGTAAAGTAATGTTTCATACAAAATTTTCTTTGATATATGGTAATTATTTTGTTTAAGATGGGATTTTTTGTCATAGTCATTATCTTTTTTCCTGTAGCTTTTCTTTATCTGACACTTATTGACTGTGAATATCTAAAATCTATGATTGTTGAGCTCTTTTAATTTTTACTATTCTTCAACACTTAATGTGAAGGGCAATGGCTAGTTGTTAAGTGATATAACTGTATCCACGCAGCTTTGGTAAGAAGAGTTATCGGATTTTTTATATGGATATAACTGAATTACTGATCGTTATCATATTCAATTTACCTCCAAATAATTACCTTCGAAACTCATCTGGAAGCCTACATCTGGATAGAATCATGCCACCAAAAATTGGTCATGGCTTGCTCAGTTTAAATTCAGAAGCTTGGTTAAAAAGTGAAAAAGCAGTTGGAAATCATGCACATTAGATAATTTGGTCTATTTGGTTGTCTCGTCATTGTACATACTACAACATAATAAAAGTTTGGCTTTTACTTAAGAGTTATTGGCCTGTGTTCTTTAGCCGTTGATCTTCAATGCTTTTGCAAGATTTGTTTCTGAATGGAAGAGGTTTTGCCCCTTTTTCTTTCCTTTTTTTTTCTCATGTTCTTAATCCTAGAAATTTTAACAAGTCTTTGTTGATTAAGGTGTAGAACATAAGGCTGGAGTCAGCCAATTGAACTGGTTAGCCTGTTAGAGGAGTTTAAAATAATTAGAACTATGTATTCAAGTGGAGCAGATGTTGGAGCTAGAAGTGTTTTGCTTTGTCATGCTATATTATTACTAGTTTAATCAATTTTTACGTTTACCAGAAAAATATAAATTAACTATTGCCCATTTTGTATTCCCTTTTCCTTTCTTTTCATTCCAGGGTTGGATTTCACTCAAATACCATGGCTCTAAGAGTGACTTTTCTTCTAGATATCTGGAGAAAATGATGGCGCAAGAAAGTTCCCCAATGGAGTTTACAATGAGCCCGTATGATTTATTTGAGCTCTAGCTCATTTTGCTAGACCTTATGCAAGAAGCTTAAGTTTTTAATACTTTATTGCTATTTTTCTTGAAGGTATGATTATATGAGCTCATTGTGTCCGGTAGCATCCGACGACAGAACTAAATCTAAAGGCCCTTCAAGAAGGTGTTATTGCCCTCATAATTTCCAGTATTTTTTTTTAATTAATGTTATGGTTGTGTTTTGAATTATATTTTGTTATTGTGCACACCATCTTTTATCTTCAAAAATACATTGGCATCATGCATACATTTACATGAATTTAATCTACTTTGGATCCCCTATTATTGATTGGGCCTGTCTTGTAAAGAAGCTTTAGTAGATCTTTGAGTAACAATGTTTTTTCTGGTGCCAATAATATGACATGATTAGCATTTAAAAGCTTTGGAAGTCATTTGGCAATTAAGTTATTGATGCTTATTTTTCTATGAAAATTTGAATGGAGCTATTTTAGAATATAAGTGATTAAACATTGTTTTGGAGTATGTTGGACCCAAAAAGAAAAGCAACAATTCCATAAGAACATGGTATAAAAAATCAACACATAATAATAGGACTTGAGGTTGGAATGGCAATTTCAAGCACAGTTGGATTATTTGATAAGTAATTATGTAAATTTCACGCTGCTTTGAGCTTATAAGGAGACACTTAGCAATCATGTTAGTACATTACTTATTCTGCATATGGGTTTCAATGTTTGGATTCACAATTGCCTATGATTTTTTAATTCTATTAAAATGGTGCTTTTTTGTTGAGTGGCCTGTTTGATGCTAACATGAAGATAGTTGTTCTCATTATTATCAGGGGAAGTGTTTGTTATGTATTTATTGCTCTATGATCTGAATAAATGTCAGAATATTTTACATGTCTATTTGTAACATTAAATCGTAAAGATGCATTTGTAATCTTTCAGGTTTTTGCTTTCACTGCCCCTGGAAGAACGTGTTAAGAAATTGCTTTTAGAGGTTTGTTCTGACTTAAATACGATTATGTGTTTTTATGTGTTAACTTTGCAAGGGGTTATCATGTTACACCAGCTCGCTTAAGTGCCTGTATGGGCAGATACGCATGTGTACTTATTGTTTTTGTTTGTGTGCATGTGTCTTTATATTTTGTCAAGGGTATGAGATTATCTTTGTCTCAAGACTGGTTTGACATCCTTGTTTGGATGTTGGCCACTTAGAATTAGAAGATATTTAAGTTAATTTTTTTTTGGGCTTACTACTCCTAAAGGATCCATATAGCTTACTCCAATTAAATTGGATTAGGCTTGGTTGAGTTGAGTTTCCACTCTAATTCTAGTCCTAAAAGATCTTTACCTGTTAAAAATCCCAACAGAATTTATGCTGTTAAATGGTAAGGATGAAAAATACATTTCTTTGGAAGCCCTGACTAGCGGTAGCTTTCCTGTTACTGTGTAATTCCTTTGACACGAAAAGAGTGACCGAGTTTTGTTCTTTCATTCTCAATCATATAAGTCTAGTGTTTTGAAGCAAGAAGTTGAAGCTGTGCTATAAATGTTGTTTATTTTGTGGTGCACTTATGATCACTTCTAAAAACAGCTATGCACTGTATTCTCTTTCTTTATAGCTCTGGTGTTCTTGTTAATAGGGGCCTCCAGTACGACGGTTCAGTGTTCTCAAGCACTTTGCTCCTGATGACACTGTTGAAGACCTCTTGAGCGTTCTTCAGGACTATGGACAATTGGTGCAGGGACTTTGGGCCCCAAAGACTTCTTTGCTGTTTCCAGATGCAAATATTAAACAGGGGGCTAGAGATTATGTTCTTCTTTTGTTTAGCAAGAATTTGGTGATCGGCTCTTCGCAGCTTAATTTCCCAGCCAAGATTAGAGAAGAAATTAAAGGCTTCCTCAATTTATTTGCTGTAGAAAGACCTTCCTTTAAGGATTGGAAGTTTAAAGAGCATACAGATGCAGCATTTATAAAACTCTACCCAGATACTGTCAGAAAGCAGCAAGAAGCTTGGGAAGACACAGAGAACAGGCTGAGTAAGTTTTTTGATCGAACTGGAAAAGTTAGCATGAAGAATGCTATGCCGAAGGTCCCCACAGTTAATAATCCAGTAAAACAACTGGTTTCTGAAAAAAGTATCCCCAAACATTCAAGCGGAAGTAGAGCATTGACCAAAAGAACAATATCAGTTGAAACTCGAGAAGCTTTACTGAAGGCCCTGCCAAAAGTTTTTCATAATCACAAGGTTTGCAGGTAACATTTGCATTTAACTTCTTGCATCCAACTAAGCACTTACATCTTTGGTCATTGTTTTAGTGTTAATTATGATTTACGCCCTCTATTTTACCATATTGCACTATTTCGTCCTTGACATTTAAAAAGTATATTTATTCCCACTTTTTTTTGTAATATTATATTATTTTCCCCTTCCGTTAACTTACCATTAGTTGACATGAAATGACAACTATACCCTTCCACAAAATATAGATTATTTAGAGATGATTATGACTTGTCCCATCTACCATAAAATTTCAAGAATGTATTTTTATTTCTTTTTTTTTTTTGTCATTGTATTTTTATTTATCTGCACTATTGCTTTTCACTCTTTTTATCACATTTAATTATTAGAATTATTGTTAAATAGGTATTTAGATAGCACGGACATAGATACGGGAATATAGAGAAACAAGGACATGAATATGAAGAAACAAATTCTGATTGAAGTGTCTGTCTTATAAATTGAAGTGTCTAAATAGCACGGATACGGGAAAACGAGGACATGGACACGAGGAAGTGCCTACTAATTGAAATGTCCGTGGATCATAGATAGGTATAAATAATCAAAATAACATTTATTTAAAAGGTGGATCAATCATAAAATGAAAAATAATTTTAAGTAATTTAATTAATACACCCACTAGTTTAAACTAACAATTTTCAATTAAAAAAATAAATTTTGAAGCTATCGAAATAACATTTATTTTAAAAGGTGGATTGATCATAAAGTAACAAATAATTTTGAGTAATTTAATTAATACACCCACTAGGTTGAACTTATTCAAATAAAAAAATAAATTTTGAAGCGATAAAAAGTATTTATACTTGATTATATGCCGCATAATTATTTTAAGTTAGTATTTAAGTAGAGATACTTAAAACTAAATTAATAATTAATTAAAAATAAAGTTAAAATTAGGCACTTTTTGTTTTATTAAATAGTATAATCTTAATTTTATAACTAATTGATGGTAATTTTAATATAAATATTGATAAAAATTAAATATCATATTGACAAATATAACTTTTAATGTTAGGGGGCAAATTGTATAATAGTGTCAAATAAAGGGGTAAATAGTAATTACATTTTACACTAAAGATTATTTTGGTAATTTATATTTGTTAACGACAATTTTAACAGAAAATTTGATAGGAGTAAATGGTATAAAATTCCAAAACAAAAGAAATATAATTTTTAAATATTAGGGACTAAGTAATTTAATATGGTAAAATAAAGGGGGCAAATATGCATGAAGACATGCACAGGCTTTTTATTTCAACACAATCAAATCAATCTATAGGCAGAAGCACAACCATTGAATGATACTTCTAAGGACCATAATTGTGTTATTTGCAAATTAGCCTATTTTAGGATTTTAGTATTTCTCTCTTCTAGTCATTGCATCAACATTCGTGGCAGCTCTCAGCAGAAGGCCAGAGGAAAAAGCTTGGTTGTGTTGGCATTCTGCCACTGTTTAGTTGAATTAGTAGATGCAGCATGGCAGTATTGGTTGACTAATTTATACTTCTACAAACAGCAATTTCACAATAATTTTCAAATTAGCAACGGATGAAATATATAATGTCTTGATTTGGGTGTCATTGAATATTATCTGTTAGTTTATGCTGCATTGATCCATATTAATCATGGCTCTGCTCTGTTAGCTTGTTTTTTTTTTTTTTTTTTTTTTTAGCTTTTTTACCATTTTGAAAGCAAAATTCAGGGTTTATTCAAAAACGAAAAGGTTAGGGTTTGTTTAGTGAACTTTAAATTTGCTTTATAAAAGCAAATAAAGTAACTTCAGCAAGTCAGCTAAACAAAGGTTTAATTAATTATTGACTGAAAAACTGTATCTTTATTCCATATATCTCAAGGTATTTATACATGATACTTAGACCTATTTAAGGTAAGTCAACTATACAAGAAAATTATAGGAATAATTACATGAATATTACAGCTATAATATAGGAATAATTACAGGAATATGACAGCTATAATTCCTAAATAATTATACAGCTATATATGCTAAGTCTCCCCTTCAAGTTGGTGCATAGATATCACACGTGCCCAACTTGGATAATGATGCATAAAATAAGCCACTGGTAACAGCTTGAGTCATCATGTCAGCCAGCTGATTTACACTCTTAATGTAAGGAACCTTTATCATACCAGAATCCAGGTTATCCTTGATACAATTCTTGTCAAGTGCAACATACTTAGTTCAATCATGCTGTACCAGATTGTTAGCTATCTCAATAGCTGCAGTGTTATCACAATAAAGTACCATAGGTTTCTTTGGACCAAACCCTAGTTCTTTTAAGAGATTTTTTAACCAAGCAAGCTCTGTGGTTGCATGGTGAAGAGCCAGATATTCAACTTCTGCACTAGACAATGACACCACATTTTGTTTCTTACTCCTCCAAGTCACCAGATTACCTTCAACAAATGACACATATCCAAAAGTAGACTTTCTATCTAATCTAGAGCCAGCAAAGTCAGAGTCTGTGTAACCCATAATATCTAAGTGCCCATGTTTGGAGAACATAATACCTTTACAGTGAAATACAAGTCGGATGGGACAGTTGAAAGGAACAAGGCTAGACTAGTGGCCAAAGGTTACACTTAAACCTATGAGATTGATTATTAAGAGACTTTTGCTCTTGTGGCTAAGATGAACACTGTTCGAGTAATTCTATCTCTTGCAGTCAATCTAGACTGGCCATTACGCCAATTTGATGTAAAAAATGTTTTTCTCCATAGTGATCTAATAGAGGAGGTGTATCCTCCTCCTATTTACACTAGGAGGAGGGAAGGTGTGCAAGTTGAAAAAGGCACTATATGGATTGAAATAATCACCAAAAGCATGGTTTGGCAAGTTGAGCTATTGCACTAGACAATGACTCCACATTCTATTTCTTACTCCGCCAAGTCACCAGATTACCTCCAACGAATGACACACACCCTGAAGTAGACTTTCTATCTAATCTAGAGTCAGTAAAGTTAGAGTCTGTGTAACCTACAATATCTAAGTGCCCATGTTTGGAGAACATAATACCTTTACCTGGAGAGGACTTCAGATAAGCCAAAATACGATTCACTGTATTCATGTGTCGATCACTTGGATTGTGCATAAATTGACTGACAACACTAACTGCATATGATAAGTCAGGCCTAGTGTGGGTTAGATAAATCAACTTCCCCACTAGTCTCTAATATCTCTCCTTGTTAGCCGGAACTTAATCAGGATAGATAGATAGACCATGGTTTACCTCAATGGGAGTATCTGCAGGTTCACATGCAGAATTACCAGTTTCAACTAAGAGATCTAAAATATACGTCCGTTGGGAGAGAAAAAGTCCCTGCTTGGACTGAGATACTTCAACACCCAAGAAGTATTTTAGAACTTCCAAGTCCTTCATCTCTAATTCCTTAGCCAAATAGCTTCGAAGTTTCTCCATCTCACTAGCATTACTACCTGTAATAATCATGTCATCAACATAAACAATAAGCAAGGTAATATTATCATGGTCCCGCTAATAAAACAGGGTATGATATGCTAAAGCTTGCTTAAAACTATACTCCTTCATCGAGTAGCTCAACTTGTTAAACCATGCTCTTGGTGATTGTTTCAACCCATACATTATCTTTTTCAGCTTGCACACCTTACCTCCTCCTAGTGTAAATCCTGGAGGAGGATCCATATATACCTCCTCTATCAGATCACCATGGAGAAAAACATTTTTTACATCAAACTAGCATAATGGCTAGTCTAGATTGACTGCAAGAGATAAAATGACCCAAATGGTGTTCATCTTAGCCACAGGGGCAAAAGTCTCTTGATAATTATTCCTATAGGTTTGAGTGTAACCTTTGACCACCAGTCTAGCTTTGTACCTTTGAATTGTCCCATCTGACTTGTATTTCACTATAAACACCCACTTGCATCCTACTGTCTTCTTTTCTTGTAGTAACTCAACCATCTCCCAAGTAGAAATTTTTTCAAGAGAGCCTGCATTTCCTCTTCCATAGCAGCCTTCCACTTAGGATCTCCAAGGGCTTCCTGAAATGATTAGGAATAGACACTAAAGAGCAAAAGCTAGATGAGCCTTAGACAAACGATGATAAGATATAAAATCAGAAATAGGATAAGTGACATTAGAAGATGATTTGGAAAAACCCAACATATCAGGTTTTCTACATTCACGAAAGGGGATATCTCCTACCATGATCGTGATCCATAACTTGTGGATTTAAAGTAGCATTTTCTAATGTTACAAGACTAGAATCAATATATGAAGTTGAAGTTGTAAGAGAGGGAACACATACCTTACGGTTAATAGTAGAAGAGTCATCCGATGGCATGGTAATATCATTAAAAGGGGTACTAGAGTCAGGAGGAGGCATAATAGTGACATTCTGTTTTCTTCTTGTATAACCATTTTGGAAAAACCTAGCTGGTCTTTCATCCTTTTTCTCTTGGAATTCAGACTCAAACTCAACAAAACAATTATCATCTAAAGATTCCTTATTCCCTACAATAGCTGAATTCTCCACCTTACTTGACATCCACAACTTCTTCTCTTCTAGCCATAACCGTTCTTCTTTTTGACTACTAATCTCCCCCTGAAGAGGAACCCTAGATACATCTCTAGAAAAATAAGATACTTGTTCACAAAATTGAACATTCATGGAAAAATAATATTTACCTGTAGGAGGATGAAAACATTTATAGTCTTTTTGGGAATTAGAGTAATCAAGAAAAACACATTTAAGAGCACGTGGATCAAGTTTATCCCTATATATAGAGTGTTTATGAACATAACCTACACAACCAAAAACCTTAGGACAAATATTTAGAGCAGAAGGAATAGAGTGAAATTGTGACAACATCCTCAAAGGGGTTTGAAAATTAATGATACGAGCAGACATTCGATTAATAAGAAAGACAGCAGTCATGACAACCTCAGCCTAGAATTGTTTAGGAACATGCATAGTAAAACTAAAAGCTTGAGTAACCTCAAGGATATGACGATTTTTACGCTCTGCGACACCATTTTGTTGTGGTGTGTAGGCACAAGTTGTTTGGTGGAGGATGCCATGTTCTAGGAAGAAATTGGTAAGAGATTGATTTACAAACTCACGACCATTGTTAGAATGAAAGACTTGGACTTGAGTATGAAATTGTGTGACAATTATTTTGTAAAATTGAGGAATCATGTGTATAACATCACTTTTAGATTTCATCAAATACCCAACTTACTCTAGTGCAGTCATCAATAAAAGACACATAATATTTATGCCATGAAGCATATTGAGTAGAAAAAGGACCCCACACATTAGTGTAAACACATGAAAAAGGAATATAACTCTTATTGAAACTGGTTTTGAAAGGAACATAATGGTTTTTAGCATAAATGCATTGTTCGCATCTTAAACTAGAGATGGTAACATTGCAAAACAATTTAGGAAATAAACGCTCTAAATAAGGAAAAGATGGACGCCTCAAACGACAATGACATAAAAGAATCTTCTCTCTATCAAACGACTCTCTCTCTACTTGAAAGTCATGGCTAGGTTCAGATTTAAAATTCCTTACTCCCTTTAAGTAATAAAGCCCGCCTCTTTCTTTACCAATGCTAATCGTCATCTTCGTAACGTTTGCCTTGAAAGACACAATGAGTAGGATCAAATATTGCAGAACAATTAAGATTTTGGGTAATCTTACTAATGGAAAGAAGACTATTAGAAGGATTAGGTGTAAGTAAGACAAATGACATAGAGAATATAGGAGAAATTGAGACATTCCCAACCCCTGTAATTGGTATAGAAGTCCCATTAGTAACCTGTACAGACTTAAAAGGTGAAGACATTAGAGAGGCAAGTATGGAAGAATTACTAGTCATATGGTCAGTAGCCCCTGAATCAATAACCCAAGTGTTAGAAGCAGTAGGAACACATGTCAACCTAGAATTACCTTGTTGAGGAGACACTTAATGAGAGACATGAGAAGCAGAAGGTGGAGAAGTGTCAGTAATAACAATCTGAGTAGATTTTTTATTTTTCTTCTCAGCTTGTTTAAGTTTATACCACTCCAGATAGCCATGCTTCTTCCAACGACAACCAGTGTATGTCTGGTACTATTGCAATGAGTTCGGAAGTAAGAATTGGAAGCAGTAAAATTCATAGGAACATAAGGAGTCAATTGAGAGGTGCTCTTTTGGATAGTTAGAGCTAAAGCCTCAGAATGATTTTCTGTTCCCATAGTTACTTGTCTCTGCATTTCACGCAGAACTAAAGAGTGAGCTTCTTCCAAGCTTGGTAAAGGAGAGGTAGCCAAAACACGACTACTAACTTGATCCAAATTGTGATAAAGACCTGCAAGAAACATATAGATGCGATTCTCTGCAACACACTTCCTTTGTTTCTCAATATCAATGACACATGTCATGTCATTGGGCCTACGATAATCAAGCTCCATGAAAATTGAATTTAACGCATTGTAATATTCTGCGAGAGTTTGACCACCCTAGCGCAATTGAAATGACTTCTTCATCAGTTCTTAGACTTGGGAAGAGTCAGAAACATCAAAATAGCTCCTCTTAATTGCATCCCAAACTTCTTTAGATGTTCCGCACTGAACAAAGTGTGATATTAGATTATCAGTCATGGAATTAATAAGTCAAGACTTGACAAGGGCATCTTCAGCTTCCCATTCATTATAGCCCGGATCATCTTCTGTAGGTGCAGCCTTTCTTCTAGTAATATAACCCTTCTTCCAGTAATATAACCCTTCTTCTTAATGCTAGTAATGTACATCTCTAAAATCTTAGACCAAACACGATAATTAGTACCATCCAATTTAATATGGATTGGAGAAGAGGTCTCATGAATGGTCACCGTTGAGAGTTTCTTGCTATCAGGAATCTTTTCGTTGTCAGTTTTAGTAGACATTGATTGAAATTAGATGATAACTAGAGTATAGGATTAGCCTGGAATTGGAGATAGGCAAGAAGCACAAGAGAAGAAAAAATTGCAGCTAGATGACGGCTAAGGTTTGAACAAAAGAAGGCAGCGGAAAAATTTTTCTTTTGCTCTGATACCAAATTAATAATTGATTGAAAAACTGTATCTTTATTCCATATATCTCAAGGTACTTATACGTGATACCTAGACCTATTTAAGGTAAGTCAACTATACAAGAAAATTATAGGAATAATTACATGAATATTACAGCTGTAATATAGGAATAATTACAGGAATATGACAGCTATAATTCCTAAATAATTATACAGCTATATGTGCTATGTGGTTTTAGTTACTATCAAATGTTTTTCATTGCGGTTTGATTTCAAGTTTATCATTGAAAGTGAAATTTATATATTTACTAAGCATTTCTTTCGTTTATGTAAAAGAATTTCACTTTGAAATTTACATTTATTTTATACCAAAAACAAAATCTAACTAGTTGATTTGTTCTTTTTAGAAAAGAATACAGTTGAACCAAACGGTGTTTAAGTAAGCACATTCAACATGATATCAACAATTAGGAGAATTGATGGGTGTTTCTTTTTCTTTGACCTGTCTGCTCCAGCATTGGTTATCAGAATGATCGCATGTGATCTCATTATGTGGTTTATGTAATTTACATAGATTTTTAATAAAAAAATGTCAATTTGAGGACATTGTTGTCACAAATTGGAATTTTTTCTTGCAATTTCGTTAGGTTAACTACTTGGATTGCTGTTACTGTTTCTTTGCAGCTTTCAATTGATTTGCCAAGGTTTGCGGGACTTGGCTGTTTCTCAGTCTACTCTTCCAAAGGCAGATCCCAGAATTGCTGTAGCAGCAGCATCTGGAGCTGATGCTCCTCCGGAGGAGCTTCAGGAAATCATAAGCCAAGTGGCAACTGATGTTCATGGGTTTTATGTTTTGAAGTCGTCACCGGAACACCCACAATATGATGAATTAAGGTTATGTTTTTGTAATGAATTTAAGGGCGTTTAAGGAGCTTATGCAGAAATATTATTTATTAATGTTAAACACAATTCTCCTTTGTTTTTCTGAATTGTGTCCCTTCATCGCAGGAAAGTAGTAATAGATCTCCTATTAGCAAGAGGCCCCAATGCAAAGCTTAAGAAGGCTGAAGTCATTGAAGCAGCCAAGCTTGCCTTTAAGAGGGAGGTTACCATTACCAACATTGAGTATAATAAGGTCAGCAATGCATAACAGCCTTAGGAGATAGAATAATGCTTCCTGATTTTGTAAGCTTATTTCTTAGCTGTTAAACAGTTGTTTATTTGTTATTTGATTGACATTTAAAGCTTGAACTGTTTCGTTCTTGTGATTTTGAAAGCATAACTGTTAAACTCACCAGATCATGCCCATTGCTAGGTTAAGAGACATTTTTATTTTAATTTTGTATGGGAGTTTGTTAAAAAAGAAAAGGGATGAAATGGGGTTCATTTGATGAAAGTTTTGAAACTAGAGAGAAATTTTTACAACGTAACAGTTGCAACCAAAGCGGATGCTAATGGCACAAGAGCCATTACAGTTGTTGTGGATGAGTTATATAACATGTCAGCTCCAATTATGCTAAGCTGCTTGCATAGTGAGACAAATGATTCCCTCCATGCAGTGTACCATCTTTCGTTAAATTAATTGTATTTGACTGTCAGTACACGAATAACTTGGTCACCTCCTATACATAATGATTTTGCACATATTCATGAGGCAGTTTCTTTGACATTCCTCTACTCTGATCTTATAGTCAAAAAACATGACTCTTATGTATTTTTCAAGTGAGGGTCCGCAAATAATAGGTTAAAGATTATGGGACCTGTTTAAGTATTCAAAGATTTGAATGAGGCTGAACAGTCCTAAGGTCTAGGAATTATTGCATTATTTATGTTTGTCTTTGATTTATTGTACTCTACTTCCTAGTCTTTATCACTTTTTATGGAGTAGAGGATTAGTCAAATTGCAATCAATCTGTGGACAATGTTATGGGCATTCGAATTGAATCATGCGAAAGCAATGCACAAAGTTTGCCATGAATTCTTGACACTTTAGACTTTATAGATATTCATGGGCAATGATGTGTTGCATCCATCCTGATATTCAATAACGTTACATGGTTTAATACATTTTGTTGTTTTTCAGGTCATGACTGATTTTTGTGAGTCCAAAGGTTCTGCATGGGTATTGAAGAGCGGAGATGGAAAGCCCTCAGGACTTTGAATTATGCCATTCATTGGAATAATACAAAAAAATTAGTTAGGAGGTACAAACAAAAAAAGTGGTTACTTAACGATGCTAAAAAATTTTTATCCTTGGTATGTGTGCTAGGATCGACACCATGATGAAAGAGTCTTACTACAGGATGGTCACCTCACTCATAAGAACACTTGAATGCATATAGAAGAAAAGCATATCTTATTTTAAGAACCCTATGTATTTACACTATTTTGTTGTTATGTTTAAGCTTTATCATTAACTTTGTATACTGGTGGCAGTGTATACAAAGAGGGCTCTCTCATCCGTGCTCATGGGTCTCTGCGAATAAAATATAGCTGAGGGGATCGAAAAACACTTGTGAAGAATACCAATTCAGAAATTACCTTCATTTCGCCCAGATAACAAGCGGGAATTATTTTCCAAACTTAAGCTGGTGAAGTGAAGCGTTTGAAATCTTTTAGGCCAGAGCCGGTGGTGCAGAAGCGGCAATGAGAGTTAAGATTCTTCAGGCAATAATCTACCCGAAGATCTGAGAAAAGATTATTAACCAAATCGATGGTTATGGTCTGATCCGCTGTGCCTGTGATAAACTGAAATTTTGTTTAGGTTCATCAAATAGATATCTATTAATTTTTGTTCTGTTTGGCCATTATTGAACTGCTCCCCGACTTGTTTCTTTTCATGATATGCCATGCTCATGTGGTTTCTGTTTATGGATTCCATCTAACTTCACCTTCAAGGGTCGAAACAGAATGAAGTTTCTCTGCTTCGTGATCGGCCATTAGGAACTTTTCTATTTATTTACCAGTAAAATATAAGCTTCAAAATGCAAAACTTATTGGCAAAAAAGAATTCTGGTTTTTTTATCAAACGAATGTAGAAAATTAAACTTTTATTTACTGCTAATAAATGTTCTTGAAGTCTAATTATTTACTGCTTAAAAATGTTATTTAATCTGCAGATGTCAGTTTTTCTTTGAATCTTGTATCGAAGTTAAAATACTTTATATACTTTAATTTGGTATATGCTTTATATATTGGTAACAAGTAGAGCAATTTATTTATCAATTTCTATTGAGAGAAAATTAAACTTATCACTCCAAATACAAATTTCAAAATAAATATTCGCATAAGTTATAAACCAACCATAATCTTATTCTCACCATTTTCATCAGAAATTAAAAAGCAAAATACTTTTAATTTAATTTTATATTCATTTCAAACGCAAATTATATTTATACTTGCACAAATTTTCATATAACATTATTTTTAAATTATTGAAATGTAAAATTCATTAAATTTTAACTAATTCAATTTGATTTAAATAAAATTATAAAACAGCAAATATTTTTTAATAATCAATTTAATATAATTGTATATATCATAATTCAAGCCGATTTAACTTCGATTAATTTGGCTTGGTTTATATAGCAGATAGAGTAATAAAAATAGTAAATATCTTATAATAACTCATTTAAGTTCATCATAGCTAAAAATTATAACATGGATTAAGTGAAAACAGTTGGTACTATTTTCTTAATTGAATTGTTAAATTAATTTCAGTAAGAATCTGCAAATAAATTAAATGATAAAAAATATTATCTGACTTGAAAATTGTAGGTTCGAACAGTCTCTCTCAGCCTCCATTTTTTTGGAGAGGGGTTCGTTAATATTGATGTTACCAAAACACCCCAAGACAAAGTTCAATTTTACATGTCAAGTATTCCGGTTTCTAGGTCCATATATAAAGAGCTCATCTCGATTCCATGCCCTAGATTTCTCAAATCTAAAGTTGCAACAGAAAAAAAGAAAAAAAAAAAAAGATCAAATTGACATGACCGATTACGAAGGGGGAAGATACGAAGGCAACGGTATGGATTTTGATAACGATAACTACGGTGGTGGTGGCGGCGGCAGCGGCTTCTCTTCTCCGCCTCGCACCGATGATCTCAGCGATGCCAAATCTCAGGTAATATGATAATTGTAAAAAAAAAAATAATAATTTGCTTTTTTTTTTTTTCTGGATTTTTAGGGTTTTTAATGTTCAGTTGTAGAAGTTTCAGTTTCGTCGAAGATTTTAATGGCATGGAGTAAATATCCCCAAAAAAGGGCGTAATTAATTGCAGTTGATTTGTTGAAAGTAATTTGGGCGTGTTTTTATGGTTTTTAGATGGATCAGATTTGCTTATGATTAGACTGTTTCTTTACGTTGTGAATATTTTTGTTAGGTTTACCTCTCTAGACATGATTATTTGCAAAATAATTCATGCAGTAAAATTTTTGTTTATTTAGGTAGTGATCATATATATGCCTCCATTATTCGTTTTTGACGTGTAAAGCATCTTGCAGAGAATGAAATTTCTTTTTGCAAATGCTCTTCTTGTTTTTTTAATATGCATTTTGAAATTGGTATCTTTTTGAGTGTCTTAGTTGTTGATGTTTTGAATTTTATCTGCACTGTCCCAATTAATGCCTCCTTTGCTGATTAAAATTTTTAATTTACAGCATGGGTCTCGTGACCATGAAAGAGAATCCTCAAAAAGCAGGGAAAAGGAAAGAGAGAAGGGGCGTGATAAGGAGAGGGATCGAGATAGAGAGAGGGACAGGGATAAAGATCGTGAGAGGGACAAGGATAGGGAGAAAAGCAGGGATAGGGATAGAGACAGAGAAAGAGATCGAGATAAGGATCGTGAACGTCACCATAGGGATCGTGACCGCCACAGAGATCGTAGTGAGAGGAGGGAACGAGGAAGAGATCGTGATGATGATGATTTTCATCGAAGTCGGGAGTATGATAGGGACAGGTGATTCAAAATGATTACTCATCTGAAATTTTATCTGAATGCTGTTTCATCGTATTGCATTTATTTGTTTAACGTAGTGTTTTGACTTTATTTTCTAATGTTAATCACAGGCGAAGAGACTTTGACAGAGATAGGGAAGAAAGGCATAGACGCCGGTCACAATCTCCTTCAAGGGGTAGATCAGAGCGCAGATCCAAATCCCGCTCCCGTTCCCGCTCACGATCCAAGAGGTACTTTTTTTTTTTAACTAAAATATCGATTAGCTGGGATTGCCATTTCCTTTTGGCATTGAGCACAATACTTGATTCAAGAATTAAAAGATTGTTCTGTCAACTTACTTCTGTTGCCCTCTCTTTTTTTTTTGTAAATGCTAACTTTTTGTGCTTGCAGCAAACGAATCAGTGGTTTTGATATGGCTCCTCCACCATCTGCAATGTTAACTGGTGCAGCTGCAGTTGCTGCTGTTGCTGCAGGTATATGTACCATCCTTCATAGTTAAAATTGTCATATTTCTTAACTTCGGTCTTTTGTTTTCTGTGATCTAGTGTGGAAAGTTCATAACAATTACATGATGTCATTTGGTAAGCTGTATTTTGTTCTTTTTGTTATGTACTTATAGCTTCTTAAAGCTGTGGTCTCTGAATTGGCTGTACTCTTACTTTTATTTATTGCTTGGTGAAATAATTCTGGAACTGAGAGCGTTTTTGTTTTTTCTTGTGTTTGGTGTTTGTTTTGTTTGTTTCTGTCTCGTCTTTTGTTGTAAGGCAATGTTGGGCTACTTGTCCCACTGTGCTGACAATGGGCGTGAGCCGACTTCTGTAGCTTTTATGTACAAGGAGGAATCAATGCACCGGTTTGATGGTTCTTGTTCGTCTTCAACTGGCAACTATTGCCTGTTTTGGTAGTTTTGCAAATATTTCCTCCAGAACCTGCGTAAATGATGTATTCTTTTTTATTTCCTTTGATAAAAGTATTGTATGAGTTAGGACATAATTGATCAATCAGAAAATTATGCAGGAGTCAATTTTGAATTGTTGAATGCATTACTGTATATGTTTGACTGATTGCCTTTTTCTAATTGTGATCAAATTACCACTGCAGGTCAGATACCTGGGACAACTCCATCCATTCCTGGAATGTTTCCAAACATGTTTCCTTTAGGGACTGGTCAGGTATATCTTACTGTTTTGTGTGACTTGCTTTTGGGTAGTGTTCTTTAATTATTTATGAATTTTTAATTTTATGTCATTTGTTTACATGCAGCAGTTTGGTGCGCTCCCTGTAATGCCAGTTCAAGCAATGACACAACAGGTTGGGAGGATTATAGATGCATTATTATATTTTCCTGTTCTAACATTTTTAATGTCTTTATTTGTAAAATCTTTTTTTTTTATATGTAATTATTTGATTTATGTCCTTGTTTCAGGCTACTAGGCATGCTCGGCGAGTATACGTTGGAGGGCTTCCCCCTACAGCTAATGAACAGGTTCTACATGCTATCCATAGTTTTGGCTGATGTATACATTTGCTTCTGAATTCTAAGTCTAATATTAAGCTCTTATTGTGTCTTGTAGTCTGTGGCAACATTTTTCAGCCATGTAATGGCTGCAATTGGAGGAAATACTGCTGGGCCAGGTATGCTATATTTTTCTTCTGCCAAAGACAACTCAATTACTTGTATTGTCTTAAGTTTCTAAATGTTTCTGTGTTTCTTGTTTCAAGGGGATGCTGTTGTTAATGTTTACATAAATCACGAGAAGAAGTTTGCATTTGTGGAGATGAGATCTGTCGAGGAGGCTAGTAATGCAATGGCTTTAGATGGAATTATTTTTGAGGTAATTATAGTTTTCTGTTGGATCTTTATTAGCCTGTAACTCTGATTTGTTTCAACTATTTACAAAACTGAATGCAATGGATGAGTTTTTCATTTTTTGAAAAAATTATGTTTGCTAGGGAGCTCCTGTTAAGGTGAGGAGGCCTAGTGACTATAACCCATCTCTTGCTGCTACACTTGGTCCAAGCCAGCCCAATCCCAATCTGAACCTGGGTGCAGTTGGCTTAACTCCAGGCTCTGCTGGTGGGCTTGAGGGTCCAGACCGTATTTTTGTGGGTGGGCTTCCCTATTACTTCACAGAAGCACAAATCAGAGAGTTATTGGAATCTTTTGGGCCTCTTAGAGGTTTTGATCTTGTCAAAGATAGAGAAACCGGGAACTCAAAAGGCTATGCATTTTGTGTTTATCAAGACCTTTCAGTTACAGACATAGCTTGTGCTGCTTTGAATGGAATTAAAATGGGTGATAAAACTCTCACTGTTAGGCGGGCCAACCAGGGTGCTAACCAACCTAAGCCTGAGCAAGAGACTGTACTTCTGCACGCCCAGCAGCAGATTGCATTGCAGGTGAAATCACAGTTTCCTAATTTTCGTTCTTACTTATGTTTGGACATTGCTTTCATCTTTTTGTCTCACCTTCTGTAATTTTAGCAACCATTCAAAAGTTAATTTATTGAAGCCTTCATCTTCTTGCAGAGGCTTATGTTGCAACCTGTGCCCACTAAAGTTGTATGCCTAACTCAAGTAGTTACTGCGGATGAGCTCAAAGAAGATGATGAGTATGAAGACATCTTGGAAGACATGAGAGGCGAAGGCGAGAAGTTTGGTAAAATCTCTAGATTGTTTGTTTTGTTTATATTTTGAGTTAGCTGCCCCATTCTTTTTTCCTGCAAGGCTTTCCTAGTTAGCCCCTTTTTTTTTTAATATTCTACTGTGAGGCTTCTTACATAATAATTGATTTTATTTATTTTCTTTTTGTTCTATGTCTGTTTTACAGCCTTTTGTTGTCCCACATTCTGCTATAAAGAATCAGGCCTAACATACACAGACAGAAGACTTCATTATCCCCTATTTATATTTACCTGAGATCCCATTTTTAAAAATGGAATTGTTAATTTTGAAAAATATTTTTGCATATTTTCACACTCTGAATGCAGGTACGCTGGTGAATGTTGTTATCCCACGCCCAAAGGCAGATGGTGAAGCTTCATCAGGAGTTGGAAAGGTCAGCACTTGTTACATTTTTTTTTTCCAAATTACTTTTTCTGAAACATCTTTTCTTGAGTTGTTGAACGCATATTTCCTGCTATTCTCTAGGTGTTCTTGGAGTATGCAGATATTGATGGTGCTACAAAAGCCCGATCAGGGATGAATGGAAGGAAATTTAGTGGCAATCAAGTTGTGGCTGTGTTTTATCCGGAAAACAAGTTCTATCAGGGAGACTATGATGGCTAGTTACCTTTGTGTTGTTGCTTGGATTTTGCATTCAGTGATGCATTCTATTATCAAAGCACTTACATAGTTAGATAAATGATGGTTTGATAGGATGTTTATTCAAATGGAATGATAATGGAAGTTGAAATATCAATAATTCTAGCTTTTTTTTTTTTTTTTTTGTGGTCTTGTTCGCATTTCTTTTTAGTTTCATTTTGAAGTCTGTAAGACTCCTTTCACATTGCTCCAAAAACAAAGTAGTCTTTGTTGTTATGGTAACAATATCGGAAAACTTGTTAAGAATGATGGTAAACATTTGGTTAACCCATGCTTCTGCAGTTCTTATCATCGGTTGCATCTCCATTTGTATTAGACTGTGACTTGATTGACTTGACGACAAATCAGACATCTTGTAATGAGGAAGAATTTTTTTTGTTTCTGTTATTCTTTTTCCCTCGTGCATATATATATGTATGCATATAACATCAACAATGGACTCACGGAACCCGACTTGTCTGATCTTGAGCACATATCAAGTAAAGTTGAGATTCGGATAATTTCTGTTTACAGGAACGCTTAAATTCATAAGGCTGCCTGTTTTGCAGATCCTCAACACCACATGCATGCTAAATTATGCACTTTTTGTTGGTTTCAGAATTCGCCAGATGGACAAGTGAAAACCTTCTCTTTCTAAGGGTCACATTGTCGATGTCATAACTGGTATAAAGCATAAGAACTCATTAATAATATAAAAGGGTTTTCTCTTTATAGCAGACCATAGGCAACTAAAAGATACTTAATCTCTTCTGATGTTAAATAACTTCATTCACCGGGGAAAAACATTGCTCTGGAAAAGTTTACTTATGGAAACGCATAAACATGTCTCGTACATTGAGGACAGATTTGAACACCACAAACATCACGCATAAGTTCGTTCATAAAACTAGACCATACACTTAAGTTCACAAAACTACACCATATGATGTGACTGAAGCAAGCTTCTCACTTAAGTAGGAATTCTACTAGCCGATCCATGCTAAAGTTTCTCCTCTAGATTTCAATTGCTAGACTGGCGCAACTCAGGTCTCACAAAGTCGGCATCTGGAGGAACTGAAATGTCAACTGTAGGTCTCAATTGGGCACATACCTCTATGGCTCCATGCACTGGATCCGACAGAAAGTTGCTGATAAGGTCACGGTTAATGGGAGTACCATTGTCCACGGATACCAAAGCTTGCTGTGTAAGGATATAATCAAAACGAGGAGCCCATTTTCTTGATCCCAATCTTGCTGTTGTTGAGCAGTTGTCGACCATAAAAGAAACCCCTCGAGCATGCATAAATGGATTCAAGGAATCCACCGACTCAATCACACTCTCATTAATGATCTCAGAGTATGAGTGCCCTTTCTTTCTCAAAATTTCAATCTGAAAGCAAAATATGGAAGCATTACACATTGAGTAACCAAAAAGTAGACACATAAACACTGTATACTCCAATCCCCTTTCTTCCCTAACAAACTGTAGTAACAGGCCAAACTTTTTATCATAAGCCTTAAACAAAAAGTAGAGGGAGAGAGAACAGAAGATAACAATAACAGTCTGGTGAATTCTTCTATTGCATTCTAACTTGAAAAAAAAAAATAAGAAGAAGAAAAAAAAAAATAAACCTTTGGCGGTTGGAATATTGGGCAATGGCAATTTACCATCCCATCTCACTCACAAGATAAGCATCATACCTGAGCCATCATTAGCGCCACATAGACTCCAGCAGTGAAAGGACATAATGGACCCAAGTCCCCTGCTGCTCGGGTTGATCGAACTCGTTCACCAACCTTCCACATGCGTGTCTGATCAATTTTACCCATTGGGAAAGCTGGCAAACCATCTTTTTCCTATAAAATTAGAACAAATAGCACTTACAACTTAAATACATAAGCCCCACTGGCAATTACACAAGCTTAAAATTACATGTAATTGCCTACATATAATGAATTTCAACACATATAATGAAAAAAATAATGAGAAATTAACCTACATAAAAGCGACGGCCAGCCAAGACAACACTGCGGATCTCACTGCCACAAGCTACATCCTCATAGCACTCATACAAAATCTCCATGCAAGGATAATATGAGGCACTGTATGCAGTCTCAAATTGTTTTTTGCCTTCTTCAGACAAGGAGTTATATACAGCCAACATGCCCTGTAAGCAGACAAATTACAAAAATTGAACAAAGGATGCATGCCTAATAATCAACATTAAGCATGCATGTGAAAGATATACAGGAGAATATGAATCAAATCTGATTGCTAGATGACCTGGGTTGAGATGGTCTTTGATATAATTCCAGTTATGCACTCAACAGTGTTCTTGTAAGCCTCATCTTCACTCATTCCATTTTCGGTGTACCGTCTGAATAGAGACTCCACAATTCCATGAACAGCACCAAGTAAAATGCCTATAAACCAAGAAAATGAAAGTTATGTGTCATGCAGTTAGACCAAAATAAAATAAAGATGAGGGATACTACAAGCTGCACATACCGCGCTCCCCAAAGATGTCACTCTTGTACTCCTGTTCTAGTGTAGTCGCAAATGTGAAAGGAGAACCAAGGGCAACAGACCATCCCAAGGCAACATCTGTGGCTCTACCATCAACATCCTATTAACAGAAAACAATTAAAACCAAAAGAGTTAATAAATTGACTTGAACCACACATGTACATGCCCAATCCCCAATGCACGTTTGGTGGCATATATATATATATATATATACACAGAACCTGGTGGACTGCAAAACTAGAATTAATTCCAGCACCATTGATCTCTTTGCCTTGGACATAGAGTCTCCTCACAGATGGACCCATTCCCTTGGGACACACAGCAATAACACTAATGTTCTTTGGGAAGTCAAGTCCCATTGACTGTAAATGTCCAAGAAGAAATCCATGGGAAAGACCAAGTATGCTGTTTGGCTTCATATGGGAGAAAATTTTCTCATAATTATCAGCCTGTTACAGTAAACAAACTTGGAATCATTATGGAGATAATAAAAGTAGCGAGAGAATAAATGGACAAATATTGGAATAAAAAGTCAGCAGACTGTCATCCTAGGAAAAACCATAGACTTAATGAGATATGTCACCAGAAATTGATTTTCACTAAAAGCATCCACCAAATGGAAGTAGAATTCTTACAGAATTGGTGTTGCAGAACTTTACTCATTGGAAATTAATAAAAAATTAAAAAAAAAAAAGGATAAGGAGAAAGAGGCTAAGGGATGCACTAGAAACAAGATGAATGATTAACACTTAGCAGTCTAGCAAGTGCATAACAGGAGCACAAAGATACCCCTAAGAACAAACAGTTCACATCATATCAATTATCAACATTTAGCAGAGCTTAATAACACGAACAAATGAACACAAAAACAGATAAACGAGATATGCATTCATGAAAAAATGATAACGACATGTACTCCTTCATCAAAAAGATAACTTCAGGAAGAAATTCATAATAAAGAACCTACAGGAAACAAACTACTGTAATACATTGCAAAACATGACATGAGCAAATACATACCAATTCTCATGCTCCTTTCAATTAAAATGTACTATAAGGACACAGATTATGAGAATAGTCCCAAGTTTTTTGCATAACAAGAAGAACAGGACTATTCAAAATTGAAACAATCTAGACAGTGTATTTTGCTAAATCCAACAGCTACAAAGTAAATTTAGCAGGACTTGAAGCCTTGATAAGCATTACATAATGTAACGAACCTGCGCAGCATCAGAAATCAATAGCAAAACAAGATCACTGCCTGAAATCGTTTCCCAAATATCACCCAGAGTTCCATTCTCTTCAGAAAAACCAGCAGCACGAGCTTCAGCAAAGGATCGAGATCCCTTCCTGAGTCCAATCTATATCAATTAAACAAAGTTAACCCGCATTATATACATGCATAAAATATTCATTGAAGAAACAAAACACCATACCAACCATAGATTAATTTACCTTTACTAAAATATCAGACTTGGCTTCAGCTAAAGAATCCCTTAAATTCTGAGCTTGAGCAGGTCCCTTTAAATTACAAAAAAAAAAAAAGGGGTAAAAATCATTAAGTGCAAAAAAGAAATGGAAGATTTTAAACTCCAATTATTCAGTCAAATTCACCTGAGAACCCCAACCAATTACACCAATTTGCTTGATTCCTTTGAAAGCATCAGGCAACAAATTGAACAAATCCCTGCCGCCTCTCACAATGTACTATCACACACAACAGTAAATTAGCAAAAAGGAACAATCTTTACAGTAAATTAACAAAAAGGAACAATCTTTAGTTATGTTCATTTAGTAACAGATTAAAGAAAATAGAAAACCTCGCCATGGCCAGCAAGAGAAACTTTCTCCTTGTTGAAAACTGAAGTTTCAAAATCAAGGGAAGTTAAGGGCTTAACAGCTGGAATCATCGTGCTACGAGCACCAACAGCTGACCCCCCTCCGCCGCTGGTAGTTCTGAGTGGCTTAAAGAAAGGCTTTGAGCTGATTGAAAGCAATCGCAGACCGGCTCTCGATGATGATTTGGGAGAGTGAAACGGCGTCGGTTTAGTAGCCGAGAAAGATGAGGCGGCGGCAGCGGCGGCAGCGGCGGCAGCGTACATTTAGCAATTTGGCAGCGAAAAACGCAAGAAGTGATACAAGTACCTACCTTTTATCACGAAAGAAATAATAATAAAAGTCGTAGAATTTTATTTTATTAAAATTTTTCCAAAAAAAAAAAATTATTTTATTAAAAACAACTCTCTTCAACTTAACTTGGGTACAAGATAAGATTAAGATTACCACTCTACACATTTACATTTCCATTTTACATTTTATTTATAGGATATTGTTAGTTGTGGCACCTGTGATTGCTACAGCGCATCACATAACGTGACAAATTATAATAACATTATCCGTTGGCTCACACGTTATACGGGCTGTTTTTGTACATGTATAATAAGATAATTTTTTTAAGATAGTAAATTACACGGTTAAATAAAGAGAAATATTATTAATTTTTATTATAAATATTTGATAATAAAAGTTTCACTACATAGAGAAATATAAGGTATATTTCATAAATTTGTACATCAATATTTTTTTTAATAATAAAATATAATTCTAAATACTTGAATATTAATAAATGTATTTTTTTCATTTTATCTCTATATAATTTTTATTTATCATTTATATATATTTCTATTTAATTAAAGGATTTTTATTTTCTGAACAGGATTACTTGAACAGAGAAAGTAGCAAAATTCATTCATAAAAAGGACTTTATCCCAAAAAGGATTACTAAGTAAAGAAGGGATACCTTTCTACTAGGATAAGGATTCCTATCTCATAAGGAATCCTAATCTTTTCAGGTTTAAGCATCACTATAAATAGGATCTCATGTCTCTCATTCTAAATCATCTCATTCTTTCATATTCTAATTATTCCTTACTCTCTATACAACCTCTCTCTCTCTGTTCTCTGACTTAGGTATTGGAGTGTTTATGGGGATCCTCCTCCTCTCTCACCTTGTCCTCTGTTCATTGTTTATAGGGCCTTAAACTCAAGAGTTCTGGAAATAAGTTATCAAGTGGCGCCGTCTGTGGGAACTCTTAGGAAAAGCCATTCATATATCTACTAAATTAAAGACATCCACACCATGACTTCCAGCCCACCACGAACTTCGACTCCTGAAACTAACATCAATCCTTTTGCACCCATTCCTTCGATTGATCTCTCAACCCCTCTTCCAATAATAGTGCTTACAGCCACTTTTTAGTATGCCAGAACTTCATCCGAGCATACACATTCACTTCTTGATAACACCCAGAGATGCCTGGCTTTGGGCATAAACTTTTCACATTACGCTCCTTTACAACACCACCATCGTTCAATACCCTCCATCCCTTTTTCGAGTTTAATAGACACACCGACAATTACCACACCAAAGCTAAACACTGTAAACCAAACATTCAACCTCAACCAACCCAACAAGAAAGTTATGATACAAAATATCCAAGCGCATATAGCTTTAATGCAACAACAACTAAATGCTTTAATACAAAGTGGAAACTATGAACTAGCTCAAATTGATAATAATGCGACACCTAACAATAGCTAAATGCTTTAATACAAAGTGGGAACTCTAAACCAGCTCAAATCAATAATAACATTGACACCCCGATAAGCATCAGAGACAAGCAGGGGAAAGGATAAAGTGCCCGAAGGGGCGTGTAGTTTAATAATTCTGACCTTTGATGACTTAAAGTTAGCTCAAAAAGTTAAAGAGGTTATACACAAAGCTCGTACAAAACTAAGAAAGGAGGATGAATGCATTATGGACAACAGAACTCCATTCATAAGAAGGATAATCTAGGCGGAGATCCCTACTAAATTTAGAATCCCACCACTTGATCAGTATGACAGAATGGGAGATCCTGTCAACCACATATCGGCGTTTAGAACAAGGATGTTACTCCAGAATGTGAATGATAGAATCATGTATAGAGTCTTCCTAAGCACACTTACAAAGAATGCCTAAAAGTGGTTTCATTCGCTCTAGGAGAACTCCATCACTTCTTTTGAGGATATGGCATAACAGTTTCGTACCAGGTTTATCACCAATATTTCCCTAGCTAAAAACATCAACGATCTTCGGATGTGCTGGTAAGAAGTTGATGAGTCTTTATGAAGTTATCTTGATCGGTTCAATAAAATAACTATGTAGATCGAAAGCCTTATTGATGAAGTTTTCATAAAAGCTTTAAAAAATGGCACTAAACTCAAAAAGCTCAAAGATAAGATAATGACCAAAGAACCGGGCACCTTTATGGAAGCAATGACAATGGCAGTCAGAATGATAAAAATGGATGAAGATAGAAGGATGTGAAGGGAGAAGAAGCCAAAGATGAAAGACCATGACCTAGACGAGCAAGCTTCTCAAAAATAAACTTCAGAAACCCGATAGAAAGATTTGACAGGGAAGCAGACAGATACACACCTCTCGATTTAGAATTCTCATGCGAGTCAGGCAGAATAGTGTCAGAATCACCACAGCTAAGAGAATAAGCCCCAACCAAAGATCCACATAAGATAGAGGATAATACTGCCAGTATCATCGAGAATATGAGCACGATACTGACGCTTGCAGAGAGCTGAAGCATGCCATAGAAAGACTGGTACAGAATGGTAAACTCAATAATTTCATGGACATATCTAAAAGGAGTGGAAACCCAGAAGCCTAGGGGCATGACAAGCTACAAATAAAGAAAGCTTAAAAGTTGGTATTATTAATATAATCATTGGCAAAGAAAATATTGAGAAGAAACTAAAATAGAGCAGGGGAGAAAGGCCAGTCTTTAAGAAGAGAGAAATCATATTCAATTCAAAAGATGGTTCACATGTTCGCCATCCCCACTATGACGCCCTGGTAATAAACGCATACATAAACAATTACTTAGTAAAGAGGTTTATTGGGGGGCAGACTCAAACATATTGAGTACACCCTATACATGTATCATAAATCTTTACTGAATGCGACATTGGATTGACAATAGAAGTGTTATTAATGATTTATCTTGGAATGCTTACAAAGCGATGAGAGGCTTTGCTACTGACCTGAAGACTATCTAGAACCCCATCACAAGCTTCTATGGAGGAACTATATAGCCACTAGGAGTAGTGGAGTTAAATCTAGAATTTGGGAATCAAGATGACGAAGAAACAAAAGTTATTAAAACAGTGTTCAACATGGTGGATCTCCCACTAACATACAATGGAATCATAGGACGACCGGTGCTCTACGAAGGAGATGCAATCACCAGCATCTGACACTTAACTATGAAGATTCCCGTTGAAAGCATAACTCTTACCATCAGGGGAGATCAACATATGGCTAGATAATGTTACCAGATGGCCATGAAGCCTTAAGTGGAAGCTTTCCCTTTAAAAGCATGGGAAATAGATAAATAGGGCACTGGTCCACAACCAATTGACAACACAGAAGCTCTACAACTTGTTGACGGGAAAGTGGTCAAGATCGTTAATGAACTCAACCGTGACATCAATGAAGGAATAAGGGAAGTCCTCATTAGACACTAAGAATACTTCGCTTTACAGGCATCTGAAATCATTGGTATAGATCCACAGGTTGCTTGTTATAGTTTGAACATCAGATCAGGAGCAAAGCTAGTGGCCCAGAAGAAAAGAACCTTTGCTTATAAGAGACAGAGGATAATTGCTGAAAAAACACAAAAATTATTGGAAGCCAAATTTATCAAGGAAGTTACTTATCCGAAATAGGTAGCCAATGTGGTACTTGTAAAAAAAGCGAATAGGAACTATAGGATGTGCGTGGACTATACTGACCTTAATCGGGCATGTCCCAAAGATAGCTACCTATTGCCCATGATTGACCAGCTCGTAGACTCCACTGCTGGCCACGAGTTATATAGTCTTATTGATGCAGCACAAGGATATCACTAGATACCGATGAAGGAAGAAGATCAGGAGAAAACGTCCTTTATCACCCATGAAGGCCTGTACTGCTACAAGGTGATGCCTTTCGGACTAAAGAACGCTGGAGCCATATATCAAAGAATGATGAACTAGGTACTCCAGGACCAAATCGGCATAAATGTGGAAGTATATGTGGATGACATCATTATCAAGAGTAAGCATGCAGAATAATACCCAGCGGATCTGAATCAAGTTCTCCGATTATTGAGCAAGTCTAGAATCAAGTCAAATCTAGAAAAATGTGTCTTTAGAGTCAAAGCTGGTAAATTCTTAGGATTTATGATATCCCATAGAGGTATTGAGGTCAACCCAGAGAAAATGGAAGGTATACTTAATATGAATGCCCCAAAAAATATCTACGAAATATAAAAGCTAAACGGTAGAATCATGACATTGGGGTGTTTCATTTCATGCTCAGCCAGATGGTGTCTACCATTATTCTGAGCTTTACAAAATTCCAAAAAATTTATTTAGTCTGCAAATTGCCAAGCAGCCTTCGAAGACATTAAGAAATTCCTATCCTCACCACCTCTACTCAGCAGGCCAGTGTAATAAACCTGATTTTTAAATTATTTTATTAAATAATGAGATATGCAGTGTTAATAAAATTTATATTTAATTATTTTACTATTTTGTGATTTATTATCATTATTTTATATTTAATTGAATTTTCTATGTAAATATATTATTTTGGAATTTAATATTTCGGACATTTAAATTCCATTATGTATATTTATTATTTTCGAATACTATTATTTTAATAATATTAATTTAATGCATGGATATTTTAATATTATTTTTAAGTATTATCATTATTTTATTAATTGATGTGATTTAAGTATTATTAATATTTTTAAAGTATTCCACTACCATTATTAATGTTATTATTTTCATTATTATTTTATGTGGGTTATTATTATAATTATCGTGCGATATTATTATCACAGTATTATTTTAATATTAACATTTTAAGTACATTATTATTATTATCTTATTTCTATTGATTGTCATTATTGTATAATTAAAATATTTCATAAATATTGTTTATATTATTGTTATTTTCAAAAGTTATTGTGTGTTATTATTATTGTGATATTATTTTTATTATTCAATTATTTTATTAATATTATTAATTCCAATTGTTAATATTATAATATTTATATTGTATTAGTGCATGTGTTTGTACCTATGTATATATATAGATTATTTTGTGTGGTGAGCATTAAACCAAAGTTTAAGTTTATATTATAATTTATATATATATATATAAGCTCGAGAACGGGTCAGGGAAGGAATTGATGGCCATTTCTTTTCTTTTCTTTCACTTCTTTTTTTTAGTTTTTCTTTCTTGTCTCTGTGTTAACCAAAAACAGAGACCTTCACCACACTTCCGACCATTCTCCACCAACCTTCATCCTCATCACCTTTCTTCTTCTTTTCTTGCTTTTTCTTCTTCCTCTACATGCTGAAACCATGACAGCAGGGAGGAAGCAATAGCGACAGAGGCTTCAACCTGTCGCTGGAGTCACGCCCGACGACGGGAGCTCGAATTCCTTGGCTCAGTCGACTCCCTGAAATGTGGGGAAGACAATCCCAAGCTCCATTCAAGCTTACACTTGTTCATTTGTAAGTTTTGATTGATTTTTAGTTTATGTCAAATTTCTTCTTAATTTTTTTTAGCTTGAGTTTAATTGATTTTTTTATAATTTCATTTTGAAATATTGATCTATGCATCTTAATCTACTCATAGATATTTTTAATTTATTTTTCTGATTTTGTTTGATTTTCGGTTAATCATTGAATATTTTAATAAGTAAAAATGAATTTTCGTTAATTAATTAAAATAATTATGAATTTGGTTAAATTATTGTTATTATATATTGTTATTAATTTTGGTGTTGAGAAATTAATTTTTGAGAATATTGTGTAATTTTTAGAAATATTTATAGATTATGTAAATTTTGGATATTGAGTTAAATGATTATTTTTGGTAGAAATTAGAGTTTAATTGTGTGTTTTAGTTGATATTATAATGTTATTTGTTGATAAAATAATTTTTTATGAATTTATATAATTTTAATGTAATTTTATATAATTTATGTGTAGTTTGAATTATTAAGTTAAATAAGTATTTTTGTTGAAATTATTGTTTAAATATGTGTTTTGGTTGATATTAGTATATTATATGTTGATTAGATAATTTTTATGATTTTATATAATTTTTGAGGAAATTACTTAGTATATTGGATATTTTGTATTATAGGGGTAAATGTGTAGTTTTGTGTTAATTATAGTTAAATATTATATTTTAGTTGATTTTATAATTATTAAAGGCAATAAAATGTTTTTTTTTGACAAATTATTTGCTGTTTTTAACTAATTAATACTATTTTTCAAAAATTGTTTTCAAATAATATATTATATATATTATTTTGGAAATAAAATGGGTTTTAAACTAATTTTATTATATAATTAAGCTATTTAGGCAATTAAATGTGAATTTTATTATGTTATGTTGAATAATTATAAAAAATTGAATTTTTATTAATATTATATAATATTTTAGATTTTAATAGTTAATTGTGATAATTTTAGAATATTATGTGAATAATAAGTGTATTTATTATTTTGAGACTAAATGTGTATTTTATTATTTTGTGATGTTAAATTGTGATTTTAAATATTATTTACAATTTATATTAATTTAATTGTAAAATGGGAATTTTATTCCATTTATGAATTTTTTATCATCAAATATTATTTAACTTCAACTTTTATGTTTTAATTGAAAAATAAAGGTTTTTAAATATTTTTATGGGTTTGATGATTTTTATTATTTTACTGTTTAATATTGTTGTTTTGTAAATTGTGAACCTCGATTGGGGATTTGTGAAGTTTGGGGTCCCAACCTGAGGTGTTGTGCTTTGAGATTTTAGAAGTGTATTTTCTCTACAGGATCGACCTTACTTTTATAGGGAGATGTCCGTTTTACAAAGAAGACTCTGCTGAAATTTCAGTAGATTTCTCGTAAAACATGACAACCGGTCTGAGTCTAGTTTTGAATTTTTGATTGAGTCTGTCTATAGTAATCCTAGAAGCGTAGAGTTAGAAGTTTATTCTGATGATTTTTTTTTCTAGCTGCGCCGAGACTGAGGCCTAATGGACCAGACCCGCCGAGTTTGTCTCGTGGAGGGCTAATCTGTGAGTTATTATATTGTATATATATGTATTGCATATAGGATGCATGACTTAGGATTTTTTATTTTCATTATATGTTTTTAAACAGTAATTTAATTTATAATATGGTTTGGTATATTTTCAGTTTATTTTTAGTACATTTTGATATATATATGTTTGCATATTTTCTATATACATTTAATATATCATTGGTATATTTAGAATTTATTTTTGATATATGTATGTTAGATATTTAGGTTTATTTTTAGTATATTTTGGATATATGTCAAAAATTAAATACATGTTTTAAATGTATATTTATTCATAATTGTTTTATTAAATGATTAGTATACTTTAGGTATATTTTTAGTATATTTTAGGTATATTCCTACATAATTACATGTCATATTATTGATTTATACTTAAATTGTTTTTAAGTATATTTTTGGTATATTTTTTATATATTTCCAAATAAATGCATGTTATATTATCAATTCATACTTAATTTTTTTTAAGTATATCATTGGTTTATCTTTGGTATATTTCATATTTGATTTGACTTTATTTGACATATATATACTCGAAATATATTTAGTTTATTTTAGGTATATTTTTAGTATATATATGGTTTATTTTATCATTATGATTATTATTCTGCATTAATTGTTTGTCCATATGAATATTTTTATTTTAAATGAAGGATATCGATAGAACGTGTGCACTAGGATCGTGTACATACTGGTGTGATAGATTTAGGTTTGAGTGAGGAATTAATTATGGTGATTACGATTTAATTGATTTGATTGAGATGTGATGTGATTGAGAGTGTGATTGCGGGAGCTCGGTTGACCAAGTGTCTCGGGGCCAATCACACCAACAGTCAGATTGTTGGAGCTCGGTTGACTTAGTATCTCGAGGCCAATCTACTATCCAAAATGGAATAAGTGATTTACTTGGATTTAAGTGAGCTTGTATGGCCATAGGGATGATATGGTTTATGGAGGTTGTGATTAATAATGTTCTATTTGATCCTTCATGTATTAAAAGAAATATTTTATGCACTTATTATATTTATTAAAGTAGAGTTTGGCATTTGTGTGAAATGCGTGTATATGCATATATATATATATATATATAAGAATGCTTGACTGGATATGGTTAGATTGCATGTATATATAGTATAATAATTCACTTAGTGAGGTTTAACCCCTCTCAATTATTTTTTTCAGGAGATCCTATATCGTCAGAACTTAGTAGTAGAGTTCTTCACCGGTGTTCTTCCATCCCGGCTATTTTATGTAAATGTATATTTTGAACTCTGATTTGTATTCTAGAAACTGCAGTAGTAATGTTATTGTATCAACAGAGTATTATTTTGTCGGATACTTTATACTCTGAGAATTGTATTTGAACACTGTATGAATATACATTTATTTATAAAAAGATATTGAGTATTCATTTTCATATATTGATTTGAAAAAAAATTAAGTCAGTTGTACTTTTATCTATTTATTGCATGTTTTTATTTTTCTAAGGCTTGCTACTGGTTCCAGATTCAAAAGAATTCCCCTTCCCTAGCGCCGGTCATGACTCCTTATTTTGGGTCATGACAGCTGGTCTTAGAGGAAACATTGTATTTATATTCCTCTGTAGGATAAGAATGCATCACTTCAGTTCTAGTAAGAAAAGAAAGGAGTCAGCAAAATTCGGTATATTACATCAGCAAAATACTCCGAGGGTTTGAAGTCCGATACCCAATGCCGGATAAGTTGGCTATAGTCGTGGTTCATTCATCCTGAAAGCTCCGACATTACTTCCAAGCTCATCCTATCATTGTCTGATCTTATTTCTCTTTGCAAAAAATCTTATAAAGACCCAAAAATTCAGGTAGATTAGTTTAATGGTCGGTGTTACTTCGAGAATTCGACATTGATTATGAGCCCCGCCAAAAAGTGAAAGCCCAAGCGTTAGCAGATTTCGTTTAAGAAATGGCTCTAGAAGACCTTACCATGACCAAAGCGCCAGAATGGAAACTCTATATTGACGGAGCATCCTCCGCTCAAGGATCTAATGCTAGAGTGATTCTTAAAGGACCATATAAAATTCACATCCGATATGCAGTTTGAATAAAGTACAATGCAACCAACAATGTTACAGAATATAAGGCACTCATCATAGACTTGAAATTAGCTGTCGAAGTCAGAGCCAAACATCTTATACTACACTCGGACTCCTAGCTGGTAGAAAATCAGGTTAACGACACCTTCCAGATTAAGGACACAAGCATCTCCAAGTACGTGGGCAAAGTCAGGCAACTCTTAAAACATATTGAACAAGAAGGGGCTAGTGGGAGATCGTCCAAATACCTAGGCAGGAGAACTCAGAGGCTGACCTCATGGCCAAATCAACAGTTGAAGAGAGTTAAGCATTTAAGGATATGGAATTCACTGAGGCATTGATAAAACCCAATATGGAAGATCCTGAAGTCTTAGAAATATGGGAAGTTTCAGAATGGATGTGTCCAATAGTCTAATACCTGGAATATGGAACTCTCCCTGAAGAAAAATTGAAAGCTCAAAACCTAAAAATGAAAGCAGCCCACTATTCTATCCACTAAGGGGAGCTTTATAGAAAATCCCTTTCACACCCATGGTCTAAGTGCATCTCTCCAAAGGAAGGGAATTACATACTCAGGCAAATCCATGAAGGAATTTATAGCGTGCATGAATCCCGCTATGCACTAACCCAAAAAGCACTACTCCAAGGATACTATTAGCCCACCATTTCTAATGATGCCCAGAAGCTAATTCAAGCATGTCCCAAGTGCCAACAATTCGATCGACTCAATCATAGGTCGTCCTACCCTTTGCATCCAATCGGCAGCCCATGGCCCTTTGCCATGTGGGGGATGGATATCCTGGGTCCTTTTCCAACTTCCACTTCATAAAAAAAAAGTTCATGATCGTGGCTATAGATCATTTTACTAAATGGGTAGAAGTGGAGACAGTTCTAACCATCACTGAAGCTCGAATAAAGCATTTCTTCTGGAGAGAAATCATCTGTAGATTCGGCATCCCTCATACCTTGATTATAGACAATGATAAATAGTATGACAATGAAAAGTTTTGAGGTTTCTGTTAAGACCTCAGAATAAAGCTTCATTTCACCTCAGTGGCCCACCCGTAAATAAACGGGCAAACAAAAGTCACCAATAGAATTATCATACAAGGATTAAAGAAGAGACTTGATGAGAAAAAGGGAAATTGGGTCGATAAGCTTAACAATGTAATTTGGGCTTATAGAACCACCCCTAGATCATCCACCGAGGAGATACCATTTAAACTGACCTATGGCATGGACGCAGTAATATCGATGGAGATTGGTTCACCAAGTTACAGGGTCAGTAGCAGTCTCGATCATAACATCAACAATATTGATGCCTGGATATGTCTAGACCTATTAGAAGAAAGGTGAGAGCGAACAACAGCTACGGCTGAAGCACATCGGCAGAAAGTGGCACGGTATCATCTCTGGCATAGTCGCCCAAGACAATTCATAGTAGGAGACTGGGTATTCATAAGGGCAGATATTAGCAAAGGCAACTCAGGAACTGGCAAGATCGGTCCAAATTAGGAGGGTCCGTATCAAATCTCAGAAAACATAACCAAAGGAGCATACAAATTAAAAAATAAAAATGGCAAAGAGTTACCACGATTTTGGAACTTAGATTGCCTCAGAAAATACTATTAATAAAACTTAGATTGTACTTAGAGTGGTATTCAATAAAATCTCTTTTCATTAAAAATAATGAATCTCTTATAAAAAGATTGATTACAAAAAAAATGAATCGGGTTTCTATTCTAATAATTGTATGTCTGAGTTATCGGGCTCAGAAGTGGGGAAGGAAACTGCATCAGTGGCACTAAAAACCTCAGGAGGTTTCGCAACAAATCCTCCATCAAATTTATAAGCATTCCTTGAATGTGAGGCAGCTGCCTTTTGATGAGCATCCTCCTCAGCAGCAATCTTCGCAAGGTCTGCTAGCGTTATTCGATCCTGCCCCGCCAAGTCCAACTCAGGATGCTGAGAAAGTAGGACCCTCTTACATTCAGACCCGTAGGCTTTAAGAAATCCCCCTACCATGTTCTGGTAAGATCTTTTGTCATTTTCTTGGGACTTCTTAACCTCAGACAACCTTTTCTTCAAATTTGCAATCTGTAAATCCCGCTCTTCAATCCTCCTAGTCAATTGACCTTGGTTATGCTTCAGATAGGCAATTTTCTTCTGGCTCACCTCAGTCTCGAATTTTACCACTGTATATTTTATCTGGCAGAGTTTTAATGTTGCCTTTGTGCTAGCCAGCTTCTTTTTAAAGTTAATAGCTATTATTCTAACCTCTATCTCCTTCAGACTGTACTAGCTTTTCAAGTAAAAGTATTGGTCCTTTGCCAGCAGTAAGGCCTGAATCATTTGTGAAAAGGGAAAAATCATGTTAAGTACAAGACAAATGTGTAAGTAACAAAGAAATAACATTCACTTACTTCTAGTGAATGACCGATCATCGAATCAAATAGCCCCTCTGGACCTTCCTCAGTCCAGCGTTGCATATCTATCAACAGCCTCAGCGATTCTGTATACTGATCTCTAACTTGACTATTTGAAATGCTCGAAGGCTTCATCTTATTCAAGATCCATCCCCTCATATCTGGACACCCAGATAGCCTTGGGTGATGAATGTATATCTCCTTATCGAGCTCCTCAGCATCAGAGTCTTGATTGATCAACCGTCTTTTCTGCCAACCTCCCTTGCTAGCATAGGATGATTCACCTACTAATTTTTCTTTTGGATTGATGGTTGTCTGCTCAGGGGTTGCAATGGCTTTAGGTTTCAGAGAATAAGAGACCCAGACTACTTATGCGGTAGCTGGCTGGTTAACTAAAAGGGAAATCTCATCCGTAAAAGTAAAAAAGTCGACCATCTACAATCGAAAAGATAGAGCAAGTCAGAAGGATACCTCTAAATAACCCAAATGTACCAGTAGAATGAACACGGTCTGGACAGACTCTCCAGAAGTATCTCCTGGATACGTCCTCAGCCGATCGAGCTTCGACTAAACCATGTAGATGCAGCCACAAAACCATCTCTGTATTGTGATTGGGGAGTCTCAAAGGCCATTTCACCCTATAGCACTCATCAGACCACATTCACCGGACATCCATGAAGTTCGACGGGTGCTCAATAACAAAAAAATTATGCCTCCACTTTTTATGAAGGTTTGAAAGTTTTACAAAGAGGATATGGTTGGGAACGGCTGAGAGGGAAAACATTCGTTCTCCCTTCTTCCTAGTCAGACTATACAGATATCGTAAGACATCTAAATCGGGTCCTTACCCTCTTTGTGCATTAGCTGGATGAACCCAGTTAGAATCCTATAGCTATTCGAGTGGAGCTTACCAGTGTAATATCCCGTGTTTTTAAAATATTTTTACACTGTACCGGGATATGCAGTGTTAATAAATTTTGAATATATATTACGATATTTTTACGAGTTGATATGTATTTAAAACCTATTTTAATTATTGTGTATTATTTACAGTGCTTTACGTAAAATTTTCCCGGGACTTGCATTTTCGGGGAAATTTTCACGTAAATAATTTATTATTAATTATATTAAATATATTTTCGGACTTACATGAACTCATACGTATTTTTAAATTACTAAACACCGGTATGTGTACAATATTTATTTAATTAAGGTTTAATATATATTACCCTAATATTTTATTATTTGTTTATTAATTTATTGTTATTTAATTATTTTTATTTATTATTATATTTTAAAATATTAAATTATATGTGTGGGTGTGATTTTTTTAAATATTTTATTAAAATTATTTTTTTATTATTTTTCTTTTTTCTTTTTCTTTTTCTTTTCTTTTTCTTTTCTTTCTTTTTCTTTTTCTTTTTCTTCTTTTTCTTCTTCTTCTTCTCCCGAGCGCCCGACCACCCCTCACCACCGTCTATCACGCCGATCACCTACCGTCGGTGTGCTTCCCGGCTTGCCACCGTCGTTCCCAGCCATCCCCTGTCGCCAGCAGCCTCCTTCCCCGGCGCCGGCAGCCCTTTTCTTCCATTTTGGCCGAAATCCTTCTCCTTGCCATCGACGACAATTTTGGCCACCATTTTTGACACCGCTGGTCTATTTCTTCTCCTTGAGCTCCGGTGAGTGTGATTCTAGCTTTGGTTTGAGCTTAAATGGTCTAGAATTGCTTAGGTTTTGAATTTTCAATTTCGATCACATTAGGGTTTTTGATTTTTTTGAGCTTTGAATTGATTGATTCATGAAAACTCCCTTCACAACTGTTGATCCTAGTAGCTTAATCTACATGTATGAATTTTTGTAGAATTTTTGGAGATTTTTTGGATTTTTGGGTATTTTTGAATATTTTAATATTATTTTCTAATTTTCGGAAATTAATTATTTAAATTATGAAATTGTGTTTTATGGTTAAATTAGGTGTTGAAATGAATTATAGGAATTTATTTGTAATTTTTATGAATTTCTAAGTATTTATTTTGAATTATTTAAGTTTATGTAATTTTGGGAAATTAGGGTTAATTATGTTTTTAATTGAATTTAATTGGTTAATTGAGTTTAATTATTAATATTATTGATAAATATGTTGAGAAAATTAATTTTGGATAATTGTATAATTTTTGGTGAATTTTTGAAGTAATTATAGTATATTTATATATAGGGGTATTTTGGTAATTTTACCCTAAATTGTATAAAAATGTAATTTAATTGGTTTTAATAATTATTTAAGGTATAAAAATGATTTCTATAAATTATTTAGTATTTTTAACTAATTAAAACTATTTTTCGTGAATTATTTTTAATTATATATATAATATACGGTTTTACTAATAAAATGAGTTTTTACCAGTTTTTACAGTGTTTTAAGGTTAATTATGTAATTTCTACATATAAAATGTATTTCTATGTTATAAGGGTATTTTTGGTATTATCAGAATTATTCTATGATTGTGGATCCCGGTCGGTGGACTATAGTTTGGAGTCCGACCGTGGGATTTTGATTGTGCTCTGTGTAGTTTTTCGAAGTGTATTTCCTTGCAGGGTCAGCTCTACTCTTTTGAGTAGAGAGATGTCCGTTTTACAGGGGAGGTTCTGCCGAATTTTTGATAGAATTCTCGTAAAACGTGATATCCGATCGAACCCTAATTCTATTTCTGTATTTAATACTCTAGATCGAATTCTAGGATTTCTGTTAGGTTTATTCTGATGTCTATTATTTATTATTTGTTTAGTTGTGCCGAGACCGAGGGTTAGTGGACCAGGCCCGTCGGACCCGTCTCGTGGAGCGCACTAGGGTGAGTTACTATTTTATATATATGTGCCTTAGGATGCATGATTTAGAAATGCATATTTTATTTTGATTAAATATGCATAAATAATTTGATTATTACTTAAGTTTATATTTAGTTTATTTTGGTTTATTTTTGGTATATATTAAATTATATGCATGTTTTGTTAATAATTTATATTAAAAAATGTTTTTAAATATATTTCTAGTTTAATTTATGATTTGATTGGATTTATTTGACGTATATATACTCGAAATATACCTGGTTTACTTTTGGTATATTTCTAGTATATATATGGTTTATGTTGATATTTTATTGAACTTCATGCATCATTTATTTTTGTGAATGAATGTTTTATGTTTATTAATGAAGGATATCAATAGAACGTGCTATCTAGTGGGTAGCACTAGGACCGAGTACCTACCGGTACGCCTATAGTATTTAGGCTATAATACTAACTTATTTGTGGATATTGATTGAATGTGATTATTGATATGTGTGAGATATGGTTTGGAGGTGTGATGGCTGGAGCTCGGTTGACCAAGTGTCTCGGGGCTAATCACACTGGCAGTCAGACTGCTGGAGCTCGGTTGACTTAGTGTCTCGGGGCCAGTCTACTGTCTAAATGGATTAAGTGGATATATTTGGATTAAGTGAGCCTGTATGGCTAGAGTATTGTCTAACACTGTTTCTGAGGTTGCGATATTCTAGGGTTCTATGTGATCCTTCATAAAAGATGATTTTTAATAAAATATATATAAAAATGATTTTATTGCATCTGTGTGTATTTGCCTGTATATATACATATTATATATATACTGTTGATTTTATGCATTATCATTTAGTGTGTATGTATATATATTATAGTAATTCACTTAGTGAGGTCTGACTCCCCTCCGTTGACAATTTTTCAAGAGAGTCAACATTTTCAGACCTCAGTAGCAGGTCGATACGCCGAATTTCTTCCGCCCCGGCTTCCTTGTGTAAACTGCTTACTTGAGTCTTATTTTTATAATCTAGACATTGCAGTAGTGGTAAATTAAAATGTGGGATTTTATGTATTTTATTTATGTGAGATATTGTATTATATTTGAAACTGGATTTGTATTCAAAGATTTATATATATATGAGATGAGATTTGATTTAAATCCAGTTGGTGAAAATAATATTGTGATATTTATGATTTTATTTCCGCTGCATTTGATATTGTAATTACTATTATTGCATGTTTTATTTTTTTTAGGCTTGCTACGGGTTCCGGATTCAAAAGAATTCCCGTTCCCTAGCGCCGGTCATGGCCCCTGTTTGGGGTCGTGACAACCAGGTGCTATGTTATGCCTATTTATGAATCTTTTAATGAAGGGATCTAACAAAAAATTTAAACCCCCCTCTAGTTAATCAAAATATACTACCAATCTACTAAGCCCTAGTATGGGGGAATGAACCCTAAACTTCCTATCTACTGTATGGAGGGTTTAATCGGCGGGAATAAATAATTGCCTCTAGTACCACCCCAGCAGTTTATCATCTATTTTAGACACAAACAAGTTAAAACTAATTTGTTCCCTTAGTGCCATAATGTTTTCTATAAAAAGGCAAATCACACGAAAGATAAAAAAGATAGGAAGAAGAAGGAGAAGGACAAAGATCACCTGGTTATAAAATGTAAAGATCACGGCAGACAAAATATAACGGCAATAGCAACTCAAATATGACAATGGCGAAATAAAAAGGCAAAATGCATCAGTTGATAAGTAAAGAGATATTTATAGAGTAATAGAAGGATCTAGAAACAGACCATTAATTACCCACATCACTACTTTGCTTCTCCCCACATCGTTAAGGGGCAGTTTGGGAAATGTAAAACCCATTAATCAAGTGGTCATTATGACGGCAGTAAAAATGTCTCATCTTTTAACACATGAAAAGACGCATTGCCCACGCAATTTAAATTTCAAAAATCTAAGCATCAAAGCGGTATAGCCACGCCTCAACCCACATGCATCTTTATCAAATCTCTTTCTACACACTCAGAACTAGCATATGAGCTATGCTTTCAGCACACTTCGACTATCTGGCACCCTCAAGTTGCTTCTATAGTACTAAGGTTCCGAGCATGTAAGCCTCGCATCCTTGGACTGAGCATCTAAGCCTCCAGCATCTAAGTCCAATGACTAAAGTTGGCACCCTTAGGTCACTTCTATAGTACTGAGGTTCCGAGCATGTAAGTCTCGAATCCTTGCACCAAACATCTCAGTGTTGCACACGTATTAGCATTCAAAGTGGGCACCCTCAGATATTAGCATGCTCTAAGGTCCAGATGACACTTCAGCAATATAATGGTCTCAAGACTTGGTACCAAACTTTACTTTCTTCCTATGACTGAGGTTGGCCACCTCAGCTCACCCGTCTACATCTTTATGCAATGACTAACTACTTTCTCTTTATATAGAGGCATAAATGCTCTATTCTACTCAAAAACATCAAACATAAATATCCAAACAAACCCACAGAGGGGGACTCTTGATACCACCTATATATATTCCTATTTAATTAAAGGGTTTTTATTTCCTTAACAGGGTTACTTGGATAGGAAAACTAGTAGAATCTATTCATAGAAAGGATTCTATCCCGAAGAGGATTCCTAAGTAAAGAAAGGATACCCTCCTACTAGGATTACGATTCCTATCTCATAAGGAATCCTAATCTTTTTAGGTTTAAGCATCACTATAAATAAGACCCCATGCCTTTCATCCTAGATCATTTTATTCTTTCATATTCTAATTATTCCTCACTCTCTATACAAACTCTCTCTATCTGTTCTCTGACTTAGGCATTGGAGTGTTTGTGGGGATCCTCCCCATATCTCACCTTGCCCTCTATTCATTGTTTGCAGGGCCTTAAGCTCAAAAGTTCTAAAAATAAGTTATCAATTGGATTTTATAGTTTTTATTTTTAATGTCTTTCTCCGTCTTCCTTGCAAATTTATTTGAATTTTTTTTTTGCATGCCAATATCATCTCATATTGTTGTCTTGTTATGTGTGTTATGAACTTATAAAGAAATTCAAGATTTAAATGTTGAAAGAATCTTGAAGTTTTTGTTGCAATATAAAATTTCATCAACCTACAAAAAAAATTATAAAATTAATTTTATTAAATATATTGATTTATAAATAAGAAATTAAAATAGTATTACTTATGTTAATTGAAAATTTTACAAATCTTACATGTTAATTTTTGCTATTTTGAGAGAAATTTTTCAGCAGACTTTTAATGGCAAAATGACATCAATCATTGTATTTTTATTTGATTTGACCTGATAAGATAATAAATTTTTTTACAAAAAAAGAAGCAAATAGAAAAAAAAAACTAAACTAATATAGGTGATATAAAAAATATTAAAGCAAAAGTAGGTTATCTAATTAATGTTGGGTCATGATGGTATCGAACATAATAAAAGACAACCTATAAAATATCAATATCCAAAGAATATGGTGCACAATATTTCACCAATGTGACCTTAGTACATCTTATCAATCAAACAAATCAAAATCACTAACAACCTAAATTTATCCTCTAATGACTATAAAGCATCGAAGCTTTTACAAAAAATCAAATATCAAAAGTAATAGGTATAAATTTCAAAAGAACAAAATGATCTACATGAAAGCTCCTAGTTATCCTCATATGGATAATAACCACGACTTTTTACATATGTTCAAAAGTGACCATAAAAGATAATTTAACTAACTTTTATTATGGCATGATCGGCAATATGCTTTAGACACAAAAGCAAGGATAATCCGTTTGTGTAAAGTCTACGCTTCGTTCTCCATCTATAACTTCTACTTGCAGTTTTTGAATTTTGATTTCCTTGGTTAAGTAATAATAAGCTACGACCTTTTCTAGGATGGAGTTCTCACATATGTAAAAGCCAACTCCATCCTACTCGAAGACATAATACTTGTTACTCTTCGAAAGAGACTGACCAGGAATTTGAGCAGTTATATTTACCACTTGGCTAAATAAAGTGGGTCCAACCAGAGCACCATTGTGCAGAGTAGTCGCATAGGAAGCCATGATGCTTTCAATACCATTAACATGTTGAACAAAAAAACTAAAAAAATCAGAAAATTGCTAAAATTTGCTAAAAGAATGGACATGTCCATGGGCACTAATTGAACATACCTGAAATCCATGGCCATCTATTTAAATTGTTCATTTTCATGAATAGACATTAAATGAAAATGTAAAAGTGACTAATTCATGGGTTTCAAATTCGTTCCTAACAGGATATATATATATATACAAATGCAAATATATGTGAAGATGGACATGTTTGTATATGATTATATTATATACAAATGGCATAAGATTTGAATGATTACAAAATTGATTGTCAAAAGAAATTTATCAGTGATGATAGTCTATGAGCTAAAGTACATTTAACTAAGCTAAAACCTAAAGTACACAAATGGGACAAAATAACAAAAGCAATCCTTTGCTGAATCAACAACAATGGTCAGGAAAAAAAATGGAAGATTCATTAAGAAAGATGTAATAAAGTGATAAAGCAGTAAGCAAGGACAATCCACACATATGGCTATAGATTCCAAAAATTGGCTTCCAAATTCTTGCACAAGATCCACAAGAAAAAGGCAGTATTTATTTCTCTTTACAAAATCAAATAAACTTTGTCCAAGCTTCTCAAATACCTTGTAAGACCATAGAAATTCATTCACAATAGGTTTGTGTTCAGTTCTTAGTTCAATGAATGAGCTAAATGGAAACAAATCACAATTAAACCATGATAGCTGTGCAGAACAACTATAATCATAGTGTAACATCTTAAAGAGTTGATGAGGTAAATGTGTATATGAGAAATGCAACAAAATCAAAAGACAAAGTAAAGACAACTTCAGAAAATGAGACAAAATTTTACTCCACAAACATTGTAAGAAAAGTTGTTAAATAAGGTTTAAAATCATTTAGATATCATTATATTTAATAAATCATTAAGATAAAATGATATATAAAATGGTGGCCGAAAACATCGTGAACGACGTTGCTCCTACTTTCGGCTTCTCCGGCCAAAATAGATCTCCAGACGCCGAAAACGGCTGCAACAGGCGGCGGGGAAGGCTGAGGAAGGAGGTGGCACGCCGGACGGCACACCAACGGTAAGAAATCGGGACGGCAGGCGGCGGAACGGTGATGGGGACGGTCGGGAGGGAGAAGAAGGGGATGATGGCAATTTGGTAAATAAGCCTAACTTTTATTATTTGTTAATATATTAAATGTATATATGTATATATATATACTTTATACTATATATTAAAATAATATAAAATCACACACATTAAATATACACCACACACATATAATTTAATATTTTAATAATTTAATACACCTAAAAATAATTAAATAATATCAAAACCAATTAATAATTAATAAAATATTAGGGTAATTAATTAAACCCTAATTAATTAAATAGATACACATATACACGTTATCTAGTATTTTAAAAATATGTATGAGTTCATGCAAGTCCGTAAATCTATTTAAAATAATTAATAGTAAATTATTTACGTGAAAATTTTTTCGAAAATGCAAGTCCCGGGAAAATTTTACGTAAAGCACTCAAAATAATAATAAACAATTAAAAATAAATTTTAATTAATCAACAACTTATGAAATATCAATATCATATTTAAAAATTATTAACACTGCATATCCCAATCCAGTAATAAAATATTTAAAAACACGGGATATTACAATATATAATTGACTGAAGAAGGAAAAAAAATTAAAGGGTAATTCAACAAATTAAACACAAGAATCACTCATCAAATGAAGATAAAAATCTGTAATGACCCAATATTTTTAAATTATTAAAATATATTTTGAGATATGTAGTGTTAATAATATTTTAAATTTTTAAATATTATTATTAGTGAATATTAATTTTTTATTTTATTTTAAATATTTTGTACGTAGAGGATTTTATTTAAACGTTATTATTATTTAAAGATATTAATGTTAATACTATTATTTTTATTATTTTTATTATTATTATTATTATTATTATTATTATTATTATTTTATGCATGTCTTAGTATTATTATTATTATTGTTATTACTATGCATGTGCATGTGTGTATTATTCTCTTTCTTTTTCTTCTTCTTCTTCTTCTTCTTCTTTTCTTCCCTTCTTTCCGCCATTGTTGCCTCTGCAAGCTCCACCAACGCCACCACCAGAGCACCAGTCACCACCATACCACCTTCGGAGCTCACCATTTCATACTCTCACTTTCCCGACGTCATCTAAAGCCTTAGAGTCACCAGAAATCGCATGGGACTGAGAAGAGCTACTGTAGCTCCAATGAAAAATCAGTCAATTTAGCTTGTATTTTTGGACTCGTTAGACTCCTCTTGACATGTACTTCTTGATTTTCAAGTTATTTCAACTCTACAACGTCTGATTAGTTAGATATCTCTAAGTTTTAGTTTATCCCTTTTAGGGTTTTTATTTTTTTAAGCTTGAGTTTGATTTTTTTCTTGAATATTTCTTTTGAAAATGTTGACGTATGCATCTCTAGCTTCCTAAATATATTTTTATTTTATTTTTTTTGAATTTTTTTGAATTATAGGTAATTATTGAATTTTTTAATAATTAAAAATAAATTTTTATTAATTATGTGTGTTGACCTTATCAATAATCAATCTTAACTTTGATTTTAAGAAACTTAATTTTGAGCATTTAATTTGTTTATTTAAGTGTGTATAAGTTAGGACTCTATTGGAAGTTAAAATGAAGTATAATTATCTTGAGTTTATTGGACCTTTGAGATTCAATGAGGCTTTTGACATCCTTAGACCTTTATAATAAGAAAGTTATCTTCTTCACATTTAAAGTATACATTTAAAGTTGAGTATGGGAAAATTCAAATTTTTTCAAGAGCAAATCACGGGTTCAACTTAGGTATAGCTATCTGACAGTATTCTATATTTCAGATTGCATAACTCTTAGTATTTTAGACATATCTTGAGTTACAAACGTCCAATTTAGGTGATTAAAAATTATATGGAAAGACAATTCAAATATCTACAACTTATATTAAGAAAGTATGGGAAAATTCAAATTTTTTGAGTAGCCAATCATGGTTGTAATCCATGAATAGCTGTTTAACAACATTACTTTCAATGATTCAAAATATGGACGTTGAACACATTATTTGCACCTTTAAAAGCTATATTTTTTAGTATATAAACACCTTTAGAGCTAAATGGAAGTTAAAAAACTTGTTTTATTATTCATTCTTTCTTAACCATTCATTGAGCTCTCAAATTCTCTTAAAAAAAATTTTGTTTGTATAACTCTTATGAGAGTTGGTTGTGTGTTAGAAATAGAATTTATCTTCATTTTAAATCTTGGGCTAGATTAGAAGGGAAGTGAGATTTATTTCTAAATGAATTAGTTTAAGTGTTGTCCATTGAAACACTTGGGTTTTGATTTTTTTGAGTAAGTCTTGAAAACTTATGTTGTAAGGTTGTAAGAGTGAGCCATAAAACTCTTGTGTAATCTCAATCTTATGAATAAGATTGTGGGTGATTGAAAATCCTAACTTAGGGATAAATTAGGTGGAGATGTAGGATTATTATTGAATCTAAACTCCTTAAATTTTTGTGTTCTTCATTCTTCATTCTTCCTTCTCAACTTCTATTCAATTCTTGCAAAGAATTCTTTTAATTTCTCATTTTTATTTGATAGTCCTATTCACCCCCCTCTAGGACACTTTTCATTTAGTATCAAAGCCTGAATTCTAGGTACTTCATTGCTAGAATACAAGATCATAGAGAGTGAATCACAAAACATCTCTTTTCTCAAACTATTCTTTGATGGTAGTGACTATCCATATTGAAAATTCAAAATAAAATTATATATTGATTATGATTCTATCAAACTTTGGGACATTTTCCTAAGAGGTTGGGAACCACCTACAATAATCATTGATGGTGTGGTAACTATACTTGCAAGAAGCCAATGGAGTATTGATCAAAAGGAAGAAAATTACAAAAATAAAAAGCTATGGTTACTCTAGTCTCTTCAATGACAAGAGAAGAAGAAGGCAAGCTTCAATATTGTATGTCGGCCAAAGAAATGTGGGAGACCTAAGGCAACATTCAAGTAAAAAGCAAGAAGGTTCAACTTCATATGTATGAATATGAACTGTTCAAAATGAAGCCTCATGAATCAATCATGAAGATGAAAAATCATCTCAATGCTCTCCTTACAACCCTCAAGAAACTTAGATAACATTTCTCCAAGGAAGAAGCAAATAACAAGATTCTAAGAATCTTACCTAAAAAGGATTGGGAATCTTGTGTTACTTCAATTGAGAAAGCTTAAGACCCCTCCTCCTTATTAATCGATGTGCTCATTGGTAAGCTCTTAACATATAAGCTCAATATCAAGCAAAGAGGTGAAGAATAAAAAGAGAAAAAAGAAAAGAAAAAGAGCATTGCTCTAAAAGCTCTTCAAGAAGATAGTAAAAAGGAACGCATCAAAGATTCTAGTGATAAAGATGGTGACATTGCCATGCTCACTAGGAACTTTAAGAAGTTTTTGAGAAAGAAAAACTTCTCAGGAACAATGGACTTCAATAAGAAGTTCGAAAGAGATGGGAAGAAGAAAACTAAGGAGGTTACTTGCTATGAATGTAAGAAACCGAGACATATTAGAAGTGAGTGTTCTAAACTCAAATTCAAGAACAAGTGAGCAAAAGATAAGAAGAAGGCATTTAAAGCTACTTGGGATGATTCCTCTAAATCTAAAGAGGAAGAGGAATAACAAGAGGTAACCAATATTTGCTTTATGACCTTTAAAAATGAAAATAAGGTACCATCTACTTCTTATTCTTCTTTCAATGATTATGATCATTATTGTGATAATGATGATGATGATGAGAACTCTATTGTGAGCAAATTACTTGTTAAATGCAAAAATTTATTATCTAAGAAGAAATATTATAAGCATGAGTTAAGAGGCTTAAATAGAGAATTAGAAATTTTAAAAATGAATTTTGCTAAACTTGTTGAATCAAACGAAAAACTTATTAGTGATGTAAAATCTTTTAATTCTTTGGAAGATCAACTTAAAAAAGCAAATGATGAAAATCATACGCTTTCTAAGAAGGTCTTAGAATTAAAGAATTCCATTGCTAAATTTAAGAGAGGAAAAGAAACTTTAGATAGTCTTCTTGACTCTCAAAAATTTCTTGGAGATACCCATGGAATTGGATATAAGAATGGAATGTCTTTATCATCTTCATCACATATTAATTTTGTAAAAGCTTTACATGATTCCACTCCTTCAGCCTCCAAATCAAATGAGACTTAAGCTTTCAAAGCTAAAAGATCTCATATGTTAAATAACAAAAAAAAATTCTCATGAGATTCATCCTTCATTAAAACAAAGAGGTAAGGCTCAAACTAGAGCACCTAAACCCAAGCATGCTTATATATACATTAGACACAGTTATAATAGGCATGCTACACAATACAATGCACATAAACATGCTGCATAAAATTATCAAAATTCACATCACCATTGCCAATGCATGTCTCACTTAATGACACAAAACCATAAAAGATACACATAACACCAAAGGCATGTTGCACACACTAGGAAAGCATTTTATTCTAGGAAGAATAGATTTGAAAATATTGTATGTTCTTATTGTATGATCAAAGGACATACTAACAATGTGTGCTTCTATAGAAGACTGCATATGAATTTACTTCCTAAGGATTATCTTGAAACTAACCAACCTAGACCAAGAAAAGTTTGGGTCCAAAAGCACACTTAAATTGTACTATGTAGATGTGCTTGAGATCCATAAGAACAAAAAGCAAGTGGTATCTCGATAGTGGATGTTCAAGGCACATAATAGGAGACAAAAAGCAATTTAACAGACTTGATGCTAAGGATGGAGGATACGTTACTTTCGGAGATAATGCAAAAGGAAAAATTATTGGCATTGGAGAAATAGGTTATCCTAAATCCTTATTTATACATCATGTGTTGTTTGTTGATGCTCTTAAATATAATTTTCTTAGTATAAGTCAATTATATGACATGGGAAATAAAATAACTTTCTATCCTAAAAATTATTTTGTTAGTAGTCTTGATGAAAACAAAGTTATTTTTAATGGTGAAAGAGTATAAAATGTTTATGTCATTGATTTGAATAAAATTGATAACAAAAACATAAAATTCTTAGTGTCTATCTCCCATGACACATGGACATGGCATAGAAGGTTAGGATATGCAAATTTTGAGCTTTTGAATAATCTTTGTAACATGAACTTATGATTGGTTTACCTAAGCTTGAATTCACTAAGGATAAACCATGTGATGCTTGCCAAAAGGAAAAATAATCCAAGTCCTCATTTAAGCTAAAAAAATGTAGTGTCCACCTCTAGGCTACTTGAACTTATACATATGGATTTATTTGGACCAATTAGAGCTACTAGTCTCGGTGGAATGCACTATGCATATGTGTTGATTAATGATTACTCCAGATTTACATGGGTATGTTTCCTTGCTTATAAGAATAATGCATTTAAAGCTTTTGAAAAGTTTGCAAAAAGAGTTAAAAAAGAAAAAGGCTTTTATATTTCTTTTATTAGAAGTGATCATGGAATCGAATTTGAAAATGAAATTTTCAAAAAATATTGTAATGAAAATGGTATTTTATACATTTTCATCTTTTAAAACTCCTCAACAAAATGGGGTATTTGAAAGAAAAAATAGAACTCTTATGGAAATGGCTAGAACAATACTTCTTGAGTATAATTTGCCTCTATATTTTTGGGCGGAAGCCGTTAACACATCTTGTTATATTTTAAACCGAGTTTTCAAAAGACCAATTTTAAATAAAACATCTTATGAGCTATGGAACAATAGAAAACCTAAATTCTCATATTTAAAAGTATTTAGATGCAATTGTTTTATTTTGAACACCAAGGACAATCTTAGAAAATTTGATTCAAAAGCCAATGAAGGAATTTTCATAGGCTATTCTATTTCTAGTAAAGCATATAAGGTCTTTAATAAGAGAACTATAGTAGTTGAAGAGTCAATGCATGTGGTATTTGATGAATCAAACTCACTTGATCCTAAAATGGATGTTTGTAGTATTGATGATCTTGTAAGTGATAATAAAATTATGGAAACATAAGAAGAAATGCTAGTAAGCCTTTGGAACTTGAAGATCCAAGTAAAGAGGAAAATAAGGAGACATCTCAACCTACCTTGAAGGAAGAACTTCCAAAAGATTGGCAATTCAAGAAAGCTCACCCTCAAGACCTCATTATAGGTGACACTACAAAAGAGGTAACTACTAAATCTCAATTAAAGTCTATTATTAATTTAGCCTTCATTTCTCAAATTAAACACAAAAATATTGATGATGCTTTGAGTAATGAATTTTGGGTCCTTACTAAACAAAAAGAGTTAAATCTAGAGAAAGGTTTCTCTAAAGGAAAGGTTGACATAACTCTTTTTATAAAGAAATCTAAACATGATTTATTAATTATTAAAATATATATTGATGATATTATATTTGATGCTAATAACCGTTACTTGTGTCAGAAATTTTATAATTTAATGCAAGGAGAATTTGAGATGAGTATGATGGGTGAACTCAAATTCTTTCTTGGACGACAAATTAAGCAATGCAAAAATTTATTTTTACATCAATCAAACTAAGTATGCAAGAGACGTTCTCAAGAAATTTGGCATGGATGAAGCTAAGATAAGTAAAACTCTAATGAGGATCACAACCAAACTTAACAAAGATGAGAATGGCAAATCGATTAATGAAAAAAGATTTAGAGGTATAATCAGATCTTTTCTTTATTTAACTGCTAGTAGACTTGATATTATGTTTACTACTTGCTTATGTGCTAGATTTCAATTAAGTCCTACAGAATCTCATTTGAATGCTATCAAAAGAATTTTCAAATGTCTTTGTGGTATAATGCATTTAGGACTTTGGTATCCTAGGAGTTCATCCTTTGACTTAATTAGTTATTCTGATGCAGACTGTGCTAGTAGTTTACTAGATAGAAAAAGCACTTCCAAAACTTATCAAGTTTTAGGAAAATGTTTAGTTTCTTAGTTTAGCAAGAAACAAGTTTCAATTGTCTTGTCCATTACTGAAGCTAAATATATTACAGTAAGCCTTTGTTGTTCACAAGTTTAATGGCAAAAATAACAGTTATTAGACTATGGTGTAAAACTTCATCACATTCCAATCAAATGTGACAATATAAGTGATATTAACCTTAAAAAAAATCTCATTCAACATTCTAGAACTAAGCATATAGGCATTAGGCATCATTTCTTGAGTGATCTTGTTTAAATTGGTGATATCTTACTTGAATTTGCTGATACAAATAATTAACTTGTAGATATCTTCACCAAACCTCTCAATGAAGAGAGATTAAATTTCATTAAACATGAACTAGGCATAATTGATGGTTCTAGTTTATTTTGATTTTATGTTTAATTGATGGTTGAACTATTTTCATGTGAAATCATGTCATGCTTATTGATTACTTTGATTAATAAATATTTTGATTTTGATCTTAAATTTTTTTTAGTCGTCAGCTTATATTTAGTTTATCTTTTTAAATTTCCTTTTGCATTTTGTCAAAGGAGGAGAAATAATTTGAGTTTGAATGTGTACCTAGTTAATTTTTTTAACATTTGTACTTAGTTTGGTTTTAATTTTAAAACTCTCTTAAAAATTGTGTTTATGTTAGTGACATATTATATTTTTATTTGATATAGGGGGAGAAATTTTGTTTAAACTTTTGCATGCATATTAACATTATGATTAATTTTGCCGTACATCATATGTTATAAAAGGTCTTATTTTGCTTACTTTATGTATGACATAGATTTCATAAAGATTTTGAGTATCTTTGTTTTTCATTTTCCCTTTATATCTCTCCTTTTTCTTTTTGTTTTTGACAAAGGAGGATAAATACATTTGAGTTTGTTATTTATTACTATACATGTATATAATATTCTTCTTAGAAATTGTTTTTATCTAAATACGACATGCATTACTATACATGTGTATAATATTTTATTATTGTGTTTATTCATGTATAATTTCTTCTTATAAATGATTTTTAGCTTTGATAAGGCATGAATATCTTCTTAGGAATTGTTTTGATCTTTAATAAGACACGAATATTTTTACAAAAATTTGGTGTATCTTTGTTTTATTACTATAGGAAGTAATGCATTTTAGGAGGACTATATGCATATATGTTTGAAATTATTTTCTCACATTATCTAACATTTATTTAAATGATCATGTTTAGTGTGTTATTATGAAAAATTATGATAAATTGTATAGTTAATTTAAATGATTAGCTTCGAAAATGAAAAAAAAAAATTAGTAATTTTGATTAATTTTTGAATAATATTTAGTATTATGTGAATTTTGGATTTATAGGTAAATTCTGTATATTTATTAAAATTATAGTTAAATAATATGTTTTAAATAAATTTGGAATAATAAATAGTATTAAAATAATTTTTACAAATTATTTACTATTTTTAACTAATTAATAATAATTTTTGACAATATATTCAAATAATAATTTTATATACTATTTTTATGATTAATTAAGTTTTTAATTATTTTTATTATATATGTAACCTATTTGAATAATTATTTGTGAATTTTACTATTTTATATCGAATAATTGAAAAATCGGATTTTTATTAATATTATATAATTTATTTGAGATTTTATTAAGTTAATGTGAAAATAATTATATTTAATGTTTTTTTATTTGAATGAATTTTATTTTGGTATTTTATTAATATTTATGGAATTTAATGATTTTTATTATATTATTATTAAATATTGACTTTATTGTAAATTGTGAACCTCGGTTGGGAAATTATGTAGTTCAGAATCCTAACCCGAGGTGGTGACATTTGTGTATATAAAAGTGTATTTTTTTGCAAGATCGACTCTACTTTCAATAGAAAGATTCTGTTTTACAAAGGAGATTCTGTCAATTTTTCAGTAGAATTCTCGTAAAACGTAATATTGGGTCGATAATGAGTTTTTGTATTTTAGCTGAGTTTTGATTATTAGATCGAATCTTCTTTTATAATTGTTAGAAGTATAAGTTAGAAATTATTCTGATATTATTATTATTATTTATTTTTCTAGTTGCATCGAGATCGAGACCTATCGAACCAAACCCGTTGAGTCTATTTCAAGGAGCGCAATTTTATAAGTTACTATTTTATATATGCATTGTATATAGGATGCATGATTATAAGTATTCATGTTTTTAATATGTATTTAAACATGAATTATTTTTTAAATGATTTAATATATTTTTGTATACTTCTAGTATATTTTGGTATATATGTTTAGTATGCTTTTAGTATATGTTTTGTATATATGTGACATATATAAGTTAGTATGTTTTGGTATATTTTGACATATATTCAACATATATAATTAGTATATTTTTTGTATATTTATGGTTTTTTTTGCTATATATGTGGCATATCTATTTAGAATATTGTTAGTGTATGTTCAGTATGTTTCTGGTATATTTTTCTTTATTGGATACCATTTTATTTTAATTATGCATTTTATTATTTTTCATAAATATACGGTTTTATTAAAAGATATTAATAGAACGTGCTACCTAGTGGGCTGCTCTAAGACTGTGTACGTACTCCTGCGATAGATTTTATGGTTGAGTTTATAAAATATTTTTGAGTTGAAATTTGATTGATCGATTATTGACAATTGATATGATTGAGTAGTGTAATTGCAGGAGCTCGATTGACCTAATGTCTCGGGGTCAATCACACTGACAGTAAGATTGCGAGAGCTTAGTTGACTTCGTGTCTCAGAGTCAGTCTACTATCCAAAATGGAATAAAAGAATTACTTTGGAATTAAGTGAGTTTGTATGGCTAGTGAGATATTTTGTTTAAAGTTGCGAATACCTAAGTTCTATTTGATCCTTCATTTAAATAAATATTTTTCTGCATTTATTATATATAAAAGTGGATTTTAACATCTGTGTGAAATGTGTGTATATGTATATTATTTTACTGATGTTTGATTACATATGATTTTAGGTTGCATGTATATATATTATAATAATTCACTTAGTAAGGTCTGACTCCCTTCAATATTTTTTTCAGGAGATTCTTCTTCAAACCTTAGTATTAGATTTCTTCGCCGGTCTTCTTCAGCCCTGGCTAGACTATGTAATTTTATTATCAAAACTCTTATTGTAGTCTAATCAAATGTAGTATTAACGTTATTGTATCAGTAGTGTGTTGTTTTGGATTTTGAAATTTTTGTATCAGAATATTGTATCAATATTTTATTATGGTATAACATTTTAAGTATTTATTTTTATATTGATTAAAATTTTAATTATGGCGTATTTTTATTTATTTATTGCATGTGTTTTTATTTTTAAGACTTGCTACGAGTTTCGGATTTGAAAGAATTCCCGTTCCTTAGCGCCGGTCATGACTCCCGATTTGGGTTGTGATAAAATCATTATTTAAAGCCATTCCTAAAATAATTATACCTTGTTGATTTAAAGGAAGTGGTATATCTAAGAACATAGGACATATAGATAGGGAAAGGCCTAAAAGAGCAAATGTAAACAACTCAACTCTTTATAAACTTAATCTATGTATGCCATAGAATGAAAAGGGGCTCATAAATAATAAACGAACTTACTGTATGAACATGCAAGCAAGTTTTTTGACCAGTAGACATTAAGCCATAAATCCTTATAACAAGCAACTCATTCACCTTCCTTACTTCAAAAATCAACAAATTCATTAAAGACAATCTTTCAATAACAAAAACCCCAAATTATTTGCAGAGGATTTTTTTTAAATGCTACTGCATAGGTGAAAAACATGGAGACTATTTTCATTTGGACACAATAAAAATCTCAAACTCAATAACTACAAACAAATTCAATTAGCTCTCTCAACACACCAAATCTCCATTACAACATCGAAATTCAATTCTTTAAAAAAAAAACATTTGAAAACATTTGAATTAAATGAAATGATAAATGATTTTGCAAGAACCCATCATATAATAGAAATGGGTTTTCACCTTTTGCATAAAACATTAAAATGTCTATATACAAATGAAATTTGTGAAATCCCGATAGACATAGAAACTTAATTTCAAATAATTAAAAAAACTATACATTTACACAACCCAAAAGCCCAATGATAAGAGTAGTAAGAATCCAATTATCGAGGGAAGTAGATGACCCAGTTGGGTTAATGGGTGATTGAAGAAGGGTTGTTTCTGTTGATAGTGAAATTGATGAAGTGGATTGTTCAAGATTATGCGTTTTACCCAGTTAAGTTAATGGGTGTTCAAAAAACAAAACAAAATCAAATAGCAACAATAATCAACCTGATAGAAATCTAGAAGGAGAAACAACAACGAGAAAATGTATATTATATCTTTAACCACTTTTTTCCTTCAGATGTATAGGCCAATAAAGTATATGGTTGTCACCACCCAAAACAGGAGCCATGACCGATGCTAGGGAACGGGAATTCTTTCGAATCCAAAACCCGTAGCAAGCCTTTAAAATAAAATAAAATCATGCAATAATAATAACATAAATAAAATATTTTTGCAGAAAAATTTAAAATCTCATATGTAACAGTAATAATCCACTAACTCATTTGATAAAACAAACTCATCTCATATATATAGAATCTTTTAATACAAATTTTTCGTTCAATTCTTTAAAATACAAATCTCAACATATATAAAACATACTGCTCACTAAAATAACTATTGCAGTGTCTAGAATACAAAATAAAATCAAGTAAGCAGTTTACATAGTAAAGTCGGGGCAAAAGAAATCCGACGTAAGGGTTGCCATTGAGGTCTAAAGACGAAGACTCTTCTGAAAAAAATAATCAATGGAGGGGAGTCAGACCTCACTGAGTGAATTGTTATAATATATATAAATGCATAGCTAAATGATAATGCACACATTCAATAATATATATAATAAATATATATATAGGCAAATACACACAGATGCAGCAAAATCATTTTATATAAATACTGAAAATAATATTCGATTATAAATGATCAAATAGAACCTTAGATGATCGAAACCTCAAAGAGTGTTAGACAACACTCTAGCCATACAGGCTCACTTATTCCAAATAAATTCACTCGTTCCATTTGGACAGTAGACTGGCCCCGAGACACTAAGTCAACCGAGCTCCAACAATCTGACTGTCAGTGTGATTGGCCCCGAGACACTTGGTCAACCGATCTCCAGCAATCACACTCTCAAATCACATCTCACATCAAATAAATCAATCCGATCATAATCCACAAATAGGTTAGTAATTTAACCTAAATTCTATCGTCGTACCAGTACGTACTCGGTCCTAGTGCTGCCCATTAGGTAGCTCATTCTATTGGTATCCTTCATTTAAAAATAAATCCATACATTCATAAAATAGATGATGCATGACATTAATTAAAATAACAAAGTAAACCATATATATACTAGAAATATACAAAAAATAAACCAAGTATATTTCGAGTATATATACGTCGAATAAATTCAATTTAATTATAAAATAAACTATAAATATACTTAAAGACATTTTAAGAATAATTCATTAATAAAACATGCAATTAATTTAAATTATACCAAAAATATATCAGAATATACCTGAGCAATTATTAAACCATTTATGCGTATTTTATAAACTTAGAACATACATTTCTAAAAACATGCATCCTAGAACACGCATATATAAAATAACAACTCACAATTATGCACTCCACCAGAAAGGTCCGACTAGCCTGGTCCACTAGGCCTCGATCTCGGCGCAACTAAACAAATAAATGACAATACGAAATTAGAATAAATCTAACGTAATTCTTAGGGACTCGATCTAAAAATACCAAACACAAAATAAGAATAGCAATTTGACCGGATATCACATTTTACAAGAATTCTACCAAAAATCCAGCAGAACCTCCCCTGTAAAACAGACATCTCTCAACTCAAAGAGTAGAGCCGGTCCTACAAAGAAACACACTTCGAGTAAAAACAGTCTCACAACCCCTCGGTCGGACTCCCAAACTACAATTCTACCGACCGAGGTTCACAATTCACGAGGTAAACATAAAACACATGAAAATGCCAAAAATACCAAAAATACCCCTTAATAATCGAAATATAGCAAATTAGTTATTTAAAACACTAAAAATAATCATTTAACCGATAATTACAATAAAACCCTAATTTTAATAAAATAGTATTAAAAATCCATAATTCTTGATAAATTCATAAATATTAACTGAAATTCATTTTATAAATCCAAATTACATAATTAACCCTAAAACATATTAAAAATCGATACAAACTCATTTATTTACAAAAGTAGTATATTATATATTTTTTAAAAATAATTTTTAAAAAATAGTTTTAATTAGTTAAAAATGCTAACTAATTTATAAAAAATCATTTTTATACCTCAAATAACTATTAAAACCAATTTAATTTAATTTTTAACTTATTTAGTATTAAATTACCAAAATACCCCTAGTTAAATATAATTTCACATAATTCACTATAATTATGTAAAAATTCACTAAAAAAGATATAATTACTCAAAAATTAATTTATCAACATATAATTCAATAAAATCAATAATTCTACTCAATTAACCCATTAATTTTAACAACATACTTAATTAACCTAATTTTCTAAAAATTCACCTAAACTAAATAAATTCATAATAATTATACAAAAATTACAAATAAATTTCTAAAATTCATTTTAACACCTATAAACACCATAAATCACAATTCCATAATTTAATTAATTAATTTACGAAAATTAGAAAATATTAATAAAATAATAAAAAATTCACAAAAATTAAAATAATTCCTAAAAATTCCACAAAAATTACGGGATGTAGATTGAGCTACTAGGATCAATCTTTGTGAAGGAAGTTAACTTGAATTATTTGAATCTAAGCTCAAAAAATCAAAAACTCAAAGTGGCCAAAATGAAAATCAAGCTTAAATCCTTACCAAATCGAGTTTTCAAGCTACAAGGAGCTTAGAATCGGCTTCTATGGAGTTCTAGGAGCAAAACCACACCGGAATCATCAAGAATAGTGGCCGAAATCGTGAGAGAGGAAGAATAGGCCAACTTTTGGCCAAAACACCAACTTCCACTTCACCGGCGCCGAAGGGGACGTCAACAGGCGGCGAAGCTGCTGGAGGAAGGAGGTGGCACACCGAGAAGTGCAATGATAGTAGGTGGCCGGCGTTGCATAGTGGATGGGAGAAGAGGGACGTCGGGAGCTTGAGGTTAGGGATGATGGCACATTATGTAAATAAATCACACTTTTTTTTTTGTATATATATAGGTAACTTTAATTATTATAATATATTATTATTACATTCAAAATATTTTTACACATGTTAAAATAATAATATCTATATACATATACATATATATAACACACATTAATTTATTAAAACTATATAATATAAGTTTAATTAAAAATAAACCCTAATTTTATTAAATGTGTATATATATGCATGTATATACACGTATATTAATACAACAACTAAAATCATGCATGGACTCATGCAAATTCATAAAACCGATCAATATAATTAATAATTATTTATTTATGTTTTAATTTTTTCAAAAATAAAATTCTTGAAAAAAATTTACGTAAGAAACTTAGAATCATTAAAAATAACTTTAATAAATAATAAACTAATTACATAACCAAAAAATATATTAAAATTATTAACACTGCATATCCCAATGCAGTTTAAAATTATTTAAAAACTCGGGATATTACAGTCTTCCCCCCTTACAAGAATTCATCCCCGAATTCCAGGAAAAGAATAATACAAGTCAAGAAGGGAAGAGATATGGGTAAGAAGCTCACATCTCAGCTTCAGTTTCCCACGTATGCTCCTTTACTCTATTGCTATGCCACAGAACCTTGACCATCGGAATCTGCTTCGAACGTAATTTTTGAACTTGATAGTCAATAATCGCCACAGGTTCTTCTACGAACTTCAAATCTTCATTCACTTCAATGCTGTCAGGTTGCAACACATGTGAAGGGTTTGAGACATACTTCCTCAACATTGAGATATGAAATACTGGATGCACGTGAGACATACTTGAAGGTAAAGCCAACCGATATGCAACAGTGCCAACTCTGTCCAAAATCTCGAATGATCCAATATATTTCGGTGCTAACTTATCCTTCCTGCCAAATCTCATAACACCCTTCATAGGAGACACCTTCAGAAAAATAAAGTCCCCAACTTGAAATTCTACATCTCTATGCCTAGGATCCGCATAGCTCTTCTGCTTGCTAACTACAGTCTCTAATCTGTGCTTGATCACAGTGACTTTCTCTGCAACATCCTGAACCATCTTAAGCCCATTGAAAGCTCTCTCACAAATCTCATCCTAACTCAGAGGGGATCTACACTTCCTTCTATACAACGCCTTATATGGTGCCTTTCCAATACTACTATGGTAGTTGTTATTATATGCAAACTCTACGAGTGGCAAATGATCATCCCAGCTACCACCCAAATCCAAAACACACATTCTCAATATATCTTTCAGTGTTTGGATTATCCTCTCAGACTCACCATTTGTCTAAGGATGAAAAGCAATACTGAAGTCCAACCTAGTGCCCATCACTTCCTGTAACTTCGATAAAAAATAAAAGGTAAACACTGAACCTCTGTCTAACACAATGGACACAGGTACTCCATAAAGGCACACAATATGCTTCACATATAGCTTCACCAATCTAACTACAGAATAAGTGGCTTTCACAGGCAAGAAATGTGCAGACTTAGTCAAACTGTCTATAATCACCCAAATGGAATCGTATCCGTCCTTAGAACGAGGTAAACCAACCACAAAATTCATAGTTATCCTTTCCCACTTCCACTCAAGGATAGGAAGAGGCTGAAGCTTCCCAGAAGACTTCTGATGCTCAGCTTTCACTTGCTGACATGTCAAGCACTTAACAACATAATCAGTGACATCCTTCTTCAGTCTGTCCTACCAGTATAAGTCTCTGATACTATGGTACATCTTAGTGACACCCGGATGTACGCTATAGGTTGTAGAATGTGCTTCCTCTAGATCTTTTCTCTTAAATTATCCACATAAGGAACACACAATCTACCATTAATCCACAATACACCATCATCATCGAGTGTGAAATCAATGAACTTCCCTGCTCGGACATTCTCTGCAAGCTTTTCCAAAATAGGATCTCGGCTCTGAGCTGCCTTAATCCTATCTCTCAGTACAGATCACACATTAAACTGAGATAGCAGTCCACCTGATCTACTAAGCTTTATCATTAGACCTTGATCCACCAATAGATGTAACTCCTGGATTAGCGGTCTCCTCTCCACACTGATATGAGCAAGACTGCCTGAAGACTTTCTACTCAAGGCATCTGCTACCACATTAGCCTTGCCTAGATGATATAAAATCTCACAATCATAATATTTCAACAATTCCAACCATCTCCTCTACCTCAGATTCAGATCTCTCTGCTGGAAAATGTACTTAAGGCTCTTGTGATCAGTAAAAATCTCACAAGTCACCCCATACAGATAATGTCTCCAAATCTTGAGAACAAAGATCACTGCAGCAATCTCAAAGTCATGTGTAGGATAGTTCTGCTCATGCTTCTTCAATTGCCTTGAAGCATAGGCTATCACCCTACCATTCTGCATCAACACACAACCAAGGCTAACTCTAGATGCATCATAATAAACTATGAACTTATCCACACAATTAGGTAAAGCTAACATTAGGGCTATGGTCAACTTCTCCTTTAACAACTGAAAACTATTCTCATAAGCTTCTGACCACTCAAATCTTACATTCTTCTGAGTCAAGCGAGTCATAGGAGCTGCAATTCTAGAAAAATCTTGTACAAACCTCCTATAGTACCTGGCTAAACCCAAAAAACTATGAATCTTTATAACAGAAGTTGGTCTGGGCCACTCAGACACTGCCTCAATCTTCTGTGGATCAACCTAGATACCTTCTTTAGACACCATGTGTCCAAGAAAAGAAACACTCTCCATCCAGAAATCACACTTCAAGAATTTAGCATAAAGCTAATGTTCTCTCGGTGTCTGTAGTACAGTCCTCAAGTGATATACATGCTCTTCCATACTCCTCGAATATACCAGTATATCATCGATGAAGACTACCATAAACTGATCCATATACAGTCTGAATACCCTATTCATCAAGTCCATAAAAGCTGCTAGTGCGTTAGTCAAGCCAAAAGACATCACCAAAAACTCAAAATGGCTATATCGACTGCGAAATGCCATTTTAGGAAGATCGGCTTCACTGATCCACAACTGATGATAACCCGACCTCAAATCAATCTTATAAAAAAATTATGCACCTTGTAGCTGATCAAACAAATCATCTATCCTCATGAGAGGATACTTGTTCTTCATTATCACCTTGTTCAGCTCTCTGTAGTCAATGCACAGTCTCAGGGTACCATCCTTCTTCTTCACAAATAGGACTGGTGCACCCCAAGGAGAAACACTAGGTCAATGAAACCCTTATCCAATAACTCTTGCAACTGCTCCTTTAACTCTTTTAACTCTGCAGGAGCCATTCTGTAGGGTGGAATAGATATAGAAGTAGTACCTAGAACCATATCTATACAGAACTCAATCTTTTTATGAGGTGGTAAACTTGGAAACTCCTTAGGAAACTCACAGGCAACAGGAACATCTGTGAGTGAAAACTTCTCCACTGATGTATCCCTGACTAATGTCAAATATCCCTAACAACCTTTCCTCAGCAACTTCCTAGCCATAATAGCAGAAATGAGATTCTGAGGTGCTGAACTCCTATCACCCACAAACATAAATTCTTCTTCACCAGGAATTTTGAAAGTCACCTCTTTACTTCGATAATCCACAACAGTATAGTGCTGAGATAACCAATCCATACCCAAAATAACATCAAACTCTATCACATTCAACAGAATCAAGTCAGCGGATGATTCTCTATCTCCCATGAGAACTGGACAACCAGAAAGAATAACATCGGTGTCCAAAGAATCACTTAAAAGAGTGGCAACAGACAAAGGAAAAGCCATCCTCAAAGCTTGCCAATAAGACTTAGAAGCAAAGACAGGAGAAACGAATGAATGCGTGGCACCCAAATCAAACAAAACCCATGCATCCAGGTAACAGACAGAAACAATACCTGCCACGGCTGCATTGGATGCCTGAGCATCCTGCTGAGTGAGATGGAAGACTCTGGCCTGTCCTCGACCTCCCTACTGGCTGGTAGAAGCCTGGCCAACACCTCTGGCATCTCCTCTAGCACCTCTACCACGACCCTGCTGGGGAACAAGCTGAGTAGAACTCTGATGCTGGGTTGGAGGCAACTGAAAAGGAACGAGTGTAGCACTAGCAATCGACTGCTGAGGAAATCACAAAATCTGCAGCTGCTGATACTTGAAAAAGGGACACGATCTAGCATAATGTCCTGTTTGCTCGCATCTAAAGCATGTCAGCGGTGTCATGTAACATGGTCCCTGATGGACTCTACCATAGGTCTGGCATATACTGGCAGCTGATCCAGAACTACACCCACTGCTGCTACTCGAGGCACCTAACCCGAGTCTGAAAGGTCTACGTTGACCTCCACGACCATGTCTACTGCTCCAATGTACTCGCTTCTGCTGTCTCTAACTCTGCTGAGCTGGACCTCTCTGCTGACTACTCGATCCAATATGAAAAATCGAGTATGGAGTAGTTTAGAATCCACCTAACTGTACACCCAACTAGTAATAATCAGGTATAGCTCCTTGCCTAACTAGCCTCAGCTCAATCTCCTTAGCCAACTCAATTACCGATTCTAGAGTAAGGCCTGCTGTAGGCATACCAGCAAATGCAGAACCCAATCCAGTGACGTAGGTCGTAATTACGAAGTACTAGGCTCACATCAGATCCTCTGCATATCTACCAAGGTGGAGGAACTCTCGGGTATACTCCTCAACCAATCTATCACTGCAAGAAATAATAGTCAACCGAAGACGATAACTCATACGGAGCGACTCTGGGCAGAATCTCCTCATGAATCGCTCTCTGAACTAAGCCCAAGTCATCATCATCATGTAAGGCTAGATCATCTGAATGAACCAGTCCATGGTTGGTCCCTCAATAGAAAGCTCAACGATCATGATCCGCTGGTACTCGGTGTGAGCAGTCCGAGTCCTAGTCTCGATCGCCTGAAAAAATTCTAGAGGGTTAGACGTCCCATCAAAAGCAATCTTGCCAACTTTGGCATAGAATAAAGTTGCCTTAGGGTTAGACATACCCTGCTGATAAGCAAGCTGAACAATTGGAGGTACAGGAACATCCTCGTACTCAGGCTTTACAGGCTCCTCATCCTGTATCTCTCTCTACCTATAGTGACTTGCCGCTCCTCGAGGTCTACCTCGAGTAATCAAAGTGGCACAATGGAAGCATGGTGGGCCCATAACCCACAGGTCCCAGGATTGAAACCTGGCTCTGATGCTAACTTTGTCACGACCTAAAACAGGGGCCATAATCGGCGCTAGGGAACAAGAATTCTTTCGAATCCAAAACCCGTAGCAAGCCTTTAAAATAAAATAAAATCATGCAATAATAATAACATAAATAAAATATTTTTGCAGTGGAAATTTAAAATCTCATGTGTAACAGTAATAATCCACCAACTCATTTGATAAAATAAACTCATCTCATATATATAGAATCTTTTAATACAAATTTTTTGTTCAATTCCTTAAAATACAAATCTCAATATATATAAAACATACTGCTCACTAAAATAACTACTGCAGTGTCTAGAATACAAAATAAAATCAAGTAAGTAGTTTACATAGTAAAGCCGGGGCAGAAGAAATCCAGCGTAAGGGTCTGCTACTGAGGTCTGAAGACAAAGACTCTCTTGAAAAAAATAGTCAATAGAGGGGAGTCAGACCTCACTGAGTGAATTTTTATAATATATATACATGCATAGCTAAATAACAATGCACACATTCAATAATATATATAATAAATATATATACAGGCAAATACACGCAGATGCAGCAAAATCATTTTATATGAATACTGAAAATAATATCTGATTATGAATAATCAAATAAAACCCTAGATGATCGCAACCTCAAATAGTGTTAGACAACACTCTAGCCATACAGGCTCACTTATTCCAAATAAATTCACTTGTTCCATTTGGACAGCAGACTAGCCCCAAGACACTAAGTCAACCGAGCTCCAGCAGTCTGACTGTCAGTGTGATTGGCCCCGAGACACTTGATCAACAGAGCTCCAGCAATCACACTCTCAAATCACATCTCACTTCAAATAAATCAATCCGATCATAATCCACTAATAGGTTAGTAATTTAACCTAAATTTTATCATCGTACTAGTACGTACTCGGTCATAGTGTTACCCATTAGGTAGAGTGTTTTATTGATATCCTTCATTTAAAAATAAATCCATATATTCATAAAATAGATGATGCATGACATTAATTAAAATAACAATATAAACCATATATATACTAGAAATATACCAAAAATAAACCAAGTATATTTCGAGTATATATACGTCGAATAAATTCAATTTAATTATAAAATAAACTATAAATATACTTAAAAACATTTTAAGAATAATTCATTAATAAAACATGCATTTAATTTAAAAAATACTAAAAATATACCAAAATATACCAAAAATATACCTAAGCAATTATTAAACCATTTATGCGTATTTTATAAAATTAGAACATACATTTCTAAAAACATGCATCCTAGAACACATATATATAAAATAATAACTCATAGTTATGCGTTCCACGAGACGGGTCCGACGGGCCTGGCCAACTAGGCCTCGGTCTCGACGCAACTAAACAAATAAACAACAATACGAAATTAGAATAAATCTAACGTAATTCCTAGGGACTCGATCTAAAAATACCAGACACAAAATAAGAATAGCAATTTGACCGGATGTCACGTTTTACGAGAATTTTACTAAAAATTCGACAGAACCTCCCCTATAAAATGGATATCTCTCTACTCAAAGAGTAGAGCCGGTCCTATAAAGAAACACACTTCAAGTAAAAACAGTCTCTCAACCCTTCGGTCGGACTCTCAAACTACAATTCCACCGACCAAAGTTCACAATTCACGAGGTAAACACATAACACATGAAAATATCAGAAATACCAAAAATACCCTTTAATAATCAAAATATAGCGAATTAGATATTTAAAATATTGAAAATAATCATTTAACCGGTAATTACAATAAAACTCTAATTTTAATAAAATAGTATTAAAAATTCATAATTCTCGATAAATTCATAAATATTAACCGAAATTCATTTTATAAATCAAAATTACATAATTAACCCTAAAACACATTAAAAATCGATAAAAACTCATTTATTTACAAAAGTAGTATATTATATATTTTTTGAAAATAATTTTTGAAAAATAGTTTTAATTAGTTAAAAATGCTAAATAATTTATAAAAAATCATTTTTATACCTCAAATAATTATTAAAATCAATTTAATTTCATTTTTAACCAATTCAGTATCAAATTACCAAAATACCCCTAGTTAAATATAATTTCACATAATTCACTATAATTATACAAAAATTCACTAAAAATAATATAATTACTCAAAAATTAATTTCTCAACATATAATTCAATAAAATCAATAATTATACTCAATTAAACCATTAATTTTAACAAAATACTTAATTAACCTAATTTTCTAAAAATTCACCTAAACTAAATAAATTCATAATAATTATAAAAAAATCACAAAAATTAAAAATAAATTTATAGAATTCATTTTAACACCTATAAACACCATAAATCACAATTCCATAATTTAATTAATTAATTTACGAAAATTAGAAAATATTAATAAAATAATAAAAATTCACAAAAATCAAAATAATTCCCAAAAATTCCAAAAAAATTAGAGGATGTATATTGGGCTACTAGGATCAATATTTGTGAAGGAAGTTAACTTGAATCATTAGAATCTAAGCTCAAAAAAATCAAAAATTCAAAGTAGCTGAAATGAAAATCAACCTTAAATCCTTACCGAATAGAGTTTTCAAGCTACAAGGAGCTTAGAATCAGCTTTTATGGAGTTTTAGGAGCAAAACCACACCGGAATCACCAAGAACGGTGGCCGAAATCGTGAGAGAAGAAGAAGAGGCCAACTTTTGGCCAAAAGACCAACTTCCACTTCACCAGCGCCGGAGGGGACGTCAACAGGCGGCGGAGCTATTGGAGGAAGGAGGTGGCATGCCGGGAAGCACAATGACAGTAGGTGGCCGGCGTTGCGCAGTGGATAGGGGAAGAGGGACGTCGGGACCTTGAGGTTAGGGATGATGGCACACTATGTAAAGAAATCAAACTTTTATTTATTTTTTTATATATATATAGGTAACTTTAATTATTATAATATATTATTATTATATTCAAAATATTTTTACCCCACATGTTAAAATAATAATATCTATATACATATACATATATATAACACACATTAATTTATTAAAACTATATAATATAGGTTTAATTAAAACTAAACCCTAATTTATTAAATGTGTATATATATGCATGCATATACACATATATTAATACGACAATTAAAATCGTGCATGGACTCATGCAAATTCACAAAACCGACCAATATAATTAATAATTATTTATTTAGGTTTTAATTTTCCTAAAAATAAAATTCTCGAGAAAATTTTACGTAAGAAACTTAGAATCATTAAAAATAACTTAAATAAATAATAAACTAATTAAATAACCAAAACAATATATTAAAATTATTAACACTACATATCCTGATGTAATTTAAAATTATTTAAAAACTCGGGATATTACAATGGTGATATAATGTAGATGGTGTTTTTATACAATAAAATGTAATGATGAGAAATTGAGATGCAAAGAATAAAAAAGAAGAAGAAGAAGAAGGTACCTGTGAAGGGAGCGAAGAGATTGGAAATTCGATTGTAAGGTGAAGTAATTGAATTTTAAAACAAAGGATTCTGATTTTGTGTTTAGAAGAGAGGACAAAAAAGGAATAAATTGAGAAGGAATGAGAGGAGGGATCGATGACAAAGGGGAAAAAAAGGTATTTTATTTTAAATTTTTTTAATAAAAAAATATTATGAATTTTTAGAATTCAACACATACTCGTTTAGAACTAAAATGTTAAATTATAATGAGGGATATATGTCAAATTTTGAGTTGAATAATTTTGGTACTAAGCATTTAATATATATATATATAAATTTTTTATTTTTTTTAATTATATAAATAAATTATTTACAAAGTGCATCGCAGAATACAATAAATTATAATAATATCTCTTATTTTCTTAAAATTATATAAATAAATTAATTATAAATTATAAATATTTAAATTATGGTACAGCGAACTCACCTTATTCATTTTAAGTTTTAAATTTTATTATTTTACATAAATAAATAAATTTTAACTAATATTAGGGGTAATATGAAAATGGTTTCTAAAAAAATTTATCTTATTGCATTCCACTATAGGTATTGTTGTTGTTGTTTATATTTATAGTTAAGGGCTACCTACACAATTATATAATCACTGACCAACACGTGTATAAACCAAGAAACCAATGTGTTTGGTTGGTTAGATTGTAGCAATTAACAAAAGAGGGGTAAAAAGGGTTAGGTAGAAGTTATTAATCTTTATTATTAATAAATGTAAACTACCAAAATTCTAGAATTAACATGTATCACATGTCTCTCCTTGATAGACTTTCATCCTCAAGGGTTGTCTTAAGACTTTTATCATTGGTAATACTAGATTTACTCCATTCGACTAACACTACAGTGGCTGCAATCTTTTTTTTTTTTTAAACGATGCGACGGTTGAAAATTGCAATTTAGGACAGTAGGAGAAGGAGGTGGTAATAATGGCGTAAGGTGTTTATGAGAAGGAATGTGTTTCTTAAGCTGAGAAACATGAAATGTAGGATGAATAGAGGTAGAGGAAGGCAAGTCAAGGGTGTAGGCTACCTTGCCAATATGATCCAGGATTATGAAGGGACCATAAATACATGGTTCAAGGTTGAAAGCTCCTATGCTAGCAATTCGAAAAATTTTATAATGATTCTGAATTTTAATGATTTAGAAGGTCAAATTAATGATATAAAGGAATATAAGATTCATTCATGTACTATTATGTTTTAGTTTTTACCATTTTGATTAAATACTAAATTTTTATTAATTTAATTTTCTAATTTATCAAACACCTGAATTACTATATAATATCTCATGAAATTCTGAGATTGTTAGCGATAAATGTTCTATTAGTTTTGTGTATGTTAGCCAATTGTTGCATTTAAGATGATGCTTCAGCAATTGCAGGACTGATCCTCTTTCAGTTAATAATTCATCGATAACACCAGCATGAGAATATTTAGGAAAGTAAGGTACATGTAAGGGAGGAGGATAATCATAAAGTACCTCAAATAGAGTATATTTTGTAGCAGAGAGATTAATTGATATTGTGCCAATATTCAACCAATGACAATTACTTTAGCACCATTGAAAAAAACATAATTAAATTAATTTCAATATATTAATTAAATAATTTTAATGAAATAAATTTTTTTTCTTAATATTAATTATATATATTAATTAATTAAGCAGCCATTAAAAAGATTAGAGAGTGGAACACAAAACATGTAGAAGAAAGCACACTGTTCATTTTCTCTGTTTTAGATAGCTACTGTTCATGGTTATTCCATATATTGGTGGCTCGATTTGGGTAGTTTTTTGTTAATTTATAAAAAAAAAACCACCAAATTCATTAATTTTTTTAAATTAAATTTTTTTTGTCATATTTTGTTGTTAATTAATAATTTTAGTGAGCTTTATGCTTATTATGTGTGGTTTTAATCCATTTAACAGGGATAACTTTTTTGATAGAGTGATTTTACCAGATTCATCATCAATCAATGAAAAGAAAATTAAAAATATAAGCTCACATTTTTTATCTCAATATTCAAGTTTTATCCACATTTTATACTCTTTAACATTAACGGCACTCTTAATATCATTTTTTGGGCTGATAAGTTCTTAAAAACTCATTCTTGAGTTTCTCTCCTACCCTTTGCAAGCCATGGCTACTGCTGCTGCTGCTTCTATTGGTGAAGACACTCCTCTTCTAGTGTTTCAATGAAAAAAATAAAGCATATTGGTGATGAATTATTATCTTATAATGGACTAATGTCCTCATTTGTAGTGGGCATATTAAGCCGAACTAGTTTATGGTTGTTAAAAAAAAAGAGCAACTATTAAAATATATGAAATAATTTTTAAAATTTCAATAAAATATATTCAATAACAAAAGTTGAGGGACTAATAGTAATATTTTATAGAGGAAAATATGATCACGGCTTTGTGTTTTTAAATTAAGATTCTTTTCGAGGAAAGAGGTATAAGCAAAGATTTTCAAAATTGATCGAATTCTGTCTTTGTCTATACTCTGCGTATGAGGTTGGTATTTTTTTTTGGATGTGTTCCAATTTCGTCCTTATTTTATTTACAATAAAACCAAAAATAGTTCTTTTAGCATCACAAATAGGAAAGCTTTCACAGATAATCCGAACACTAAAAAAATATATTAAAAATATCAGACTTTTTATTTTTTCGAAATTAACTTTTCAACAAATATTTTTTCAATTTTAGAATTTTAACATTGAACAGTTAACAGTGGAAAACTATCGCGTGGTCACAGCCAACTAATACAGATATCGGACACTATTTTGGTCACCTGTCTTCTATTTCCTCATTTTTTGTTGTTTCTTTCTCCCTATATTGTCTTTATGTACATTAAAATTGTTTTATTTTTTTGGGGTAAATTATTATCCCCATTCTCATAGCACCCGAGAAAAAAAAAAATCAGATGCATAATTTGACTCTTAAATTTCACATAATTAATTTATATTATTTTTATACTTTTATATTTCTATTTTCGTTTTTAAAATTATATAATGTTAATATTTTAATCCAACGAACACAAAAAATGAAAGGAGGACGCTGAGAAATACCATCAACTCTGAGCCTTAGAAGAATCATCAAATCTGATTGCATGTTAGACAAAATTTTTCGTATAGACATATAGATAGGAATGGAATTACCATGAAAACTAGCTATGTTGCGGGCCAATTGCGAAGAAAAGCTCATCTTCCATGCTACCTAAAATAATCTAGAAAACAAAATAGTAATTACTGAAATAAATAATATTTTATTTTTCTAATCTTGGATATATGTTTATTTTAAGGGAAATAATTATTTTTTCAATTTTTGTTTGTTATTTTTTTTTTTAATTTTTTCACCTGTAACAAAAGAAATTGAAGAAATATATTATAAATTTTTTAATAGAATTTTTTTGTTTGTTGATTAATGTTTATTTATGTTTGTATTTTTTTTTCCAGTTGTTTTGTTGTAATCTTTTAGTTTTTGTTGATTTTTACTGTTTTGTTGTTTTCAGTTATATTTTGTTGTAATTTTTTGTTTTTTTGTTGTTTTTATTTATTTTTTAATTAATTTTTGTTTTGTTATTTTATTTTTAATTATTTTAGTTTGTTGATTTTTGTTGTTTTGTGGTTTTTAGTAGTTTTTTTGTTATTTTCGTTTGTTATTTTTGTTGATTTTGTTTCTTAATTTTTGTTTTTTTTGGAAGTCTAGGGGCATTAATTTTTACTTTCAATAGTCTTCAATAATTATTTTTTTCAATAAAATAATTTTAATTATTTTTAATTTTTATTTTAAATATTTCAATAAAAGTATTAATTTTTATGTTGCGTTATATTTGAAAATATAAATTTTTATTAATATATCTCTAAAATTATTCAAAAAAATGAATTTTTTGAAAATATTTTTATTATATTAATAAAAAATAATGCACTGCCAATAAAATACAAGTTAGGTTCGTCTGTTGATTTTTTTTGAAGACTATGGGTATTAATTTTTACTTTCAATAGTTTTCAATAAAATACTTTTAATAATATTAATTTTTACTTTAAATATTTTAAGAGAATTATTAATTTTTTATGTCGTGTTATAATTGAAAAAGTAAATTTTTATTAATACATCGATATGAAAAATATATCTCCAAAATTATTAAAAAAACTTTTGAAAATATTTTTATTATATTAATAAAAAATTAATTCACTACCAATAATATACAAGTTAGGTTTGTACGACTACTTTAAATTGTTTGATATGTATATTGGGGCTACAAATTATTAAAAAAAGAACACATTACACATATTAATACTAAAAACAAATTTATTTCATTTTTTTAGAAATAGATTAATTCCAATAAAAAATAAAAAGAAGAGAACAACAACAAAAAAAACCAAATCAAAGAAAATATTGAGAAAAAACAAAGAAAATACAAAAATATCTAAATCAAAATAGTTATTATTATTATTATTTAATGAATTTTTAGTCCAAATAGTTAAATGTTACATTAGTGGTAATATTTATTTAAATAGATAAATTTTCTACATTTTATATAAATTAAAATTATAAAATATATTTTAAACATTATATATATATTCTTATATTTTTAAATATAAAAAATTAAATAGAATTATATTTTAAAAATATAGTCTAATTAAAATTAGTTACAATAGTAAAATTTAATAAATACGTACAATTAATTTTAATTAAGAAGTTATAAACTTAACAGTACAAATATATTTGGAAGTTACATAGTTAATAATGCAAAATGTCTGTAATATCTCGAGTTTTTAAATATTTTTATATTGCATCAGGATATGCAGTGTTAATAATTTTGTATATATTTATGATATATTTATGAGTTTGTTAATTGTTTAAAGCTAATTTTAATTGTTTATATTATTTTAAGTACTTTACGTAAAATTTTTTCAGAAATTTTATTTTCAGAGAAATTGACACGTAAATAATTTAATACTAATTATTTTGACTAGTTTTACGAATTTGCATGAACTCATATATAATTTTTAAATGCTAAATAAAATGTATATAGGTGTGTTTATTTAAATTAATTAAGATTTAATTAATTATCTTAATTTTTATTATTTAGTTTTAATATTAATTAATTAATTTTAAGTGTATAAATTATTATATTTATTAAAATGTGTGTGTAGTGTAATTTTAATGTGTGTGAGATTTTATATTATTATAATATATAGTGTGAATACATATATATATATACATATATACATAATTTTTTAATCAAAAACCAAAAGTTTCCTTTATTTACAGAATTACCACTCTTCTTCTCCAAAACGTCTGACACCATTTTTCTTCCATTTCCGGCCGATTCAAGCTGGTTTTCTTGCCATCGGTGTGCCTCTCTTCTCCTCCTCCTCCCTTGCCAGCCATTCCCGATGCCTGAAGCACCCATTTCCGGTGTGTTTTGGCCGAATTTTTCAAGAGAGGTTGAAACTTGAAGTCAACTCCGATCAAACCGTTTATGGCCACCAAATTCAATGCCACCAGTCTCTATCTTCTCCTTGAACTCTGGTGAGTGTGATTCCAAGCTTTTTTTCACTTAAAATGGTCTAGATTTTCCTAGGTTTCAATTTCTTCATTTCAGCCATTTAGGGTTTCAAATTTTTTGAGCTTCAATTTGATTGATTCATGAAAAATCCCTTCACAAACTTTGATCCTGGAAGCTTAATATACATGCTATAATTTTTGTAGAATTTTTAGAATTTATTTTGATTTTTGTGAATTTTTTATTATTTTATTAATATTTTTCTAATTTTCAAAAATTAATTAATTAAATTATGAAATTGTGTTTTATGGTGATTATAGGTGTTGAAATTAATTATAGAAATTTATTTGTAATTTTTGTGAATTTTTATATACTTATTTGGAATTTATTAAGTTTATGTAATTTTGAAAAATTAGGTTAATTATGTGTTTAATTGAAATTAATTGGTTAATTGAGTATATTTATTGATATTATTGAATTATATGTTGAGAAAATTAATTTTAAGTAATTATATTATTTTTGGTGAATTTTTGGATTTATTTTAGTAAATTTATATATATATAGGGGTATTTTGATAATTTTACACTAAATTGGCTAAAAATGTAATTAAATTGGTTTTAATAGTTATTTAGGGTATGAAAATTATTTCTACAAATTATTTATTATTTTTAACTAATTAAAACTATTTTTCATAAATTATTTTCAAATTATATATATAATATACGATTTTTCTAAATAAATGAGTTTTTATCTATTTTTAACATGTTTTAGGGTTAATTAAGTAATTTGGATTGATAAAATGTATTTTTATTATGTAAGGTCATTTTTGGTATTTTGTGAACATTCTGTGAATTGTAGAACTCGATTGGTAAATTATAGTTTGGAGTCTGACCGAGGGGTTTTAGTTGTGAATTCTGTGTTTATTCTTGAAGTGTATTTCTTTGCAGGACTGGCTCTACTCTTTGAGTAGAGAGATGTCCATTTTACAGGGGAGGTTCTGCAGGATTTTCGGTAGAATTCTCATAAAACGTGATGTCCAGTCGAATTCCTATTTTTATTCTGTGTCTAGTATTCTAGATTGAGCCTTTGGAATTCTGATAGATTTATTCTAATATTCTGTGATCGTTTGTTTGTTTAATTGTGTTGAGACTAAGGCCTAGTGGACCAGGCCCGTCAGATCCGTCTCGAGAAGTGCAATAACAGTGAGTTGTTATTTTATATATATATGTATTTTAGGGTGCATATTTTAGAAACGTATGGTTTATTTTAATAAATATGCATAAATGATTTAATTGCTATTTAAGTTTATTTTTGGTTTATTTCGGTATATTTTAAACTATATGCATATTTTATTTATGAATTATGCTTAAAATGTTTTTTTTAATATATTTCTAGTTTATTTTGTAATTTAATTGGATTTATTTGAAGTATATATACTCAAAATATACCTAGTTTACTTTTGGTATATTTCTAGTATATATATGGTTTATGTTGTTGTTTATCTCAAATTCATGCATCATTTATTTTTATGAATGTATGTTTTATATTTAAAATGAAAGATATCAATAGAATGCGCTACCTAGTGGGCAGCACTAGGACCGAGTATGTACCAGTACGCCGATAGCATTTAGACTATATTACTAACCTATTTGTGGATTATGATTGGATTGATTGGATTTGATTAGATGTGTGATATGATTTGGGAGTGTGATTGCTGGAGTTCGGTTGACCAAGTGTCTCGAGACCAATCACACTGACAGTCAGACTGCTGGAGCTCGGTTGACTTAGTGTCTCGAGGCTAGTCTACTGTCCAAATGGAACAAGTGAATATATTGGAATAAGTGAGCCTGTATGGCTAGAGTGTTGTCTAACACTGTTTGAGGTTGCGATTTGCTAGGATTCTATTTAACCCTTCATAAACAGTGATTTTCAGAAAATATATAAAAATGATTTTACTGCATCTGTGTGTAATTGCCTGTATATATATTTATTATATACACTATTGATTGTGTGTGTAATATCCTACGTTTTATTTAAATAAAGTAATAATTGAATTTGCATTATTAGCAATAATTTTTAAAATTATATTAAATAATTTTTATTAGCTAGCTATATTATTATGTTAGGGTTATATAATCATTATTTTAGTGAATTATATTTCCTATAGCACTAACTATTATTTGACTATTTTGTAAGTAAAATTATTTTATATTAATCTTGTTTTTTTTAACCCTAATAATACATGTATTATATATATATATATATATATATATATTAGGGTTTACAATAAATAAAATTTTATTATAATGGTATGTGTATATATATATAAATATACATATACATATACGTATATGTATGCAAGTGTGTGTATATATATATATATATTATATGCAATAAGGATGAATACACACACATATGTTTATATATATACAAAGATTATAGTATAAAGTATATTATATATATATATATATATATATATATATATATATATATATATATATATATATATATATATATATATATGTATATGTATATGTATATAGGTTTGGATTGAAAAAGGAAAACCCCGAAGTCCCTCACCCTCACTGCCTTTCCCCCCCCCCCCCCTCACTCACCGACTCTCCCCTCACCGTGCCATCCTCATCAGTGCCAAAGAACCTTCGCTCGCCATCCTCACCGAGCTCTCTGCTGCTGCTGTTTTTCTTCTTCTTCTTCACTTGGCAACAGCTCTTCATCGCGCGACAACCTGCATTTCCGGAGTTTCCTGGCTTCGACTTCTCTTCGCAGGTGCTGCCTCCCTGCTGTGATTTGCTACCTCCTCAGCCTCCATCTCCGGTGACAGCGAGCCCCTCATTTCCCCTCTGTTGTTGCAGCTTGGTGGTGAGTGATACTCACCCGATTTCCTCCCTTCCTTCTTTGATCTTGAGCATTTTGGTAGAGTGTCTAGTAAATTGATATTGTTAGTGTATAATGAGGTTGATGTTCTTCATTTAGAATTTTTGGGGAATTAATTGATTTTTTTTCCAAAATTTTATTTGATTTTTGTCATTTTAATTATTTGATTCTATTCTATTTTTTAGGTGTAATTAGTGATTAGAGTAAGTATAGTTAATTGTTTTTGGGTATATTAATTTTATTTAAGGTTTTAAAATTTTCTTTTGTGTTAATTAGAGGGTAATATAAATTTTAGGTATTTAATTAGTATTTATGTTAATTTTCTGGAATTATTGTGAAAAATTATGAAATTTTAATAATTGAAGTTATTAGTGAATGTTATTAATTTTAGAACTCAAATTATAATTTTTGTGATTTTTATACTATTTTTATAAATATTTTTGAGTTTATGTCAAATGTGATTTTTTTTAGGTTAAATAATATTTTTGGGAGAAAATTGTTGGTTGATTAAATTTTTTAATTATATTAGGAAGATTTATTTTGAGAAAATGAATTTTTGGCATGATTAAATAATTTTAAGGAATTATTTTTAGTATTAATAGCACATTATGTAATTTATGAATTTTAGGGGTAAAAATGTAATTTTACACTAAACATAGTTAAATATATATTTTAATTAGTTTTATTAATATTTAAGGGGTTTAGACAATTTTTATAAATTAATTGATATTTTTACTTAAGTAGTGTAAATTTTAAATATTAAATTCCAAATATTATTTATATATATATATATAATACATTATAATGGTTTTAAATTGGGTTATAATTATATTTTGATGAAGGAATACAAATTTAGTTGTTTAATTTTGAATAATTGAGATTTTATATATTTTTATCTATTTTTTTGTATATGTGTATGTGAAATATGTATTTTGAGAAATAAATGTTATTAATTCTTGATATTTTATTTAGTCGTGATCTCGGTCGGGGCTAAATGTAGATTTGAGAGTCCGACTCGAGTGTGGATGTTAGTGGATATTATAAGTGCATTTTATGCAGGTCTGGCTCTACCTTTGGTAGAGAGATGTCCATTTTACAGAGGAGACTCTGTCGAAATTTCGGTAGATTTTCTCGTAAAACGTGATATTCGTTATGAATTTCTACCGTTAGTTAGGCTAAATCTTGTCCATCGAGTCTTGTCCGGTCTTCCTCAAGTCAACCTATCATTTTACCATTTTTTTGATTTATGATTTCAATTCCATAGTCATGTTTTAAAAAAAGTCGATTTGTTATTTTTCTTCTAGAGCATATCGGAGCGGAAACTGTGAGACCGAGGCAGACGCGTGGTCGTCAGCCTTCGCATTCATCCTATAAGTCAATAGAACGATTTGTGCGTGTGTTTATTTAAAGAATACATGCGCTCATATTTTTATTATATTGATTATATGATTTATTTACCTTAATGTTGTTATTTAAGATTTAAACGCATTTTATTTATTTAAAAATCGATTTTGAGAATTTTGGTAGAATGGGCTACCTGGTGGGCTTCACCAGTACTATGTGCACATGGTAGAGATTGAGAGATGGATCCGTAATATATATATGATCGGTGAATGCTAAACTGGAACGGGTGTCTCGGTAGAAGCCTTTGCTCTCAGGGACCGCCAGTGATTGTAAGGTTAATAATGGATTGGGATGGGTGCCTCGGTCGATGCCTTTGCCCTCGGGGACCGCCAGAGCCATATATTTGGATTACGTGAATGACTACGGCTTGGTGTCTCGGTTGATGCCTTTGCTCTTGGGAATCGGTAGTCTAGTTGGAATAAATGGACCCGGTTGGCCATTTAGATTTTGGGTTTAGGGTTCTACCGAGATTTTTCAAAAGCTATAAATATATACTATAAATTATTTTTACTATAAATATATAGTTTTCAAAAAAGGTTTTCAAACCATATAGCTCTTTTTATTGACTTACTCAGTGAGGTCTGATTCCCCTCAATTTATTTTTTCAGGAGCTTGGGAGTTCGACCTCAGACTACCTCCACGCCGGGTTTCTTCTTCACCGGCTATTTTATGTAGGTCATTGTAAGTTGTACTGTGTATTAATCTAGGTTGTTGTAGTAGTATATGTACTAAGAATTGCATGGTTTAAGTATATTTGTGTAATTTGTTTGTATAAATCACTCTTATGTATAAAGATTTAAATTTAATTTATAATATGTGACGTTGAAGCACGCTTTATTTAGCACTTGAATTTGTTTATTTTTTTAGAAAAATCAGTTTGATAATATGTTATGTTATTAATTAAAGTTTAAAAATTGGAGGGTTTTATTTTTCTTTTATTTTAGGCTTACTACGGGTTTCGGAGGCTTTATGTCTACCCATTCCCTAGTGCCGGTCACGTGCCCTCGGATTCGGGTCGTGACAGTGTGCATTGCCATTTAGTTATGCATGTATATATATTATAACAATTCACTCAGTGAGGTCTGACTCCCCTTCGTTGACTGTTTTTCAGGAGAGTCATCGTCTTCAAACCTCAGTAGCAGACCCATACGTCGGATTTCTTCCGCCTCGGCTTCACTATGTAAACTGCTTATCTGAGCTTTACTTTATAATTTAGACACTGCAGTAGTTCAAAACAGTTATGGAGTTTATGTATTATATTTGTGTGAGTTATGTATTTCAAGTATTTGAACTGGAACTTGTATTAAAAGTTTATTTATATATGAGATGAGTTGTTGATTTAAATTCCGTGGTGGATTATTATTTAATTATTTATGAATTTATTTCCGCTGCATAATACTTTATTTATGTTATTATTATTATTGCATGTTTTATTTTATTTTAAGGCCTGCTATGGGTTCCGGATTCGAAAAAATTCTCGTTCCCTAGTGCCGATCATGACTCTTATTTTAGGTTGTGACAAGTTCAAAATTGAAAGTGCAAAAATATGGAAGCCCATAAATAAAAAATACAATTTTTTTTATTCTATAAAAAAATACAACTTAAAAGTGAAACAAATGAAAAAAAAAGTTTTTACATAAATATAAAAAAACCTTAAAAAAAAACAGTTAACTTCAAAAATTTCAAAACTATTTTTTTTAACAATTTTCTTTTAAATATAACGCATTCTTCTTGCCACCCTTATTTTTAGAATTGTTCTTTTTTTTCAATTTTTTTATCTTTATTGATTTTTTCAAATTTTTTTATTTTATACTTTTTTTTCAATATTGTATTTATTTATTATTATTTTTTTCAACAATTTTTTTATTGTATACTGTTTGCATTTGTTTTCTCAATATTTGTAATGTCTTCATCTATATTTTTCTCAATATTTTTTTGTTCAATATTTTGTTCTAATGTTTTTCATTTTTTTCTCAACATTTTTTTTACTAAACATTTTTTTCTATTTTTATAGTAATATATTTTTTTTCTGATATCTTCATTTTTTTTTCAACTTTTTCTGCTCAATTTTTTTTTATTTTATTTTGAAGGTATTGTCTTCATTTCATTCTCCACGTTTTCTTTTTTTTTTTGTTAAGACCTTTTTTTTTTCAAATAAATAATTATAAACTATACATCTTCAATTGTTGTTAAACTAAATAATAAATATTTTCAACTGCTGTAATAATAATAAATAAATAAAATTTCTTCTTTTATATTCTTAAAGATAAGGATTTTATTTTATTTTACTTTAATTTGTTTATTAAAATGTTTTAAACTTTTTTTCAAATTATTTGATTTTTATTGATCATCAATATATAATAAGTTTATAATCCTTATGATATATTTGTAACATCAACAAAAAAATAAAAAATAAAAAACAAATTTATTTCAGTTTTTTAGAAATAGATTAATTCCAATAAAAAATAAAAAGAAGAGAACAACAAAAAAACCAAATCAAAGAAAATATTAAAAAAAAAGAAAATACAAAAATATTTAAATCAAAATAGTTATTATTATTATTATTATTTAAAGAATTTTTAGTCCAAATAGTTAAATGTTCCATTAGTGATAATATTTATTTAAATAGATAAATTTTCTACATTTTATATAAAATTAAAATTATAAAATATGTTTTTAAACATTATATATATATTCCTATATTTTTAAATATAAAAATTAAATAGAATTATATTTTAAAAATATAGTCTAATTGAAATTATTTACAATATAAAATTTAATAAATACTTACAATTAACTTTAATTAAGAAGTTATAAACTTAACAGAACAAATATATTTGGAAGTCACATAGTTAATAGTGCAAAAGGTCAAAATTGAAAGTGGAAAAATATGGAAGTCCATAAATAAAAAATACAATTTTTTTTTTTGAGAATAAAAAAAAGTACAACTTAAAAGTGAAACAAATGAAAAAAAAAATTTACATAAATATACAAAAAAACAAAAAATTCTTTAAAAAAAACAATTAACTTAAAAAAATTTCATAACTCATTTCTCTTATCACCGTTATTTTTAGAAATGTCCTTTGTTTTCAACATTTTTTTCTCTTTACTGATTTTTTCAAATTTTTTCACTTTATACTTTTTTTTTTCAACATTTTATTTATTTTCTTTTATTTTTTCAACAATTTTTTTGTTGTATATTGTTTTCATTTTTTTTTTCAATATTTTTTAATGTCTTCATCTATTTTTTTTCTCAATGTTTTTTTGTTCAATATTTTTTTCTACTCTTTATTTTTTTCTCAACATTTTTTGCTAAACAATTTTTTCTATTTTTATAGTAATATATTTTTTTCTCAATTTTTTTTTGCTCAACATTATTTTATTTTATTTTGAAGGTATTGTCTTCATTTTATTCTCAACGTTTTCTTTTTTTGCTCAATATTTTTTTTTCTTAAGACTTTTTTTTTTCAAATGAATAATTATAAACTAAACATCTTCAATTGTTGTTAAACCAAGTAATAAATATCTTCAACTGTTGTAACAATAATAAATAAACAAAATTTTCTCCTTTTATATTCTTAAAGATAAGGATTTTTTTTAATTTAATTTGTTTATTAAAATGTTTTAAACTTTTTTTAAAATTATTTGATATTTATTGATCATCAATATATAATAAGTTTATAATTCTTACGATATATATGTAACATCAACAAAAAATAACTAAAAAAATAAGAAACAAAAAATCAACAAATCAAAACAAAAAAAAAAAACTAAAAACAACAACTGAAACAACAAAACAACAAAAATAAAAAAAATTTATGTTGTTGATTTCTATTGATTGTTGTTTATTATTGTTTATTTTGTTGATTTTTTATTATTGTTTAAATTATTTTTTCATTATTAATGACAAAATTAAGGCTATAAAGAAAATTTTTACTTTTATTAGTATTAATGATAAAAATAATAATTTTTTTTATATATATCATAATTTTTATCATTTTTAATTGTTATTTTTTAAAAAAAAAAATCAACAAATATAAACAAAGAGAAATAACAAAAATAATTGAAAACTACAACTGAAATAATAAAATTAACAAAAGCAATAAAAAATTGCAGTTGTTGATTTTTGTTGTTTTTTCATCTCTCACCTTACCTTATATTCGTGGATTGTAGGACATCAAGCCCAAGAGTTCCGGAAACCAATTATCAAGTGGCGCCGTCTGTGGGAACTCCTTGGGAAAAGCCATTCATTTACTTATTAAGCTAAAGACATCTTCCATTCATTTACTGTCACGATCCAAAGCAGGGGCCATGACCGGCGTTAGGGAACGAGAATTCTTTCGAATCTGGAACCAGTAGCAAGCCTTAGAAAATAAACTAATGCAATAAATAAATCAAAAGTACAATAGAATTAAAATTTTTGAATCAATATATATATAAAAAATACTCCAAATTCTTTCATAAATAAATATATTCATACAATATTCAAATACAACTCTCTGAGTATTAATATCAAAATAAAAAAAAATAATACTCATCTGATACATTAACACTACTACTATAATTTCTAGAATATAATTAAGAGTTCAAATTATACATTTACATAAAATAACTGGGATGGAAGAACACCGACGAGGAACTCTACTACTAAGGTTTGACGATATAGGATCTCCTGAAAAAAAAATAATTGAGGGGGGGTCAGACCTTACTGAGTGAATCATTATACTATATATACATGCAATCTAAAACATATCCAATCATGCATTCATATATATATATATATATATATATATATATATATTCACGCATTCCACACATATGTCAACTCTGTTTATATAAATATACTAAATGCAAAAAACATTTAGTTTAATTTATGAAGGATCCATAGAACCCTAATAATCACAACCTCAATCAATCCCATCATCACTCTAGCCATACAGGCTCACTTGATTCCAAATAGAACACTTATTCCAATCTGGACAGTAAACTGGCCCCGAGACACTAAGTCAACCGAGCTCCAGCAGTCTGACTGTCAGTGTGATTAGCCCCGAGACACTTGGTTAATCGAGCTCCAGCAATCACACTAGCTATCACCTCACATCTCAATCAAAATCAATAGACCATTTATTCCATTATGGATAGTAGATTGGTTCCGAGACACTAAGTCAACCGAGCTTCAGCAGTCTGACTGTCAGTGTGATTGGCCCCGTAATCACACTATTAATCATACCATCAATCTTGATCAAATCAATCAAATTAACATCAATCAATTATAATCACCACAATTAATTCTCACTCAACCCTTATCTATCGCACCGGTACGTATACGATCCTAATGCGGCCCACTAGGTAGCACGTTCTATTGATATCCTTCATTTAAAAATAAATCATTTATATGGATAATAAATAATGCGGAATAATAATCATAATGATAAAATAAAACACATATACACTAAAAATATACCTAAACAAACTAAGTATATTTCATGTGTATATATGTCAAATAAATTCAAATAAATTATAATATATACTGAAAATAAACCATATATATACCGGAAATATACCTAAAATAAACCAAGTATATTTCGGATATATACATATATGTCAAATAAAACACAAAATGTATTAAAGATAAACCATTAATATGTTTAAAAACAATTTAAGTGCATTTTAATAATATAACATGCATTTGCTTAAAAGTGTACCTAAATATACGAAAGATACGCCCTAAGTGCACAAACCATTTAATAAAACGATTATACATAAATATTCATTTAAATATGTATATATACTAAAACATGCATTTATTTGTAAATATATCAAAATCTACCAAAAATATACTTAAAAATAATTTAAGTACAATTCGATATTTTGACATGCAATTATTTAAGAACAAGTCTAAAATATATTATAAATATACTTAAAGTATACTAATCATTTAAATAAACAATTATAAATAAATTTACTTTTAAAAACATATAATGAAAATGAAAAGAAATCCTAAGTCATGCATATATATACAGTATAATAACTTACTTGTGTGCGCTCCTCGAGACAGACTCGGCGGGCCTGGTCCGTTAGGCCTTGATCTCAGCGCAACTAAAAAAATAAAATAACGACTATTAGAATAAATTCTAACTCTATGCTTCTAAAATTACTATGGAAAGACTCAATTAAAAATTCAAAACTAGACTCGGACCGGTTGTCACGTTTTATGAGAAATCTACCGTAAATTCGACAGAGTTTCCTCTGTAAAACAGATATCTCCCTACAAAAATAGAGCCGATCCTGCACAGAAAATACACTTCTAAAATCACCAAATACTCAATACCTTGAGTTGGGACTCCAAACTCCACAAATCCCCAATCGAGATTCACAATTTACAACCTAACAATATCAAATAGTAAAATAATAGAAGTCATCAAAATCCGTAAAAATATTAAAAACCTTTATTTTCTAATTAAAATATAAAAGTCTAGTTTAACTAATATTTGATTATAAAAATTCATAAATGGAATAAAATTCCCATTTTACAATTAAATTAACATAGTTTGTAAATAATATTTAAAATCACAATTTAGCATCACAAAAATAATAAAATACGCATTTAATCTCAAAATAACAAATATCCTTAGTATTTACATAATATTCCAAAAATCATCACAATTTAACTAATAAAATCTCAAATATAATATATTATTAATAAAATTTCAATTTTACAATTATTCAACATAACATAATAAAATTCACATTTAATTACATAAATAGTTTAATTATATAATAAGATTAGTTTAAAACCCATTTCATTTCCAAAATAGCATATAATATTATTATTTGAAAACATTTTTTGAAAAAAAAATAAAAATAATATTAATTAGTTAAAATAGTAATTAATTTGTAAAAATCATTTTATTACCTTAAATAATTATAAAATCAACTAAAATATAATATTTAACTATAATTAACACAAAATTACACATTTACCCCTATAATATCAAAATATTCACTATAGTTAAATATACTAAATGATTTTCTCAAAAATTATAGAAACTCATTAAAATTATTTAATCATTATATAATACACTAATATCAATCAAAACACTTATTTAATCAATAATTTCCTCAAAATTACCTATTTAACTTAATAATTCAAAATACACATAATATACATAAAATTCCATAAAAATTATATACATTCATAAAAATTTTATTTATCATCAAATAACATTTTAATATCAAATAAAACACACAATTAAATTTTAAATTCAATCAAATTATTCATTTTACTCAACTATTCAATATTTACATAAACTAAAAAAAAATTTATATAAAAAAAAATTGTACAAAATTCCCAAAAATTAATTCCTCAACATTATATTTACTAACAATATATAACAACAATAATTTAACCAAATTTATAATTAAAATAATTAATTAACAAAAATTTTAATAATTAATAATTAAATATAAAATAATAAAAAATTAACCAAAATAACTTGGATCAACTCAAAATTAACCACATAATTAAACTAAATACTGAATAATTAAATACATAATATGTAAATTAACTAAACTCAAAATCAACCTAAAAACTACCAAAAACAACCACCTAACAACTAACCTTTACCAACACCACCACACACTTACCAAGCAGGAAGATCAAGGGCAGAAGGATGTTGGAGCTGCTGCCATGTCCGATGATAGTAGGTGGTGGTGGTGGCGGAGTTGGGCATCGCGGTGGAAGGCAGCTATTGGTGGTCTTCGTGCAAGGAGGTAGAGGCTATTGCTACTTCGCGACTTCCATGGCTTCAGACAGCCCTCACCTATAGTCGCCGGCATCCAGTGGAAGGTGGAAATGCTGGTGGTCATCCAGTGGTGGAAGTGTGGCGATGCAGAGGGTTCACGCACAGTGACAGGCGGAAATGAGGAAGGAAGATGAGTTTTTTTGGTATGGTTTTTGTGAGTGAATATCTATATATATATTATACTATATTATATTATAATTCTATGACATAATATAATATAAATTTAGTTTAAACAAATCTCTACCACTAAAAATAAAAATATCTCACTTATATATATATACATACATACACATATATTTACACACACATAAAAATAAACACATAAATATTAACTAATAACAATACATAAAATGTTATTTAAAAGTAACAATATTATAAGCCATAATTATTAAATAATTAATAATACAATTAATGTATATTTAATAAAATAAAAATAGTAATAATAACTCACATAAATAGCAATGAAAATAATAATATTACTAATGGTAGTGGAATACTTTCAAAAATATTAATAATACATAATAACATCAAGTAATAGAATAATATTAATGCTAAAAGAAATAATATTTAAAATAATATTAAAATATCCATGCGCTAAATTAGCATTATTAAAATAATAGTATTCAAAAATAATAAATATACACAATGGAATTTTAAATGTTCAAAATAATTTATTTACGTAGAAAATTCAATTAAACATACAATAATGATAATAAGTTACAAAATAGTAAAATAATTAAATATAACTTTTAAATTTTATTAACATTGCATATCTCATTATTTAATAAAATAATTTTTAAAAAATCAGGGTTATTACAATCTCCCCTCCTTATAAGAATTTGTCCCCGAATTCCAAGAAAAGAATAATGCAAAGTTTAAAGAGGAAAGAGATACGGGTAAGAAGCTCGTATCTTAACTTCAGTCTCCCAGGTAAGCTCTTCCACATTATTGCTTCGTCACCACCCCTTGACCATCGGAAATTGTTTCGAACGAAGCTGTCGAACTTAATAATCTATAATCACAACTGATTCCTCCTTGAACCTCAGGTCTTTGCTCAGTTCTACATTTGTCCAACAAGTCTCGTCACACCATTTTTTGGAGACATCTTCAGAATTACAGTCTTCGATCTGAAACTCCATATCTTTGCGTCTAGGATCCGCATAGCTCTTCTGATCACAACAACTTTCTCTGCTGCATTCTAAACCATCTCATATCTAGTTAAGACTTCCTTCCATAAAAGTCTCATGCGGTGACATTCCAATACTTCTATGGTAGTTGTTATTATAAGCAAATTCTACAAGTAACATATAATCAACCTAGCTACCTCTCAGATCCAAAACACACATCTTTAACATATCATCTAATGTCTGGATCATCCTCTTAGACTGGCATCTATCTGAGGATGAAAAGCAATATTGAAATCCAACTAGGTGCCTATTACTTTCAGCAATTTCTACCAAAATTGAGAGGCAAACACTGTATTTTTACCTTATACAATGGACACAGGTATTCCACTGGCCAAAAATTAGTTGACTTGGTCAATTTATCTACAGTCACCTAAATGGAATTATATTCACCCTTCGAATGAGGTAACCAACCATAAAAATCATAACAATTCTCTCTTTTAAATTCCCAACATCAACCCTATTTAATTAACTTGTGCATCTCTTACCAGCAGATCATTCTATGATGAAATGCCATGATGACATGCTATGATGAATGTTATGATGAAAAGGTATGATGAAATGTTATGATGAAATGTTGAAATGAAATGTCGTGATGAAATGCTGTAATGAGATGATATGATGAAATGTTGTAATGATGTTAGATGGGCCACTCAGATACTGCTTCGATCTTTTATGGGTCAACTTGAATACTATCTTTAGATGTCACATGTCCAAGAGAAATAACACTCTCCAACCAGAGATCACACTTCATGAATTCAGCATAAAGCTGACATTCTATTAGTGTCTGTAGTACAGTCCTCAAGTGATATACGTGCCTTTTCATTCACTTCAAATATGCTAGTATATCATCAATGAAGACTACTACAAGCTGATCCATAACTAATGATAACCATACTTCAATAGAAAAGAACTGTGCACCGTAAAGTTAATTAGATCGATTATTTATCCTTGAAAGAGGATACTCATTCAGTTCTATGTAATTAATGCACCGTCTGGGTGTACCATCCTTTTTCTTCACCATCAAGACTAATGCACCCCAAGGAGAAACACTGGGTCTGATAAAACCCTTATCTAACAGATCTTATAATTACTCCTACAGCTCTACTAGAGCCATTCTGTAGGGCTACGTTGAAATAGGAGCTATATCAAGAACCACATTGACACAAAATTCAATCTCTGTGAGATGGTAAACCTAGCAACTCATCATGAAAAATATTAGGAAACTCATAGGCAATTGAAACATCTGTAAGAAAGAACTTTTCCATTGACGTATCCCTGACTAATGCTAAGTAATCCTGATAACCCTTCCTCAGCATCTTCCTAACAGTGATAGTGAAGATAAGATTATAAGGTGTAGAACTTATGCCACCAATAAATCTAAATTCTTCCTCATCAGGAATTTTGAAATCACCTCTTTACTCTAACAATTAACCGCTGCATAATGCTGAAACACCCCTTTTTACATCTCACCAAGATCAATTACACCCAAAAGACTAAATTCACAATAACTAATTCTCTGAATCTCAGTTTTCCGTTCAAATGTCCATATATATCAAACTTAATCCTGTAACACACAGTTCTATCAGTCTCCTCTTATACTGAATCACGCCTTCAGTATGACGTAATAGATTGAAGAGTTTACAGGTATTCTTCTCAACTGATTGCTCTTCTCTTACTCTGTGCAATAGCTGACACAAGTAATTATCCTTCCTTAAAGGTGGATGGAAGTATCTTAGAAATCCCTTTTAACTCAAATTATATGTTACAGTCAAAACTGATAGTTTGCCATAAGGAATACAAGAGTGTTGCGTCTTTATTAGACATTTTTTCCAATTCCTTCATCAAAGCATATTCAAATAACTTTCATGCAAAATGGAGTGGGGATCATCCTAGCCAAGAGAATCAGCCAGATCCCAGCCAAGAGAATCAACCAGAGATTTACCCGGGACAGAGGCCTGTATTGCGAGTACCACCGAGAATACGGGCATGAAACAGAGGGCTGTAAAGAGCTGAAGAATGCCATAGAAAGACTAGTGCAGAGGGGAAAGCTTGGTAGTTTCACAGACGCACCAAGGAGGAGCAGAAACTCCGAAAGCCTGGAACGGGACAGAGCTGAAGCAAAGAAATCCCAGAAGGAGCCGATTGGAACAATCAACATGATCATAGGGGAGAAAACACCAAAAAAAGATTAAAGCGTAGTAGAGGAGAAAAATTGGTACTTGGGAGAAGTGATGTTATTTTCAATTCAGAAGATAATTCGCATGTATACCACCCCCATTGTGATGCTCTGGTGATAACTGCGTGCATAAATAAGTATCGAGTTAAAAGGCTACTGGTGGATAATAGGAGTGCTATCAATGTATTATCATGTAACGCGTACAAAGCAATGGGCAGCTCCATCACCAACTTGAAAGCCATCTAGAACCCCATCATGAGTTTTTATGAGGGAATCGTGCAACCAATGGGGATTGTCGAGTTGAACCTAGAATTTGGAAACCAAGATGATGAGGAGATGAAAGTCGTCCGGACTCTATTCAACATGGTACATATACCACTAGCCTATAATGGGATTATAGGATGACCGACACTTTATGAGGTAGATGCAGTCACCAGCATCAGGCGCTTAACCATAAAAATTCCAATCAAGAATGGGACCCTTACTATTTAGGGAGATCAGCACATGGCCAGATAGTGTTATCAGATGGCCATGAAGCCTCAAGTAGAGGCTTTTCCTTTAGAGGCATGGGAAGTTGAGAAGCAAGGCGCTAATCCACAACTAGTGGAAGACACAGAGACATTACAAATCACGGAAGAAAAGACAGTGAAAATTGGCAACGCACTTAACCAAAACATCAGAGACAAACTAAGGGAAGTCTTTATCAGAAACTCAGAGGATTTCACTTCACAAACCTCCAAAATCGTCGGTGTGGACTCACAAGTTGCCTGTTACTGCCTAAACATCAAACCGGGAGCCAAGCCAGTAGCACAGAAAAAAAGAACCTTTGCCTATGAAAGATAGAAGATCATTACTGAAGAAACAACAACGTTGTTAGCAGTTGGGTTCATTAAAGAGGTTACTCACCCGGAATGGGTAGCCAACGTGGTACTCGTGAGAAAAGAAAATGGGAAATACAGAATGTGCGTAGATTACACTGACCTCAACAGAGCATGCCCTAAGGACAGCTACCCGTTGCCCATGATTTATCAGCTCGTCGATTCCACCGCTGGTCACAAATTATACAGTTTCATCGACGCGGCACAAGGCTATCACCAAATTCTGATGAAGGAAGAGGATCAAGAGAAAACATCCTTCATCACTCATGAAGGGTTGTACTGCTACAAGGTGATGCCCTTCAGACTAAAAAATGTTGGGGCCACATATCAAAGAATGATGAACTAAGTCCTCCAAGACCAGATTGGAACAAGTGTAGAAGTATACGTGGACGACATCATCATCAAGAGCAAACATCCAGAGCATCACCCAGCAGACGTGGATCGGGTTCTCCAGCTACTGAGTAAATTTAATATCAAGTTGAATCCTGAGAAATGCGTCTTTGGAGTCCAAGTAGGCAAGTTCCTGGGGTTCATGATATCTCACCAGGGCATTGAAACTAATCCAAAAAAGATGGAAGCCATACTCAATATGCAAGCCCCAAAGAACATCCATGAGGTACAAAAGTTAAATGGTAGAATCACCGCATTAGGGCATTTCATTTCTTGCTCAGCTAGGTGGTGTCTACCATTGTTTTGAGCTCTCAAAAATTACAAGAAGTTTTAGTGGTCCACTAATTACCAGGTGGCATTCGAAGACATTAAAAGATTCTTATCCTCACCAGCCTTACTTAGCCGGCTGGTACCAGATAAGACTTTGTACTTGTACCTTTTTATTGGTCGAGAATGCATCACTTCAGTACTAGTAAGAGAAGAAGGAAACCAGTAAAGCCCTATCTATTATATCAGTAAGATGCTTCGAGGACCTGAAATTTGGTACCCCATACTGGATAAGTTAGCCATGGTCGTGGTCCACGCCTCTCAAAAGCTTTGGCATTACTTTCAAGCTCACCATATTGTGGTCTGATCCTGCTTCCTGCTATGGAAAATCTTACAGAGATCGGAGACTTCGAGCAGGCTAGTGTAATGGTCGGTCTTACTCGGTGAATTCGATATTGACTATGAGCCCCGACAGTAGATGAAAGCCCAGGCATTAGTAGATTTTATGCAAGAAATGGCCCTAGAAGATATAGCCTTATCCAAAGCACTGGAATGGAAGCTCTATGTTGATGGAGCATCCTCAACTCAAGGTTCCATCATAGGAATAATCCTCAGAGGGTTGTACAAGGTTCACATCCAGTACGTAGTTCGTATCGAGTATAACGCCACCAACAATGCAGCCGAGTATGAAGCACTCATTATAGGTTTGAAGCTGGCCACAGAAGTAAGGGTTGAACACCTCATCATACACTCAGATTCCCAACTGGTAATCAACCAAGTCAGCGGAGCATTTCAAGTCAAAGACACCTGTATTGCCAAATACATAGACAAGGCCAAACAGCTTTTGCAACACATCGAATGGGATGGAGGCCAATGGAAGATCGTCCAGATTCCCAGGAAAGAAAACAGTAAGGCCGACTACCTTGCCAAATCCACAGTCGAGAATAGTCAAGCATTTCAGGATATGAATTTCACTAAGTCACTAACCAGTCCCAATATAGAAAACACTGAAGTTTTGAAGACACAGGTAGTCTCGGAATGGATGCGACCCATAATCCAATATTTGGAGCATGAAACACTCCCAGAAGATAAGCTATAGGCTCGGAGGCTCAAAACCAAAGCAGCCCACTATTCCATCCATCGAGGGGAGCTCTACTGAAAATCCCTCTCGCACCCATGGTTGAAGTGCGTTTCCCCGGAGGAAGGAAATTATATACTTTGAGAAATCCATGAAGGAATTTATGGAGCGCATGAATCCCATTATTCACTCACTAGAAAGGCACTACTCCAAGGGTATTACTGGCTTACCATGTCCAAAGATGCCCAGTAGCTAACGTAAGCATGTCCCTAGTGCCAGCACTATGCCCGACTTAGTCACAAATCTTTTTGGCCTCTGCATCCCATCGGAAGCCCTTGGCCATTCGCCATGTGGGGGATGGACATCCTTGGTCCTTTCCCTCCTTCTACCTCACAGAAAAAGTTCTTAATTGTGGCCATTGACCATTTCACCAAATGGGTAAAAGCAGAAGCGGTCCCAACCATTACAAAAGCTCAGGTACAATATTTCTTCTGGAAGGAGATCATTTACAGGTTTGGCATCCCCCACACTTTAATTACGGACAATGACAAACAGTTTGACAACCATAAATTCAGAGGTTCTGCTCGGACTTTCATATAAAGCTGCGCTTCACCTCAGTAGCTCACCCGCAGACAAACGGACAAACCTAAGTCACAAATAGAATTCTCATGCAAGGGTTGAAGAAGAGACTTGATGAGAAAAAGGGGAACTAGGTCGAAGAGCTCAACAACATAATTTGGGCCTACAGAACCACACCCCGATCATCCACTGGAGAGACACCATTCAGACTGACTTATGGCATGGACGCAGTAATTCCCATAGAGGTTGGGTTGCCAAGTTACCGAGTAAGCCAAGATCTTGATTACACCATCAACAATGCCAACTCCCGGATATGCCTAGACCTACTAGAGGAACAAAGAGAACAAGCTGTGGCCACAGTCGAGGCACATCGGTAAAGAATAACACGATACCATGGTCAACGACATCAAACAAAATAATTCAAGTTGGGAGATTAGGTACTCAGGAGAGCAAATATTGGCAAAGGCACCTCAGGAACTGGTAAGTTGGGTCCAAACTGGGAAGGTCCATACCAAATCTCAACATACACAACGAAGGGAGCGTACAGACTAAAAGAAAGAGGAGGCAGAGAACTACCGCGGTTTTGGAACTCAGACTCTCTCAAGAAATACTATCAGTAGAATTGTACTTAAACATATGATATGATTTAATAAAGTCTTTTCATTAATAAGAATTCCTTTACATGTGATCGATTACAAAAAAAAAGGTATCCCGGTTGATCCACAGAAGATTGAAGCAGTGTCTGAGTGCCCTAGACCGACTTCTGTTACTGAGATTCAGAGTTTTCTAGGTTTAGCCGGGTATTATAGGCGGTTTGTGCAAGATTTTTCCAGAATAGCAGCCCCTATGACTCGCTTGACTCAGAAGAATGTTAGATTCGAGTGGTCAGAAGCTTGTGAGAATAGTTTTCAGTTGTTGAAGGAGAAGTTGACCACAACACCAGTGTTAGCTTTGCCTAATAGTGTGGACAAGTTTACAGTTTATTGTGATGCCTCTAGAATTGGCCTTGGTTGTGTGTTGATGCAGAATGGTAGGGTGATAGCTTATGCTTCAAGGCAGTTGAAGAAGCATGAGCAGAACTATCCTACACATGACCTTGAAATGGCTACAGTGATCTTTGCTTTGAAGATTTGGAGACATTATCTGTACGGGGTGACTTGTGAGATTTTTACTGATCATAAGAGCCTTAAGTACATTTTCCAGCAGCGAGATCTGAATCTGAGGCAGAGAAGATGGTTGGAATTGTTGAAGGATTATGACTGTGAGATCTTATATCATCTGGGTAAAGCTAATGTGGTAGCAGATGCCTTGAGTAGAAAGTCCTCAGGCAGTCTTGCTCACATCAGTGTTGAGAGGAGACCGTTGATCCAGGAGTTGCATCTGTTGGTGGATCAAGGTCTGATAATGAAGATCAGTAGGTTAGGTGGACTGCTAGCTCAGTTTAAGGTGTGATCTGTACTGAGGGATAGGATTAAAGCAGCTCAGAGCCGAGATCCTATTCTAGAAGAGCTTACAAAGAATGTTCGAGCAGGGAAGTTCACTGATTTCACACTCAATGATGACGGTGTGTTGTGGATCAGTGGTAGATTGTGTGTTCCTGATGTGGATGATTTGAGAGAAGAGATCCTAGAGGAAGCACATTCTACAGCCTACAGCGTTCATCCGGGAATTACTAAGATGTACCACAGTATCAAAGACTTATACTGGTGGGATGGATTGAAGAAGGATGTCACTGATTATATTGCTAAGTGTCTGACGTGTCAGCAAGTGAAAGTTGAACATCAGAAGCCTTCTGGGAAGCTTCAGCCTCTTCCTATTCCCGAGTGGAAGTGGGAAAGGATAGCTATGGATTTTGTGGTAGGTTTACCTCGTTCTAAGGATGGATACGATTCCATCTGGGTGATTATAGACAGGTTGATGAAGTCTGCACATTTCCTACCTGTGAAAGCCATATATTTTGTAGCTAGATTAGCAAAGTTGTACGTAAAGCATATTATGTGCCTTCATGGAGTACCTATGTCCATTGTATCAGATAGAGGTTCAGTGTTTACTTCTCGTTTTTAGCAGAAGTTGCAGGAATCGATGGGCACTAGGTTGGATTTTAGTACTGCTTTTCATCCTCAGATAGATGGTCAATCTGAGAGGATGATCCAGACACTGGAAGATATGTTGAGGATGTGTGTCCTGGATTTGGGAGGTAGCTGGGATGATCATTTTCCACTCATAGAGTTTGCATATAATAACAGCTACCATAGCAGTATTGGTATGGCACCGTATGAGGCGTTGTATGGAAGGAAGTATAGATCCCCTTTGAGTTGGGATGAGATTGGTGAGAGAGCTTTGACTGGACCTGAGATGGTTCAGGATGCTGCAGAGAAAGTCGCCATGATTAAGTGCAGATTAGAGATCACAGTTAGCAGGCAGAAGAGTTATGTGGATCCTAGGCACAGAGATATAGAGTTTCAGGTTGGAGATTTCGTTTTTCTGAAGGTATCTCCAATGAAGGGTGTTATGAGATTTGATAGGAAGGATAAGTTAGCACCGAGATATATTAGACCATTTGAGATTCTGGAGAAAGTTGGCATAGTTGCATATCGGTTGGATTTGCCTCCGAGTATGTCACAGGTGCATCCAGTATTTCATATCTCGATGTTGAGGAAGTATATCTCAGACCCTTCACATGTGTTGCAGCCCGACAGTGTAGAAGTGAGTGAAGATTTGATGTTTGTGGAAGAACCTGTGGCGATCGTTGATTATCAAGTTCGACAGTTGTGATCGAAGCAGATTTTGATGGTCAAGGTTTTGTGGCGTAGCAACAGAGTTGAGGAGCATATGTGGGAGACTGAAGCTGAGATGCGAGCTTCTTACCCGTATCTCTTCCCTTCCTGATTTTGTGATCATTTTTCTTTCTGGAATTCGGGGACGAATTCTTGTAAGGGGGAAAGACTATAATATCCCGTGTTTTTAAATATTTTTATACTGTATCGGGATATGCAGTGTTAATAATTTTTAATATAATATTGATATTTCATGAGCTTTTATTTAATTAAAATTGAATTTTTAATTGTTTATTATTATTTTAAGTACTTTACGTAAAATTTTCCCGGGACTTGTATTTTCGGAGAAATTTTCACGTAAATAATTTACCATTAATTATTTTAAATAGATTTACGGACTTGCATGAACTCATATATATTTTTAAAATACTAAATAAAGTATGTTTGTGTAATTATTTATTTAATTAGGGTTTAATTAATATTACCCTAATATTTTATTATTTGTTTATTTATTTTAATATTATTTAATTAATTTTAGGGTATTAAAATATTAAATTATATGTGTGTGGTGTATATTTAATGTGTGTAATTTAATATTATTTTAATATATAGTATAAAGTATATATATATACATATATACATTTAATATTAACAAAATTATAAAGTTTAATTTATTTACCAAATTGCCACCCGACTTCCTCCTTCATCCCCGACCGTTCCCCATCACCGTTCGCCGCTGCTACCATCGATTTCTTGCCATTGGTGTGCCGTCCGGCGTGCCACCTCCTTCCCCAGCCTCTCCCGTCGCCTGTTACAGCCGTTTCTGGAGTCTAGAGGTCGTTTTTGGTCGGAGAAGCCGAGAGTTGGAGCAACGTCGTTCATGACATTTTCGGCCACCGTTTTTGACACTGCCAGTCTCTTTCTTCTCCTTGAGCTCCGGTGAGTGTGATTCCAAGCTTTGTTTCACTTAAAATGGTCTTGATTTGCTTAGGTTTCGATTTTTCGAATTCGGCCATATTAGGGTTCTTGAATTTTTGAACTCCAATTTGATTGATTCATGAAAAATTCCTTCACAAATGTTGTTCCCCTTAGCTTAATCTACATGTTTAAATTTTTTTGGAATTTTTGGGAATTATTTTGATTTTTGGGTATTTTTGAATATTTTAATATTATTTTCTAATTTTCGAAAATTAATTAATTAAATTATGAAATTGTGTTTTGTGATAATTATAGGTGTTGAAATGAATTATAGGAATTTATTTGGAATTTTTATGAATTTCTATGTATTTATTTTGAATTATTTAAGTTTATGTAATTTTGGGAAAATTAGGTTAATTGTATTTTTAATTGAAATTAATAGGTTAATTGAGTTTAATTATTTATATTATTGATAAATATGTTGAGAAAATTAATTTTGGATAATTATACTATTTTTGGTGAATTTTTGAAGTAAGTTTAGTATATTTATATATATATGGGCATTTTGGTAATTTTACCCTATATTGTCTAAAAATATAATTTAATTGGTTTTAATAGTTATTTAAGGTATAAAAAATGATTTCTACAAATTATTTGGTATTTTTAACTAATTAAAACTATTTTTCGTGAATTATTTTCAATTATATATATAATATACGATTTTACTAATAAAATAAGTTTTTATCAGTTTTTACAGTGTTTTAAGGTTAATTATGTAATTTCTACTTATAAAATGAATTTCTATGTTATAAGGGCATTTTTGGTAATTCTGAAATATTCTGTGATTGTAGACCCCGATCGGTAGACTGTAGTTTGGAGTCGGACCGAGGGGTTGTGGATGTGTGGTTGAGCCTGTTTTTCGAAGTGTGTTTCTTTGCAGGGTCGGCTCTACTCTTTGAGTAGAGAGATGTCCATTTTACAGGGGAGGTTCTGTCGAATTTTTGGTGGAATTCTCGTAAAACGTGATGTCCGGTCGAACCCTAATTTTGATTCTGTGTTTAATATTCTAAATTGAGTTCTAGGATTTTCTGTTAGGTTTATTCTGATTTCTGTCGTTATTGTTTGTTTAGTTGCGCCGAGACCGAGGCCTAGTGGACCAGGCCCGTCAGACCCATCTCGTGGAGCGCACTAAGTGTGAGTTGCTATATTATATATATATGTTTAGGGTGCATGATTTAGAAAAAATATGTTTTATTTTGATTATTTATGCATGAATAATTCAATTATTACCTAAGTTTATTTTTAGTTTATTTTGGTTTATTTCCTGTATATTTTGAATTATATGCATGTTTTATTAATAAATTATACTTAAAATGTTTTTAAATATATTTCTGGCTTAATTTGTAATTTAATTGAATTTATTTGATGTATATATACTCGAAATATACCTGATTTATTTTTAGTATATTTCTAGTATATATATGTGGTTTATATTGTTGTTTTATTTAAATTCATGCATCATTTATTTGTGAATGAATATTTTATATTATTAATGAAGGATATCAATAGAACGTGCTACCTAGTGGGCAGTACTAGGACCGAGTACGTACCGGTGCGCTTATAGCATTTAGGCTATATTACTAACCATTTGTGGATATTGATTGAAATTGATGTATTTGATGTGTGATGTGATTTGGGAGTGTGATTGCTGGAGCTCGATTGACCAAGTGTCTCGGGGCCAATCACACTGGTAGTCAAACTGCTGGAGCTCGGTTGACTTAGTGTCTCGGGGCCAGTCTACTGTCTAAATGGAATAAGTGAATATATTTGGAATAAGTGAGCCTGTATGGCTAGAGTGTTGTCTAACACTGTTTTGAGGTTGCAATATTCTAGGGTTCTATTTGATCCTTCATAAACTGTGAATTTCAGTAGAAATATATAAAAGGATTTTATTGCATCTGTGTGCAATTGCCTGTATATATACTTATTAGATATATACTGTTGATTGTATGTATTGTCATTTAGTATGCATGTATATATATTATAATAATTCACTCAGTGAGGTCTGACTCCCCTCTGTTGACCATTTTTCAGGAGAGTCATCTTCTTCAGACCTCAGCAGCAGGCCTATACGCTGGATTTCTTCCGCCCCGACTTCTTTATGTAAACTGCTTATCTGAGTCTTGAGTTTTATTTTATCTAGACACTGCAGTAGTCACTAAATTATTAAAGAGATGTTGTATTATATTTGAACTGGATTTGTATTAAAGGAGTTTATATATACATGTGATGATGAGAATTTGATTTAAACAAAGTTGGTGGATATTATTTTGATATTTATAATTTTATTTTCGCTGCATTAAATATTGTTATTACTATTGCATGTTTTATTTTATTTTTAGACTTGCTACGGGTTCCGGATTTAAAAGAATTCCCGTTCCCTAGCGCCGGTCATGGCCCCTGTTTTGGGTTGTGACACACCCTCAGGTCGCTTCTGTAGTACTGAGGTTCCGAGCTTATAAAGCCTCGCGTCCATGCACCGAGCATCAAAAATCCAGTGACGACTGGTTCCGTCATATCGTTTCCAAACTAACGGGTTAATATATTGTTATGCTCATACACACTTGGCGGATATCCCAGCTTTACAGATTACGATTCAGTGACGACCATCCAGATACTCGGCATTGAGCTCTACTTGTGACTGAGGCTGGCCACCTTAGCTCACTAGCCTCTATTACCATTTTATTCTCTTATAAAAGCATCAATATCCTACCCGGACGCAACGGACATAAACATCCGAATACCCCGAGGGGGATTCTTGATACCATCCAGAATGTTCCCACCTAATTAGAGGCCCCTTACCCCCTAACTAGGGACACTTGGATTAGCAAGAAGGCAAAATCGTCTGGAATGGGGACTACCCAAAAGTGGAGTCCTAAGCACAAAAGGAACACTCTCCTACCAAGATTATGATTCATTATTCCACACAGAATCTGACTCCTTCCAAGTTTGAGTATTACTATATATAGAGCCCTACATCCCTCACAGGGGATCATCTCATTCTCGCATATTCTAGCTATTTTGCATTCTCCTTGCTTCTGTTCTCTAACTTAGGCATCGAAGTGTTCGTGGGGACCCTCCCCACCACTCACCTTTTCTTCTGTTCGTAGATTACAGGACATCAAGCCCAAGAGTTCCGAAAACCAATTATCAATCATTAATAATAAAATTAAAATCATAAATATAATTTTTACTTTTATTAGTATCAATAATAAAAATAATGATTTTTTTCGATATATTTCATTATTTTTTCGTTATTTTTATTGAAAAAATAATTATTGAATACCATGGATAATTTTTAGTTTAATAAGTTTAATTTCTAAGTTGTAATTAATTATGAAAAAAAAATTATTGAAGACTATGGATAATTTTTAGTTTAATTTTTATATTTTAAATAATAACAAATTTCAAAAAATTTTAAAAATTGTTATTTAAAATATAAAATTAAATTATTTAAAATATACGAATCAACTTAAATTAGATTTCAAAAATAATAAATAAATAAATAAATATAGAAAAAAATGAAAAAAAAAAAGATGAAAATAAATAAAATACAGAAGTCATCAAAGTTTGGTTAAACTTTCAAAATTAGACTAAATCCAAGATAAAAATGAAAAAAATAAAGATAAAACTAAAAAAAAAAAAACGTACCACAAATGAAATAAGTTGGGTTGATGAAATTTCCACATGAAAAAAGGGAGTTAAAATTGAAAAGCTATTGGTCAAACAGACCATTGAGAAGAGATGACGAAGCCCAAAATGGAGAATGATATGAATATAAAGCCTTGGCACTAAGACACATAGGGTAAAAACCCAAAACATGACCATCACAAAATAGCCCAACTCTGTACATATTCAAGTGAAAGTCCATCTTTTTTAATTAGGATTTTTGAAAAGGGACTTTCTTGGCCGACGTACATTGGGCGGTGGGGAGCTAAGTTGCATAAATATGGATAGGGGAATGTAGAAAATGTATGTTATCTAAAATGGACACATAAAAATTAAATACAAATACAGATATAAATAAATGTTTACTAATTAAAATGTGCATACAATATAAGTGGAGAAACTGAGATTCGATTGCAAGTTCCACTAGATCAAGATTCAATGACTATTTAAAATGAATATGATCAGCTTAAAATTTTAAAGTGAAATTTTTTAGAAAATTGAATAGTTTAATGATATTATTCGTTTTAAAATATATATGAATTAAGAGTTAAATTTATATTCTCTTTTTTCATTTTAAAAAAAATGAAAATTTAACTGTTGTATTTTTTTTAACAATATTTGTGCTCCTCTTTTGTGGAAAAGGATTTAATCCTTAAAATAAAAATGCATAACATTTTTCATCTAATTTCTTGGGGTCATGAAATCCTTTTCACAATTATATATATATATATATATATATAAATTCAAATAGATAGACAAAGACACATCAAGTCAATGCAAGTAGTCTAAAGATTACTACACAAAACAATGCAAAATTAGTGGGCATTAAAAAGGTAAGTAGTTCTTGTATATTTTGTCACATACATGAAATTGAATTTATAATCCTAATGTTGAAAAGTTTGGTATTAGCTAATTGGCTGTAATAAAGTGATGAGCAGTTGTGGTAGACAAGGGTCCCATTTGTGCCTGTCTCTTGGCCTAATTCACAAAATGTGTACCGCACTAATTGCCAAAACAATGTTCAAGGATGTGGGCGCTTAGGACGAGATTGGCTCAAAACCAAATTTGCTGCACTAACTTAACATGTTTTAATCAAATAATTAGTTTTTTTAAATATTAATAAAAAAATTTTAAATTTTTAAATTTTTTAAAAGTTCAATAAATCACATACAGAACTTACAGGCTGAAAATGAAATATTCTAATAGTATAACTTTTTTAAAAAAATTAATAAGTTAAAGAGTTTTATTCTTAATTTACCTTGTCATAAAATCTTTAATTGACGGTAAAATTAATTTTCTTCTAAATTCACTTGATAGGATAAGTATGAAGTAGAAAAAATAATAGCATTAGCACATAAGTCTAGAGATTTGATTTTGTGTGATATTATTATTTATAAAAGATATTATAAATGTGCCCACTTAAAAAAAAGGTTACCCTCCATCACTTGATTCAAGTACTTCAAAGATCCATAACCCTTGAGGTCATTGGTTCAAATAACGTCCCATGGCACATTAGCCTTCCACTTAGGGTTAACTAATTTCAACCACGGGATACCTCCGTTTAGAGGTAGAGGACCCAAATTCCCCAACCCTCCACTTCTGCAAAGAAAATAAAAAATGAAAAAAAGGTTCACATTGGATCCTACTACTACGGATTCTGATAATATTATTCTTTTGTAGCAGTAATGTTTGGTTTAGGGTCAAAATTTCATTAGATCATTCACATATATAAAGGTTAAAAGTTTAATACAAATATGTCTGTGATGTTTGTTCTAGTGTAAAAATTTCAGTGTTTATAATAACAAAAAAATTATACTAATGTGGTTTATCAAAGTTATCGTTTAACGAACCAAACTCACAAACTGTGTGATACTTGATTTAAAGACCAAGCATTTGTAAAATCTTTCATCCCTTCCGCAGTCTGGTAAAAAAAAAAATTGATTGATTTCTGTGTAAAAAATGTGTACTTTCTTGTCTCAGGCTATTTTATGAGCATTCTTATGGCACACTGATCCTATACAAATCTCAAGCTATTTCATAAGCATTCTTATGGCACACTGATTCTATACATTTGTAGTTTTAGCAACAAAATAGGAAGAAATCAAGAACACCAAAAAAAAAAAAAAAAAAAAAAGAAAAAGGGTCAGAGATAAGAGTGGATTGAAAAGGTGTTACTTTTACATTATCACATAATTTATAAAGCAACTGGGCAAGTGTGCAAGCCTTGCAAGACTCCACTTTTGTAGAGAAAATGGCTCTTTTCTAGCATTTGCGTTTTTTACCCAGTAATATTGCAATAGTACCCTTAAATCATTGCTCTTTTGTCCAGCTATGGAATCTCAATCTTGGAGTTCAAATGTGTGCACTTCTGATTTGGAGGGATTATGTGATGGGGTTTTTATGAATTCTGGCTTTGAAGCCAAAACAAGAAATGGGTCATGTTCAACTTCTACTTTAGTTTTGGACGGTCAAAGAGGAGAGCTCGTAGAGGCTACTGTTAGTGTTGGAAGAAAAGGGGTGTCTGCAGAAAGAAGTACTGAGGCTTTGAAGAATCACTGTGAAGCTGAGAGGAAGCGTAGAGCTAGGATTAATGCTCATCTTGATACTCTTAGGAGCTTAGTGCCTGGTGCTGAGAAGGTATATTTCTCCTTGTTACATTGTTTTTCTTTTTTGCTTCTTGATTCTTAAATTTTGATGCTATGGTTTGTAATGATATGCTTGAAAATAGTCGTAGCATTTAGAATGATAAGGCTGCTTTTCCTTGCTTTTTTCCCCCTCTTTGGAGATTCTTACTCTACAAATTTGGTTTGATTTGTTGAAATTTTTGTTTTCTCAAGTCAGAAGCCAAATGAGGCATCTTAGTTTAAGCTATGTATTCCATTATTAATTTCTTGAATCTTTAGCATTTCTATTTGTTGATGAATGCGAAAAAATCACTTTAAATAAGAACTGTTTGAGTGAAATTGTGCTGCTAATTATGCATCTTATTGATTATGTTCATCTGCTTAATGGATGAAAGTCTTTATAATGTATGCAATTGGACATGTTGGGTTCTCATGGATTCTTGTTTTATCTACATTCTTGCAGTCATGCAAAACTTTCCAAAACACATGCATTCTTGTTTGCTTCTTTTGTGCTTGCTGCACAGAATTACTACATTTGACATTTTGAGCTCACAGATGGACAAGGCGTCTTTGCTTGCTGAAGTAATAAGCCATACGAAAGAAATGAAGAGGGCTGCAGCCGAAGCTAGTGAAGGTCTTCTTATGCCAATGGATGTCGATGAAGTAAGAGTTGAAGGACAAAATGGATTGGATGGCGCCCCTTTCTTGATCAGAGTGTCACTATGTTGTGATTATAAGCCTGGACTTCTGTCTGATTTAAGACAAACAATTGATGCACTCCATCTGATAGTAATGAGTGCAGAGATTGCAACCTTGGAAGGCAGGATGAAGAATGTTTTTGTGATGACCAGTTGCAAAGAAGGGCATAGTGGAAATACTGAAGTACACAAACTTCTGGCAAGCTCTGTCCACAAAGCCATCAGATCCTTGCTCGACAAATTTTCTGCTTCACAGGAGTTCTCATTAAAATCCACACTTTCACATAAAAGGCGAAGAATTCCCCTATTTGATTCTTCATTTTCATCTTCATCTGGAGATATATGGTGAGCACATTGATTTCTATGTTCTTGTCTTGTACAATGATAATGTCATTTGCAATGTGGCATGGCATACAAGGTGCTCATACAGTGAGTGCTTTTTATCTTCAGCTGTACAAAAGTGAAAGTATAGTACATACTCCTTGTGTGCAAAGTAGATTGGACTATATAATTTATTTACTGTACTGTGTCATTGATAGTGTAATAATTGATGAAAATTGGCCTCAGAGTTTGAGAGGGATTGCTGTAATTGTATTGCACATTTTTTTGGCAGCATTTTTCAGTCAGGGATCCCCTTTTGGTGTGCGTTCTCTTTTCTGGCTTAGCAATACATAATATCACTGTTTCAGTATATACACATTTAAATTCTAGTTCTATGTGATCTAAAACAGAGAATCAAGAAGCAGAGAAATCGGTATCCAAGAATGAAACCTAACATTATTGCTACATTACTCCATCTCTTTGACTCTTCAAGGCCTTGTTGCATCAAAAACTCCTCACCATGCAAGTAACAGTTTCCTTCCATAATCTCCAAGCACTTCCTCTTAACTTTTCCTCTTCCATACTCATTTATCATAAAACACTCAAATGGGTACTTAAAAAGGCTCAAATAGGGCATGAAACTCCAATAATTGGGTATGTCTTCTTTTGCTATGAAATAGCCAGAAAAGAGGAAGAAAGACCCCATGATGCCAGCAATCAAAGATGTCCCCATAAAGAAATTTGGTACAAGAGCACTAAAACATGCAACAAAAGAATTTGACATCACAACAACAAGCCATACCACCAGTAAGAAATAGAAAAAACCATCCATTTCCCTTCTCAACCCAACAAGCAAGTACACTGGGATGCTGTAGAGGAGTGCCACAATTAACAGAAATAGGAGGAACACTAGAGTATTTGATATGACATAAGAAGAAACCCTATAAGCTCCTTTTCGAAGTTTCTCTCATTATAATTGTTCTCTCCTGCAAGAAAATTGGCAGTCCTTCTGTTGTGGATGACAGCAAGAAGGTGAGGCTGAATGCGAAAAATCCCATTTGAGTTTGTAGCTTGTATTTGTTTGGATCGTTTGCTGCATTTATAAATATAGTCCCAAGTACAACACCAACAAGCACTGCTTGTAGTATTCTTGCAGTGAAAAGCTGTTTCGTTCTGCAAATAATGGTGAAAAATCTCTGAGTCAGTACTAAAACCTCTTCAAATTGTAGGTTGGGGTAAAGCATTTTAGGTTCTCTGACATTGATAAAAGTGGGATTTCATCTGATCTGTTCATAGTCTTGTTCTGTCTCACTGTCTTCTATTTCAGTCTCAGTATTGATGACCAGAGCTTCAGTCACTTCCATGGCAAACTCAAGCATATTGGCATGCCTAGGAATGGAATGACCAGCAAATCTAAGCTGCTGCTCAAGTAGAGACAGAGATCCTTGGTGAACGACAGATCCATTTGATAATAGTATAATCTGATCAAGCAGACCAAGGATTCGAGAACCAGGTTGATGGATGGTTAACACAATTGTTTTGCCTCGCTTTACAGCCATTGTTTTCAACAACCGAATTACATGAAGAGCTGATGCTGAATCCAATCCTGATGTTGGTTCATCAATTAGAAGAACAGCTGGATCATGAACTAGATCCACACCAATGAACACTCTACGCTTCTCGCCTCCTGAAATCCCGCGGTTTGATTCACTTCCAATTCCAACATCAGCAACATGCTCTAATCCAAGTTCTTTCAGCAGTTCCTTAACTCTAGCTACAGCAATTTGGAACCCGCCTCTCAACCTGAGACGAGCACTGTACAATAGAGTCTCTTCAACAGTAAGAAGTGGGAAAAGGGTATCATCTTGTGGGATGTATCCTGATGACCTCTGGAAGCATCTTGCATCCATTGGTCGCTCATTTACAAGAACCTGGCCAGAGACTCTACTAGGCAGGATGATCCCAGAAAGTATCTCCAACAATGTAGTCTTTCCTGCACCACTTGGACCAGCAATTGCCATAATCTCTCCTGGTTTAGCTTCGCAACTCACATTCCTCAATATGTTGGCATTACTGGTTGTTTTCTTCCAGTAAAGCCAGCTACATTCGTGAAGCTGATGGGACAGTTTGTAAGAAACTTTCTTTGCTTCGATTCGATATTGAGTTCCAGGTCTACCTGCAGAATCAGGAGCTTTTCTTGGTAGTTCCATTAACAGAAGAAACAAAAAAGAGAAGGGCTATGATGAGGAATCCATGAGAACAAGATGGGAAGGAAGTAGAAGGGAGAAGATGAACTAACACACCAAACAAAACAGGCTCTATACTTTTGTACACGATAGCAGCAATAGGTAGATACAGATAGTTTCTTTGGCATGCATGGCTGGCTAATTAGACAAGCTCTACCTCTGCTTTTTATATAAATTTCTAATGTTCAAAACGGCTTCTTGGAGGGCTGAGTGCCTATAAAAGTATGATTTGGCTTTGACTGTTTCATAATCACATCAACATTACAAAATGCTTTTCTGGTGAACTTTGTGTTGACTGAGTGTGTGGGGTTGTTCTTTTGTTTTCATGCATGTGAAAATTATTTATTTTTTTATAAAATTATTTTCTGTTTATGTGGGGGTAATTTTTTTTGTTAGATTTTTGGTAATACTCTCTCTCCTTTTATCATTTTAAGTAGCCTGCTTAATATTTCCATATATATATATATATATATATATATATATATATATATATATAATAATAACTCATGAAGTAGCGAGTTGAAACAAATATTCTACTTAAAATTACAGTTTAGGTCTCTATAAAAAAAAATTCTTTCATTTTTGCTCCTAATACAAGGAATTATCTAATTAAGAGGGATTATTTTTGAGATAGCGATAAAGAAACATTATCGTGTGTATATATATATATATATATATATGTATGATGGATTGCAATTAAATCTTCGAAAACTCTTTAAATAATTATTATTACTAAAAATTACAAGTTTATGATTTATTATAAATTAATTTTAACTCGAGGTAAGCGTTGGTTCGCAACCAAAATAAACCAAACTTGTTTTTCTGGGAGTATAATTGAAATTTAAGTCGGTTTCGCAGTTTAGTTTTTAGTTAACTAATATTAATGTAAAATAAATAAAAGACATAACAACGACTAATGGTTTGTTGGTTTATATTTTTAACAAAAGATATATATATATATATATTCTTTGTAATATTTCAGTTTTTCAATTCCGTTTCAGTTATAATCGATGTTTTCTATTTTGACAAATCTTAAATTAAAATCAAATTGAACTGCTAAATTTGATTCAATTTTCAGTTTAATAAGTTTTTACTCACTCCTAATTTTAATTTTAAAAATTTAATACAAATATTTTAATGTAATATCTCGAGTTTTTAAATAATTTTAAATTATATCGAGATATGTAGTGTTAATAATTTTTATATATATTTATGATTATTTAATGAGTTTGTTATTTATTAAGTCATTTTTTAATTATTTTTTTTTATTTTAAGTTCTTTACGTAAAATTTTTTCGAAAATTTTATTTTCAAAGAAATTAAAATATAAATAAATAAATATTAATTTATTTTAAGTGGTTTTATGAGGTTGCATGAGTTCATGCATAATTTTAAAGTGTCGAATAAAATATATACGTATACATGCATTTAAATTAAAATTAGGGTTTATTTAATTAAATTAAATTATATAGTTTTAATATTAATTAAGTGTGTATATATGTATATGTGTATATATATATTATTAAAATAAGTGTGTGGTGCATATTTATTGTGTGTATTATATTATATATTAAAATAATATAAAGTAAGATATATATATACATATATACATATAATATTATTAACTAAAATAAAGTTTACAATAATTACAAGTTTGTCATTCCATCTTCTTCCTTCCTCCCGTTCGTGTCCTTCACCGATTCCAGCCGCTGCAACGCCATTTTCTTCCCGTTGGTGTGCCTCCCGGTGTGCCACCTTTCCTTCCAGCCATTCCCAACGTCCCAAACTTCCTTCTCCGATGTGGTTTGGCCGAATTTTCAAAGAATTACCGAAAGTTGCCATTAACGCCGTTCAAGCACTTTCTGGCCACCGTTTCGAGCCCTACCGGTCTTTATCTCTTCCTTGAGCTCCGATGAGTGCATTTCCAAGCTTTGTTTCACTTGAAATGGTCTAGATTTTCCTAGGTTTCAAATTTTCAATTTCGGCCATTTAGGGTTTTTGATTTTTTTGAGCTTCGATTTGGTTGATTCATGTAATCTTCCTTCACAAACATTGATCCTAGTAGCTTAATCTAGCTCTGTGAATTTTTGTATAATTTTTGAGAATTATTTTGATTTTTGTAAATTTTTTATTATTTTATTAATATTTTCTAATTTTGAAAATTAATTAATTAAATTATGAAATTGTGTTTTATGGTGTTTATAGGTGTTAAAATGAATTTTAGAAATTTATTTGTAATTTTTTTGATTTTTATATAATTATTATGAATTTATTTAGTTTATGTAATTTTTAGAAAATTAGGTTAATTATGTGTTTTATTGAAATTAATTGGTTAATTGAGTATATTTGTTGATACTATTGAATTACATGTTGATAAATTAATTTTTGAGTAATTATATTATTTTTGGTGAATTTTTTATTAATTATAGTGAATTTATATAACTAGGGGTATTTTGGTAATTTGGCACTAAATTGGCTAAAAATATAATTAAATTGGTTTTAATAGTTATTTGAGGTATAAAAATGATTTCTACAAATTATTTAGTATTTTTAACTAATTAAAACTATTTTTCGTAAATTATTTTCAAATTATATATAAAATACTATTTTTCTAAATAAATGAGTTTTTATCGATTTTTGATATGTTTTAGGGTTAATTATGTAATTTAGATTTATAAAATGTATTTTGGTCAATATTTATGAATTTATTGAGAATTACCGATTTTTAAAAATATTTTATTAAAATTAGGATTTTTATGTATTTATCGGTAAAATAATTATTTTTAGTGTTTAAATATCTAAATTGCTATATTTTGAGTATTAAACGGTATTTTTGGCATTTTAAATGTGTTCTATGATATATCGTGAATTGTGAATCTCGGTTGGTAGAATTGCAGTTTGGGAGTCCGACCAAGGGATTGTGAGCTTGTTTCTATTCGAAGTGTGTTTCTTTGCAGGACTGGCTCTACTCTTTGAGTAGAGAGATGTTTGTTTTTCAGGGGAGGTTCTGCCGGATTTTCGGTGGAATTCTAGTAAAACGTGATGTCCAGTCGAATTCTTATTCTAATTTCGTGTCCACTGTTCTTAGATTGAGTCTCTAGAATGTCGATAGACTTATTCTGATTCGTATTGTCATTTGTTTGTTTAGTTGCGCCGAGACTGAGGCCTAGTGGACCAGGCCCGTCAGACCCATCTCGTGGAGCACAATAATAGTGAGTTGTTATTCTATATATACTTGTATTAGGATTGTATGTTTTAAAAATGTATGACTTATTTTATGAATTATGCATAAATAAGTTAATTATTGCTTAGGTTTATTTTTGGTATATTATTAGTATATATTAAATTATATGCATGTTTTATTAATGAATTATTCTTAAAATATTTTTAAGTATATTTATAGTTTATTTTGTAAATAAATTGAATTTAATTGACGTATATATACTTGAAATATACCTGATTTATTTTTGGTATATTTTTAGTATATATATGGTTTATATTGCTATTTTATTTAATATCATGCATCATTGATTTTATGAATGTATGTTTTATTTTTAAATGAAGGATATTAATAGAACGTGCTACCTAGTGGGCAGCACTAGGATCGAGTACGTACCGGTACGACGATAGCATTTAGGCTATATTACTAACCTATTTATGGATATTGGATGGATTGATTTGTATGATGTGATATGTGATTTAAGAGTGTGATTGTTGGAGCTCGATTGATCAAGTGTCTCGGGGCTAATCACACTGACAGTCAGACTACTGGAGCTCGGTTGACTTAGTGTCTCGGGGTCAGTCTACTGTCAAAATGGAACAAGTGAAATTATTTGAAATAAGTGAGCCTGTATGACTAGAGTGTTGTTTAACACTGTTTGATGTTGCGATTTTCTAGGGTTCTATTTGATCCTTAATAAACAGATGTGATTTTCAGTATTTATATAAATTGATTTTATTACATCTGTGTGTTTGCCTATTTATATATTTATTACATATACTATTGAATGTGTGCATTGTCATTTAACTATGCATGTATATATATTATGACAATTCACTCAGTGAGGTCTGACTCCCCTTCATTGACTATTTTTCAAGAGAGTCTTCATCTTCAGACCTCAGTAGCAGACCCATACGTCGGATTTCTTCCGCCCCGGCTTTACTATATAATCTGCTTATTTGATGTTATTTTATAATTTAGACACTGCAGTAGTTGTAGTGAGATATGAGACTTATATATTATGTTTGTATGAAATATGTATTTTAAAGATTTGTACTAAAAAATTATTTATATATGAGATGAGCTTGTTTATTTAAACGAGTTAGTGGATTATACTTATTTTATTTATAAAATTTATTTCCGCTGCGAGTTATTTTAATTATGCTATTATTATTGCATGTTTTATTTTATTTTTAGGCTTGCTACGGGTTTCGGATTTGAAAGAATTTTCGTTTCCTAATGTCGGTCATGGTCATGTTTTGGGTCGTGACATTTAATTGTTCAATTATTTTTATAATTTTAATTAAATATGTATTTTAGTTAAAATTAATAAAAATATGCCTTTCATTGGAGTTAATTTTTTTTAAAATGATTACTGCATATTTACTTTATTAATTTTAATTAAAATAAAAATTATGCTAAAATTATAAAAAATTAATCGAATTATAATATTTTTTATAAAATATTAATAATTTATATAAATTTTTAGAAAAATATTATAATTTTTAATATCAATATTTTTAGCATTTTAACATATAATAAAGAATATAATAAGAAATAAGGCAAACAAGACCTTATCCAGGAAAATCTGAACCAAAATCTTTATAAAGACAAAGATGTGGAGACTAAAGATTTCATCTCTATGACATGGCTATGGATAATAGTGAAATTTTACTATCGAGTTGTTTCTGTATCAGTATTACCTCTCTCTCTTTAACCTTCTTCCATGGCATTTTCTGCTCATACCCACAACCTTTTCCTTCTTTCCACAACCAAAACTATAGCCATTGGCCATGCAAGCAGAACACAATCAAGAAAAAGAGCCGACTCTATTATTGTTAAGATGGCCATGGCTTATGAAGAAGGAGAGCTAGAAAAACCCAATTGGGCTGGACAGACTCCTCTCTCTCGCCTTGTTGGAACTCTCCTTTCCATTAAGCCATTATCTGCACTTCTAAAGCTTGGTGCCAGACAAGTACTTATCAGGTTTTTTTTTAAGTTTTGGGAATTTGCAGTTAGTGGGTAGTTTAGTTTTGCATTGTGTAATTTGGGTGCTGTTCAGATTTTGGTTGGTGATTGTGATTTGTTATGTTCGTGAAACAGTACAGCTGAGAAGAGGAATATTCCATGGAGGGAAATGAGGAGAGAGATTCTGGAATCTGATGTGTATAAGGAGATTGAAAACATTCAAAATCCCTCTGTCGTATATCCTGATTGTGATTCTCATTCTCTTAACTTGTTCTATGTCTACTTTGATTTTTTTTTTTTGGGCTTGTACATAGTTTCTTGGCTGTAGATTAGTGTTTTTTGTGCTAATTTGTCCTCTTTCATGGAAGATATGAAAAATTCTCTAATATTGAAGGATTCAAGAACATGTCATGTTTTCCAGAACTTTTCATTGCAGAGAAGAAGAGCAATGTTATAGCATATTCTTGTCAGGGTCAATTATTGACTGTGGGGCGAAATTCTCAAGTTATAATTTTAACTTTTTAATTTTGGTCATTGTGAGTTTTATATTGAAAACTTTGCATACTGAAGGTCAATGTTTTTGCTGGTGAAGGCTAATGTATTGGTTTTTAATCTTCTCTACTTTTGAAGATTGGCACGTGTCAAATTAGTTCAATATTGAAATTGGTCAAAATTCTGTTTTAATTTAAAAGTTCAAAATTTTTTTTTTTGGATTTGATGCTTCCGGTATCTGATAGTCACACGGACTCCGACTAATTTCGGAGTCGAGCCAGGTGAACCCACATAGGGGTAAAACTTTCCCAACATTTGTTTTTACCATACATAATACTCGAATCGAGACCTTACTTAAGGGAATCTAAGCTTCTTGTCACTTAAACCAACAAATGTTGGTTAAAAAGTTTGAAACTTTGGTTCAATTCATTGCTTATCATTTACTGGCTTGTCTCTGCACGTCTTTATACCTCAGTCTAATATCCATAGATGAATTGGTGAATTTCAGATTATCTCAATCCTTTCCATGCATATGATGAAGGAAATCTTTCATGGATGGTAAGTTTTCCTCCTTTTTTTTTTCTTTTTGAAAAAAATATCATGCGTTTCCATGAACATTTTATAACCGTTCCAAGTCAGTCCCATGGTTCTTTGAGTATCATTGGATATGTTCTTCCTATGTATGCGCAATGATTTTGTTCAGTATTGTTCATGCATTTCATATAAGGCTGTCTACTCTACAGTATGCCAGTCTCTATTACAACTCTTCTTAGTCAACAGTTAAAATTATATCATGGCCAAGCCCCTTTATCATTGTGCATGTAATGTCAGGCTGCAGCAGAAGCAGAACCTGCAACAATGTCAATGGTGAGACGATCAATACCCAATGCTTCTTCACTAGAAGAAGGAAATCAAATACTTCGTGGAAATTGGCTTAAAACAATTGAACAGCATCATCTACGGTATTCAGGGAAGTCCATGATAAGTGACATTCTAGATGTTGGATGCTCTGTAGGTGTTAGCACAAAATTTCTTGCTGACAAATTTCCATCGGCAAAAGTCAGTGTGAGTTCATATTCCTGAGCTGATGAGATATTCTTGCATTTAAGTAATCTGATGATCTTTAATTGTCACAATTAAGTTGCTCCAAGTGGTAATAAGCAAAGTTGTTTAATTTTTAGTATGTGAATATACACCTCACATTCACATCCTTCATGTCCCAATATAACTGCTGCAGGGGCTTGATCTGTCTCCATACTTTCTTTCTGTAGCTCAATTTAAGGAAAAAAAGAGTGCTCCAAGAAAGAATCCAATTAACTGGATACATGCTAATGCGGAAGATACAGGCTTGCCCTCCAATTCATACGACCTTGTTACGGTAGCATTTGTGGTATGCTTATTCTCTCAAGCAGTATTCTTCTTGAAGTTCAGTTCTGCGAAGATTTCTCTTACATTTTGATGAATCATGATTGTCTTCTGTACTTGGTTCACCAGTATTGGGTATAGAATCTATATATCCAGAGTTATTTGTTTCAATATTTATCACACTTATAAGAAGTCATGACATGATGTTTCGCGTGGTGCAAGATCCAGTGTATATATGGTTCCAATATCGTAGATATTCTCATATACTCATGCTTTCAGCTTCCTGAAATTTTTGCAGCTTCATGAATGCCCTGAAAGAGCAATAGTTGGTATAATACAGGAAGCATACCGGATACTTAGACCTGGAGGCACAATAGCTTTAACAGATTTATCGGTAAAATCTCATGCCTGTTTCTTTTAAATCATATTACGTTTCTACTGCTAAAATACTAGTAATGTGGATCTTCATTCTTGTGCAGCCTAAGTCGAAGATCCTTCAGGTATGATTCCAACTCTTTACCATTCATGAATGCTATGTAGGATTTTACGTCGGTATCAATGGACTTAAAGTTATCCATGTCTTCTGACATGTTTTCAGGAATTGTCTCCGGTACTGTTTACATTATTGAAGAGCACTGAACCATTTTTAGATGAATACTACTTGACTGATCTAGAGGGAAGATTGAAAGAAACTGGATTTGTGAATATGCAATCAGTTCTCACAGATCCAAGGCACATGACAGTAACTGCAACAGTGCCTCAATCTAGATGAAACCTGTATCGGCTCCAATGGTTGCTTCTGCAAAATGTCCACAAATTGACCATGCTGTACTTTACATGCCTCTATATAACCAATTCATAAAGGAATGCATGCGATTATTTGTTTCACTTGTGCATTAAGTGTTATTTACATCATATTCTGCGCTTGCGGCTTTTAGCTTGTATCCACTCACTGGGATTAAATAGACAGATATTCGATCATTCCAGATAAATATATTTTTATCATGTAATTATTTGTACTATTGGCCAAAAATGCTTGACCATTGAATTATCATCAAGATGATACTATGAAACAAGTATTTGAGTAATCACTTGTACTATTGGCCAAAAAATTTACTTTCATCATACGAATTATCGGCTTGATGATGATATTATGAGACAGGTACTCTATCATTTAATCATGTAATTATTCATACTATTGACCAAAAATGCTTAATCATTGACTTATCAAATTGACGATTTGGTGTCTTTACAATGGATAGTAGTATTGGTATGCAAGTATAGGAAATAAACAGGCAAACAACCCTAACCAAAATAAAATTTTGGCATATGATCCCATATGAGTTGGATATTCCCTTATCTTAAACATTATTCTTCCTTATAAATCAAGCAAACACCACCCCACCAAACCTCCATTGCTGACTCTCATATTGACCGTACAAGAATGACTCCTCCAAAGGTACTCACAACTGCAGCCGTCAGATTAACAAAACACATCTGATAACAGAAAAGTAATATAATCCAACGGTTGGCATTTTATTGCGAAGAAAGACATGTAACCGGGCGATCCGTGTTTGTTTCATTGTTCATTTCGTTTGTTTGTCCTCTAGATGAAACAATCAGAAGGGAAAATTCAGAGAGAAAGATCAAATAAATTACCTGATTCTTGAATTGCTATAAATCAATAATTGTGATTATAGCTGAATTTACACTGAAAATCTTCTTTCTGTTTCTGGGTTAAAGTTAGTTCCTTTTGTATCTTTCTGATCTCAATCGGTCTAAAGATTCAGTCTTTATCTCCTTTTAAAGATCATGGACAAAGAAGCGAAGGACCCAAATGATCAGGAGAAGGAAACTGAAGAAACTGAAGCGATAGAGATTGTTCTCTTTCATGTCTCTGAATGCTATGTATACTTGGTAACAATTCATACACACAAACTTTTTATCTGTAGAATTTGTGTTTAGTGAATTTTGCTTGTTATTCTTGTAAATGGGTTCTTGGCATTGGTGGTAAAGATTGATTTCTCTTGGGTTTTCTTGCTGTCTTCTTTTAATAAACAACTTTTATTTGGATTTGCTAATATGGTGTTAGATGAAACAGATCAGGATTTGGATTTGAATTATTAGTGTTCAGTTCTTGTTTCATAATGTAAGTTGTAGTAGTAGGAGTTTAGGGGTACTTTGATATGTGTGGAATCTCTGGGGCAAATAGGTTCACCTGTAGTTTTAATGTTGAGTTTCTGGAACTATGAATGCATTTTTGTAGGATGTTTCATGGAGATATTTTTCTGCTGCAGATGGCCTTGAGAAAGGCAAAAGAACAGCTAAATTGGGTACTTTTGTGCTATGAAATTATAACGGTCCAATTTTGATGTCCCGATTTCTTTACTTTTTGTGTTACATGGAAAGTTTTGGGGTTTTAATTATAATGAAATTATATGCTGATTGACATTTCAATGTGATTTCCAGGTGTTTTGTTGGTCTTTCCTTTGTTGGAATATCAAAATGGTCGAAGTTGTAGCTATTGCAATTATGTAGATATTTCTTGAGGATAGAATTTGGACACTTTAGACTGTGGCTTAGGCTTTGAACTGTGAGATATTGAAACTTTAGAATCAAAATTTTGTGGTCCCTTGACAGAAACATTTTGAAGCCCCAAAGACAAAGTGCATAGTACATGCCTTAATTTTTCTATTTCAAGAAGTTCATACTTTTGTAGAAGTACTGTAATGTTTCTGAAATTTGTTATGTGCTTCTTTAATCTGCATCTTAAATTAATTCCATGCTATGATTTTCTTTTTCTGAACATGTGTTTTTTTCTGTTATGAAAGTTTGAATTTTTGTCAACTGTATAAAGCTTGGTGATATGCTGAATTTCTCTGTCATTCTAGACTAAGCTGGAAGCTGCTTATCTAAATTTAGGCATTTTATGTAATTAAGGTTTAAGCTTGTATGGTAATCCCATAGCAATTTAATATTATATGTTGAAGTTAATGTATCTCCACAATGAGCCAGATGATTATTGTTCTTCTGCTGACTTGCTGTATCCCATTATTCTGTGCTTAATTCTGTGTTATTTAAATCATCTGAGATGAGTGAAATGCAATTTTTTGTTTAATCCAAGTCTAAGGAAATAATTGTTAACCAACTAATTTGACCTGCTAACTTTGCAGATACCCCCAAGGAAAAGTGCTGCTTCATACAGGTTTGTGCTCAACTTCTAAAACAGGGTGCCTGAGATGATTCATTACCAATATTCTCTGAATTATGTCTTTTATGCAGTGTCCATTTTAATTTGTCTTTGTCCACTATTTTGAGGTTAATTTGTCTCTCTTTATTTAATCATTCTTTTTGCTTTAAAAAAAATTTATAAATCAATCAATATAGTCAAGCATCATAACTGTAACTTCAATTGAGGTTTACCAATTCTAATTTGGTTAAATGGTTTATTGCAAAAGACTGTTGAGAGACAAATACAGGTTCCCTCATCTGTCCCTTCCCCCTTTCAGAGGAAAAAAAAAAGTAAACAGAAGAGGCATGAGATTTCATAAGGTACCTGAAGTTTAAAATCTGCATTACCTTAGCAAGCTCAACCTGTTGTGATAGGCAATTTTTTTTTAAATACCAATTCCATTATTCTTCTGTCAAATTTTGCATGTCATCCACTATACCTTTTTTTCGCAATTAGGTTATGTGCTGAGTTTATCGTGTTATAAATTGCTGTGGCACTTAAATTTATCAGTCTTATTCATAAGTTCATGATTCAAACTTGTCAACTGATGTTTATTTCAGGGCTGATGAATGGAATGTCAACAAATGGGCATGGGAGGGGATGCTAAAAGTTGTTAGCAAGGGTGAAGAGTGCATTATCAAACTTGAAGACAAAACTACAGGTTAGATGAACTTTGATAGCTGAAAAAAAAAAAAAAAAAAAGCCTTGATAGCCGTAAGGTAGAAAAAACTGTGCAAGTATCTCTGTGTCGCACATTGTTTCTAAGATGCTTTCATTAATGTCATATAGGTGAACTATATGCAAGAGCATTTTTGAGAAATGGGGAGCCACATCCAGTTGAGCCTGTAATTGACAGCAGCAGGTCAAGTTTCTTTCTCACTGAACATGAGGTTCATTTTCATTGTGCTATTGGCTTTTTGGATATGTGTTTCGTTGTTGGCACGTAGTCATTAATTGACCATAAAGTTTCTAATTCCTCTGGAGAGTATCTAAATGAAAATTCTTGCATTTGCAGATATTTTGTATTGCGAATAGAGGAAAACATAGGTAAGCTACACCTGTCTATTGATTTGAGTCTTAAATTTGAGCTGAAGCCACAATGATTATATGCTGTTTTGCTTAAATATTTGGAGTATAACCTGCTCTATTGATAATGGCGCTAAACATGTTTTCCCTTAAAATGTATCTTAAGCATTGACAGTTGATCTTCTATTGATGCTTTATCCATTTTCTTTCTCATCACTCTTTCTGTTCACAATTATATTTTATAGTTTGGGGATCAAGTAGTTTGCGAATCTTGCAGATGGTCGCCTTCGGCATGCATTTATTGGTATAGGATTTCGAGAAAGAACAGAAGCATATGACTTTCAGGCTGCCCTGCATGATCACATGAAGTATGTTCCAACAATTACAAGTGTGCAGTATTTACCTCTTCTTTGCATTGTTTATGTTCTGCAAGCTTGTACATTGTTAATTTCTTGCTGATGCTGATTAAGATTCCACATCCTATAAGATTATGTATGACAAAGTATACTTCAAATTTTAAAATGCCTTTTTTGATACCTTTTTACAGATATCTCAACAAGAAGAAAACTGCTGAAGAGATGGAACAGCATTTTCAGAATTCTTCCTCAGTCGATTACAGTTTAAAGGAAGGCGAGACCCTGGTGCTCCAAATTAAAAATGTAAGCACATTACACCTACTTTAAAATTTTTTGGACACACATCCTGACAATTGAATTAAAATTTACCCTTCTCTGGCGTCAACAGAAAGGCGGTAGTGCCATGAAGTCCAAGATTTTGGAGCAGGGTCTAAATAATCTGTCGTTAGAGGAGAAGGATGGCAAAAAAGAATCAATCCCTAGTATCAAACTACCCCCACCGCCCCCAGCGCCAATTTCACCTGTTACTTCTCCAAGATCTCCATCAAAGTTGCCACCAAAAATGTCCCTTGATTCTACTTCTAAAGATAATTCCCCAAGGCTGACTGAGGAAGATGCTACTAAACAGCACCATTCTCTGACTCAGGAAGATGCTACACAGCAACATTCTCTGACTGAGGAAGATGCTAAACAGCAACATTCTCCTGAGAACGAGAGCACACAAGATATCCCAGATGATGATTTCGGGGATTTTCAGGCAGCTGGGTGAACGCAGTTTAAAGACAAACATGTCAGTTTAGATGAAGATCCAACTATGAAATGCTCTGATGATCATGATCATGTAAAATATGCGGTACATATTACAGATGTTGGAATTACTTTGGATTATGAGACATGCGGCCGACTGGTTGACATTTGTTTTTTCGTCTCCCCAGATAACTAGTTGAGAGGATTTCTGTACAATCATTTGTTTTTGGGTTGGAAATAGCTTAAGTAATAATGCAGATTCTTTTGTTGCTAAAGCTTAATCTTAGTTGCTTCATCATCATGCTTCTTGAAAACTCACTTTTCATGTATAGTTTTGAAGCATAGAACATGCAAGAAACAAATGCAAAATTTATACTTTTCTTTAGGGATTGCTGAAAGCAACTTCATATAGTCAAAAACTGAAATTTGTTAGAAGTATATCCACAAAAAGAAAACTTCTTGGTTAACAAACATGCAAACAAACTTGTATACCATTTCTTTGTTATGACTAAAAAATTTTCTTTCTTGCAAGCAAAACTACCCAAAGCCAAACTTAGTGTTGTTGTTTACTTCAAGGTTCCCAATATTCTTTCCTTAACAAAATTCCTATGCAAAGACTGTTCCTACCACATAAAAAAAAACCCATATTCTTACAGAACCCTATAATATGGATGTGGGTTTGAGACTGAATGCTTTCTTCTTCCTCCACCTCTTCTTCTTCTTACAGCAGCAGCAGCAACCAAAAGAAATGGAAAATTGTTGATTGGGCTTGGTGGGAGATTCTAGAGGCCCAAAACAGAACCCAACTACCAACCACCTTTTGAGTTACATGAAGGTGGGGCCCACACATCCGCTGATTTAGATACATCTGTGGGACCCACAATTTTATTTTATTTTTTAAACATTATTGATTCTCGTACGTGTCTAACAGGAAGCCACTTCGCCTCTCTCTCTCTCTCTCTATTTTATTTCCTTCTGAAAATAATAATATTTTTTTTGGGTCTCTTTAAAAAAGCTGCACTGAGGTGAAGATTTATTACAGATACTAGTGATAATCTGACTTATCATCTGAAGGATTTTAGGCTTCTGGGTATTACTTGGCTGTTACAGTACGTACGTTCTCCAGCTTCAATTTTTTTTTTGGTTGTTGTTAAAAGAGGGATTTGTTGCTCTTTTGATTGTTTCAGCATGTTATGTTTGTTACCTTTCTTTTTGATCAAGTGGTTTACTGGCTGTACTTCCTTTTATTTGTTAAATTTTTTTTATCTTTTTGATGTGATGTTTGAGGTTGCTTTCTGGGTATTATAGAGCTTGTTTAGTTTTGATGATCACAACCAAAAACATAAGATTTTTGACATGATTTTACCTTTTTTTTTTTTGATTTTAAAGCTATCTTTTTTTTTTTAAGTGGGTTGTTAAATTTGAAGCCAAGAAATAAAAAGAAGTTTGTGGATTGAAATAGAGAATGAATATTAAGCTACTTTGATTGGGGATTAAATTGGCATACAAATTTTCAGAATTATTTGTTGTGGAATTATGTTGGATTAGTGAGTGGCTGCTGAATTACTTGATATAGTTTGTTGTTTGTTGTATGATCTTTTGTGTTTGTTTAAGTGATTATAGATGTTAACTTTTGGTTCTAAACTTAGTTAAAAAGAGTTTAAGTTTGCTTCTGCTTACTTCTGTTGACTTTATAACAGTGAAGCATGCCAAAAATTAAAATGAAACGATCTCATGGATTCGGGAATGGTGGTATTTAGTCAGATATAACCATGAGAATAGCATTCTCTGTTGGCATGGGAAAATCCTTTAATTATTATTGTGTATTATGTGCAGTTCCCTGCTCAATATTTTTTATTTAGTCTTCTTACCGGCAAATTCTGGCTGTTTATTGCATTCAGAAGGCCTTTTTAATCTCTACCTAATCATTTTCATGGTTTGAGTTATTGTGACCGACATTCATTACCGAATAACTAGTATGCTTGGACTAAATTTGGTTCGTTCTTCAAATTTGTCCAAGTTTGATACGTTTATTTATCCTAAAAGCTGTGTACTGTAGCATGGCAGCTGTAGATCAAAGTGTGGTTCTAATGGTTGCATTTTTCCCACTAGCATTTTAGGCAAATTTGGGATTGATCCTTTAGTAATCTTTCCATCTATTGCTCATGATTGCTGGTCATCATTGCAACATTTCTTTTGTATTATTTTAGTCCAGTTGATGCTAGCCATGATCAAGGATGGTTTTCCTTTATATTCCATGTTTGATGTTGCATCAAGGTATAGGCTTCGATCATGTTTGGTGATCATATTTGGAATTGCTAGTTAGACCTTTTATGCCCTGGGTGAATTAGAAATTTATAAAACTTAGTTATATAGTGACTATCTAAGTAGCACAAACACAGACATGAGGATACAGAAAAAGGGGATACGGGGTTACGGCTTCTAATTGAAGTGTTGCCTTTAAACTGAAGTATCTAGGTAGCATGGAGATGGAAGGGACAGAGATATTAGGAAACACCTACTAATTGAAGTGTTTGTGCATCATGGTTGACTATATAACTTAACTTATTGCATGATCCAAGTGAAGATTTTGTGTTACACTTTCTGGATAGGATCTTTCTGATATGTGCATTTGTTTGCCTTGGTCCTTGGTTGCTAGCTATGGGAATATGGTCTTGGGAAGGGCACTTAATAGTTCTTTTCACATTTTTGCTGACTTTTGAATTAAATTCCTGCAGATAAGTAGAATCTATAAGGATTTTGATCATATTATTACAACACCAGTTGGAAGGAATCTAGTACCTGTGTGTCTGAGGTTTACTTGTGACAATTATGGATCTCAAGGGCATATCATGGGTTGGCAATATTTACCAGAAGTTTGAAGCTATGTGCTTGGAGGTTGAAGAAATTATGTACCAGGTATGCCTTTTGTATAAATGGACCTTACAGTGTTCCAAAAATTTTGAAGCTGCAAATGGATTTGAAGTGCATCACCTCTTAACATCTCTAGTTGGCAGTACATAGCTGCTGCAGTTACTTCTGCAACTATTGCGCTCTTCTTGGATAGTTGTCCATTGTTATCTGTTAATCATTTTCTTGCTCCTTTCATGAGATTGTCAGCGGCTTTTCGACCCTTATCTCTATTCATGTTAATCTGTTTCTTGTGGTACCAATATCACCATCCAGTTGAATTAATTTCCTGATTGTTTTGGTTACTGAGAATTGACACCCTGAAGCTAGCAGTGTCATTTGCTAACATCAATATTTTTATCATTTTGGGGACAGGACACAATTAAATATGTTGAGAATCAGGTCCAGACAGTCGGTTCCAGCGTGAAAAAATTCTACTCAGATGTCATGCAAGATATGGCTTCCCCATGTTCTATGGACCTAGCCAAAGGTGTGGGCACCGATGTGCCATTGGAGCTTTATGCTGATGTTGGGATCTTTATGAAACCCAAAGTAGGTTTGAAGGAAAAAGATGGGAAGTTTGGTGACAGAGATAGTTTGACCGAGGATCCAAAAATAATTGCTGATAAGAAACCAGAGAATTTACTCACTTTCCACAGACTCAGTACTGTAGAAAATATGTTACCACTATCTCAGGGGGAATCTGTTGGAGGAGCCTCAAGACATCTGGGGAAAAGAGGTCTGTCAAATAAATCAAATCCAGGTACCAAGAAAAACTCTAACAGGGAGAATATGCCCCTAAATAAGAAATTAGGGGCCACCAGTCGTATAAATAAAGATTTGACCAGAGCTTCATCCTGTAAAATTTCAAGTGAAAATGTGGGGGTTTCTGCTGGAGTAGCCAGAAAACACTATGGTAAAAATAATCTGTCTAAAGACTCTGCTCTGGAAACCAATGAAAACTCAGGACAGAATATGTTCCAAAATGGCAAATCGAGGGTCATCACATATGTAGATTTGACCAGAGCATCTTCAGACAATGAAATTTCGAATGGGAATCACAAGGAATGTGTTGATCAGAAGGTTAAAACTACAGCTCCAGAGACTATTGAAATGGCAGGGGATGACTCCATAGATGAAAGTAAAAATGAGATTAAAAATGCAAATGAACAAATTCCTGATATCCAAATGGATGGAGCATTACCTGATAGGGTTAATTCAATTGAATCTGGCACAAGTAAAGGAATGGATATGACCTCTTCCTCAGGTGACAGCTCATCAGCAGAGGCAAATGGTGACTATTTCCTGACTCTATTGTTTTTATCTAGTGGTTTTTGTTCTTGTGTTGGATGTTGTTAGCTGGCTTCTAATTTGGCAGCTCCAGATGATTATAGAAGTGATAGGGTGGATTTTTCTGTGGAAGGCTCTGAGAATGGTGACAAGGAGGACTTTGTGTCTAATTCAGGTATCTGTATGCACTTAGCTCCATCTTTGATCTTTCTTCACAGTGAAATTAGTAAAACACATGTACTCATATTTGTTCTATTTTATTTTTTTCAAGTACGTCTGGAATTCTGTAACTTATCAATTTTTGCCAACCCCAGACTCCAAATGTAGTCCATTATCAATAACTATGGTTGTGCAGCAGGAAGTTGTTTTTTTTTTTTTTTTTTAATTTCCTATCATTGTTGTATTTTGTTTCATAACTTAATACCAGCGTATACTTGTGATCCACATTTTCCTGCTAACCAGTGTAGTTTCATCTCAAATGCCTTCCTTTTAAATAGTTTGCGCTCTATCACTGAATCAGAGCTTGTTTTGGTGTGCATCTGAAGTCCATTTTTAGGTCTATCTGCTGTCTGTTTCGTTTTAGTGTGACTGCATGGTTGACTGTTTCTTTGGTTGACACCGGTACTATCAGGCCTAATGTGAGAAAGGGTGTATTATTATCAGCAATAAATTTTATCAGGGACAGATTTTTAAACCGTTTGTGATAATGGATTACAGTTGTGACGTCTTGTAGTGATATTTGATTATGCTGTTACTCACTTTCATGTACCTGCTGATCTTTGTCTAAATTTCAGTAAGGTTGGATGACTGTAGCACAGATGTGGACAAGGCTGATTTTTCTGTTGACCATGAAATGGAAATCATTCAACAAGCTGACAAGGAAAAGCTTGAGGAATCCTGTATTTTAGTCAATGGAAATGAATGCCATTTTGTTCTTCAAAACGAAGGAAAAAGCAAATCTTACAAGGTACTCTCCCACTCGCTCCATTGACTTGTTTAGTAATTAAATATATTAATTTGTTTTGGACTTCTTTTTATTCAGAAGAAAATTCGAGATGTTTTTTCTCCAAGAAAGAGTTCGGCCAGGAAGCATGAGTATGAACAGCTATCATTGTGGCCTGGCAGTGATTTGAATCCCAAGCAAGAAGAGCGTGCCAAGCCAAGTCTTACCAAAAAGGATGCTAAGAGATCCTCAACTCCAGATTCCTGCGAATCTGAGTGGGAGCTTCTTTAGATACCTTTAGAACACATTTGTGTAAATAGATGACCATTCAACTGCTTTTGCAGCTTACCTTGCAGATCAGGGTAATTAAGATGCTGTGCAGAATTATAATAATGGTTGCCAGGGCTTCATCCAGCCTCTGTCTCTGTGGCAGTGAAGTTAGAAAAATGGCATCGGTAAAGAATGTATAATCTCCTATAATGGTGAAACTTATAGATTATTTCTTTTTACATCTTATTTCCCCCGGTGTATGCTATCAAGGGGAAACAAATTCTATTCATTTCAGAAATATGATGCAGTTCTCCTTCCTGTGTTATGTTCTCTGTTTCTCCATCATTGTCCTTAACAATTTAAAGAATGAAAAAGAGAAAATGCAGCAGAAAGAACAAAAGGTTGCTTTCAGACCAGAAAAGTCACAGGCTGAGAGAAATATTCATTCTTGCCTCGGGGTAACAACTGCAGTTCAGATCAAAAAATTGATCTTTCCATCTGATTTTCTAAGTTTTAAGCAAATAAAACTGACAAACTCTGATGAAGTTCCACAAACTATGTATTGTAGTATTGTCTATTGAGCTGTCTAATGCCATGGCTGCATACAGAAGTCAGTTCCATGTATCAGGTAGTCCAGGCAAACACCAGTGGCTGCAATCAGTGTGAAACTCTGGTTGTAGTACCTCATCAATCAACTTCTCTTGCTTGCTTGTGTAAATAGATGGATGTGCATCTCTTCGATACTCCGAGAGCTTTGTGATGTCAAGGTACCTTACTAGTGTCTTCATGCCTACAATTGTATTTTCTACAATTTGTTGTATTGGCTTGGGAAAGGCATAAGCATATGATGCATCCATGACGGGTTTTGTTCTGTTGTAACACCACATCTCCCCTTTGTGTTCTGGCGATATGCCTCGGAAGAAAACTACTGTTTTCGCTGCATCAACGTTGCGATCAATCCAATGTGCCCAGGTCCTCATCGCCATTTTGAATGCATTTTCGATCTCCATTTCTTCCACCAATTTTCCATTATACTGGAACAAATCCCACCTGCAAAATACAGTCCAAATCACAGAGTTCAAGTTTATGATCCCTCCTTGTATGATTCAAATTACATTCAAGCAGACTTACGCTTTCAACTTTCCACAGTGAATACACCAGTGACCAGTGTTGAATACCATAAAATCAGCTGAGGGTGAAATTTTGTCAAGCCTCAGAATTCTGTTTCCATTTGCTTGCTTCTCATTGAGTCGGACTAAAAGGGGACTCCAGTAGAACTCTATAAAGCAACTATAGTCCTGTTACTATAGCAAAATCTTCTGTCAAGGTTTAGGTTCTTACTATACCTGCTAAAGACTCTGCTAACTCTTACCTTTGCCTTGAAGACTCTATAAGAACTTTTTCTAACATCGATATGAGTTCGAGAGGAAGGTATAGCAGAATACAGAAGGCAAGAAAGTGATTCCCATTGGTTTCTGTTAAGACAATCTCCAACTATTATTACCCTCTTCCCTCTGAGTCTCTCAAGCATGTCAGTGCCATTAAACCTTGGCAACCAGTCTTAATCAGAACAAGATAAAACTACAAAAAGAGAAAAGAAACACATCTCAAGCAATCTAAATTATAACTTTCATACCTTGGAATGTTGCACCCCTTAGCTTCCCAGCTCCATTTTTCATATTCAGAATCTGGCCTACCATTCTGTTGGCAGCTCACTTTCTCACTGAGAAATGGACACTGTGAAGCAGCATATACAGGACTTCTCTCAGGGTCATAAATCCAATTCCCATCAAAGATATTACATTTCACTTCTTTCTCATTCTTACTCATGGAAATTATCAGGCTCTAACAATTCTATGCTAGAACTGGGACTTGATGATATTATTGATATGGATACGTTTTGTGGGGCTGAAAGGTTAAGCCTGTCTTGGCCTTGATTCAGACAAAGTACCAGGATAATGCAGCCTATGAAGCTTGTAAATGTACAAAGTCTCCAGGTCTGTTTGATGGGTGAAGTCATATTTCATGAATTGGGTGCTTGTGTTTCTGTGCCAAGTTTTGTTTTCAATTTTGGTTTAGTTATAGTATTAGTCTTAGGTTATTTTTAGGTCAACTTTGTGATATTGGTGAGCTTTAATTGATAGTTCTAAAACTGATGTTGATGCTCTTTGGATGCTTTCCATTTCAATGGAACATCTGTCTGAAGATACAACTCTTTCTTAGTCCTGACAAGGCAAGAAGTTTTGCACATTAGTTCAATGTCCCATTGGAAGTATGTGACCAAGTTTTTTCTTCCCCCTCTTTTGGACAACTGATCTGTATGGATATTGAGCAATTTATCTAGAAGTAGGTAGTGTAGACGACTCATTTTCTGCAAATGAGCCTTGGCGGGCAACTTTAAGTGGCATCTGTATAGAGCAGCAAAATCAACAGGTACATGTGTATATATATATATATAATATTGCCATTTATAGGACATGCATAGGTTCTCAACTGGGTGGTCTGCACTCCAACTAGCTAGCCGGAGATCTGCCGCCTGCTGAAAACTTCTGATAAGTACGTACCTTCAGTAAGCATAACCTTTCGAAGCATTCCAATAATTTATTTCCAAAAATGGAAACTTAGCATTAGTGAATATGTACCACCTTCTCTAAACTTGGTGAAGTTCCTTAATCAGTATAGTCAATTACATTTCATAAAAATTCTATTAAATGCTCCTAGCTGGTTCAGGTATGCCCATATTCCATTAAAAAGAAATATCCATTTTAGTAAATTATATCCATGCCAAAAACATTATCTTAATTTAATTATATATATCCGAAGCAAACATCAAATTCTAATCTCTCAAAAAAAATTATTAATTTTGAAATGAATGAATAAACTAAACGATATCTAATCCGTTTAAAACAGATAGTTTATCATCCTATCAGGGAGATTATAGATTTAATTCCCACTTTTTATAATCTTTTTTTCAAAAAATTTAATATAATAATAATATTGAAAAAGATAAGCTACAGCATAATGTCTAAAATTTTAAGATATGGACATCACATTATAAAATGACTAATTATTTCATTTTATAATTAAATATTAAGTAATCAACCAATAATTTAAATCTAGCATATCTTTTTTTCTTCCCTTTGTATATGGTCAAGCCAACAAAAGAAAAAGTATTCGATCCTAATTATGTAGTAATATCTCCACTTCTCTATGATTTACCTACAAGTTCTAAGTTATGACATCAAAATTTCTTACAATTAGCCACTCTGTTATTACATGTCATTAATAATTATTATTTTTTTCCTATTTTAAAATAGGTAGTATTTTTTCTATTTTTTTTAGCCGGAAAATTTCAATTCTAAATGAGATTAAGCATTCCGTGATATTTTAGTTGTCAGGCCAATAACGTGGGATATTATATTTGTTGTGTTAAACCCTAAATTTTCATTAATTTACACATGTAACACTTTAGAAAGACTCATAAAACGTTTACAGCATGGCACACTTCCAAAAGGTTTAAGTTTAAGATATAAATCTCAAGTATAAATGCACCACATGTAACACTTCAAGAGGTTCTTTTAAGTGTTCAAAAACTTCAAATCTTCACTACCACACACATGTGACACTTTGAAAGTTTCTGATATCATTAGTCGATTATTATTTATGCCACAAATCTAGCGAAGTTGAAACTTTCAAATTCTGAAGCCTTTTAAGCACGCTCAGGTTGTTATTGGACAACATCTTAGCTTTTTGCTACTTAGAAAAAAATGGTTCCACTATGCAAAAGGCAAATCTTGCTGATTGCCCTTTTCTTCATTTTAGCTAATCAAGCTACTTGCCGGGAGCTCCATGGATCAACCATGGAAGAAAGATATGGGTTGTGGATGGCAGAACATGGGAAGGCTTATAAAAATGCTGAAGAGAAGCTAAGACGGTTTCAGATATTCGAGAGCAATGTTGAGTTCATTGAATCATTCAATGCTGCTGGGCACAATTTAACTTACAAGCTAGGCATTAACATATTTGCAGACATAAGCAATGAAGAATTTAGAGCTTCCTGGACAGGACACAAGAGACCAGTTGATTCACCAAGAACAGTAACTCCATTTAAGTATGAAAATGTTACTTCCCCACCTTCTACTGTGGACTGGACAAAGAAAGGTGTTGTTACAAGTGTAAAGGATCAAGGAATGTGTGGTAAGTGACATCAAATACTAATATACTTAGATTTAGATTCAAGTGGTAAGAAATTTAAAATTTTTCAAATCAAATTTTGAATTTGAATTTTATATATATAAAAAAACAATCGTTGAGAATTTTATTCATATGAAAACCATCCAACTGAAACTTTAGAATAATCAGTAACTTATAGCAATATATTTTAATTCAAGTAGTAAGAAATTTAAATTTTTTTAAATAAAATTTCGAATTGGAATTTTATATATAAAAAAAGTCGTTAAAAATTTTATTCATATGAGATCAATCCAACTGGAACTTTAAAATAGTCAGTACCCATATAGCTCTAGGATCATTCAGAGAAACCTTACCAGACTACTAATTTTGCATGTACAGGAAGTTGTTGGGCATTCTCGGCTATAGGAGCAACTGAGGCGATCCACAAGCTATCAAAAGGAGATTTGATATCTCTATCCGTACAAGAGATTCTCGATTGCGATGTTAAAGGGAATGATGAAGGCTGTAATGGTGGTCTAATGCAAGGTGCTTTCAAGTTCATTATGAACAACCATGGTGTAACTAGTGAACTCAACTACCCTTACAAAGGAGTTAAAGGAACCTGCGACCCACAAAAAGTAACCTCTGGCATGGCGAAAATCACCGGCTACGAAAATGTTCCTGCTAACAGCGAGCAGGCATTGATGAAGGCAGTGGCGAACCAGCCTGTATCGGTCTCCATTGATGCTAGCGACAAGTCCTTTCAGTTCTACCAAAGCGGTGTTTACACAGGAGAATGTGGAACCAATCTAAACCATGGTGTTTTAGCTGTAGGCTACGGCAGGAGTGATTCAGGAGCAAAGTATTGGCTTGTCAAGAATTCATGGGGAGGTAAATGGGGTGAAAATGGATACGTCAGGATGGAAAAAGACATAAAGTCTGCGAATGGACTTTGTGGCATAGCCATGGATTGCTCTTATCCTAATGCTTAAGGACAACGAGTATCAACTTATGATCAGTGATCATATATTTCATTTTTTTTTTCTGGAAATTTTTCTATTTTTTAATGATGTATTTCCAGTCGTAAAAGAACTTAGCAGTAAGAGTTGTATTTTTTTTTGTGCTAATTGAGATTTATTCAAAGATTTATTTGATGTGTTAATACATATTTGAACTAATTATTTAAATTTGAGTTATTACCCTTTTTTTTAAATCATGAATTGTTGCTATACTATATTGAATATAATATTAATTTATATTTCTATTTCGTTGACCTAAAAAATTTTAATCTCATAAAAATTTGAACATGTGTCCTTTTGCTGTAAAACCTATTATTTCAAAATAGTAAATTTTTAATCTTGGAACTACAACATGCTTTAGATTTACAAAATAAATAATAATAACAACAACAATACTAATAATAGCAAGCAAGTACAAGTACAAGGATGAATAAAATGTGCATTATCCTACCTCTTAATTATTTGTTAAAAAAGTCTAAAATTCAAATTCTGAACGTCTATTAATTATTAATTAAAATTTCAGTGCAAAATAATGTGGTAATTATATGTTTAATTACAGAATCTTCTCTGTAAAAAAATTTATCAAAATGATGATAAATGTCCTTTATATATATATATATATATTTAAGAGATGATGTTTTTCTTTTTTCTTTTTTTTTTCAATTGTTAAATCTTTATTATATGTAAATGCCTATTTATACAAAAATTTAAACTAGGGGAAAAAAAAAACCATTACCCACATATTGTTTTGTAAATTTTTAGTAAATATCATGAGCATTATGGCAAACTACATTCAGGAAACTTTTTCGATCAACGAAATATTGCATTCACTCTTTAGGTTAAAATTGAATAAAAATGTATTCAAAGTGAATTCATAATAGAATAGAATTATATAAATTTAGTGGTAATAAAATTTTAGAGAAAAAAATAAATAATAGGATGATTATAAAATTTCTTCCCATATGAATTCATCACCATTACATCGCATTTAAGATGGATGTACTTCAATTGCGCAACGTTAATGTAATTTCTATTCAATTTTGATTAAAAGAAAAAACAAATTAAAATTATAAAATATTTTTATAATCCGAGATTAATTTATCAAAATCTAAAAAAATAATTGCTAATATTAACCTTTTAATGTCTCTATATTAACGCAGAATCTTAGGAAATTTTTATGGCGTCAGATTTAAATCTTAAACATCACCTTCTTTTCCATATGTAGCACTTGAAAAGATTCAAGTCTTTGAAGCTCTAAAGCTAAAAACTGTTCTTCACCACACACATGTAACACTTTGAAGGTTTCATATATTTATTAATCTCATTGTTGCAGCCACATGTAAACACTTTTGAAAGTTTCAAATCTAAATTCTCTGCTAAGCCTCCTATAAAATGGAGCCAAGACAATGATCCATCACTACTTGAACAATTCAGTTCTAGTTGCACTACTTGAACACTTCACCACCAATACTCACAACAATGGCTTCACTCTTTAAAGGGCAATTTTTGGTGATTGCTCTCTTCATCATTTTGGCAAATATTGGTGATCAAGCTGCTTCCCGTGGTCTCCATGGACAAAGCATGGTCGAAAGACATGTGCAGTGGATGGCAGAACATGGGAAGGTTTATAAGGATGATGAAGAGAAACAAAGACGGTTTCAGATATTCAAGAACAATGTTGATTTCATTGAATCATTCAATGCTGCTGAAGGGAAATCCTACAAGTTGGGCATTAATAAGTTTGCAGATCTAACCAATGAAGAGTTTAGGGCCACTTGGAATGGATACAAGAGGCCTCTTGGCGCATCAAGAACAGTAACACAATTTAAGTATGAAAATGTCACTGTTTTAGCTCCTAGCATGGACTGGAGAAGAAAAGGAGCTGTTACTCCTATAAAGGATCAAGGACAGTGTGGTGAGTAACAAAATAACAAGCATTTATTTTATTAATATATATATATATACACCTTTTTTTTCTTTTTTTAGTATCTGTTCCAATTGAAGTTCAAACTCGTGACCTTATAGTATTAAAGTTTATGGAAATGATTTTCGTAGCAATTCATTATATGAAACAGATAGTAAAATTGAAAAAAAAAAAACTCAAACTATATTGTTCTCTTGTTCATGGGATAGTATAATTTTAAAAAAAAAAAAAAAAATTGTCGTTTGCATTATGGGTGACTACGTTTATCAACATTTTAAAATTTAATGATCTATGAGGATTTTTATTAATATATTGACATTAAATTTCAGAGCTTGCAACTTTTTGTAAATTTATTTTAATGTTTAAAATATAATAAAAATATTTTAATTTAAATAATTTTTTACAATTTTAGGACAATTTGTACTTTGATCAAAATTAATGAAGAGAACACATACGTGATCATCTTAAAAAAAACATTTTAGATATCACATATATATATACATATATTATTAATTTTAATCAAATTGTACATTGTGTTCTGAACTTACAAATAATTGATGAAATTAAGATTTTTTTTAACCAAATTTTAAAAATTGGAACAAATTTAGAGCAAATTATAAAAGTTGTAATTGTCTTTTTACCTTCACCTGATCTTGGAATGCTAACGTGATTGGGATGAAAATATTGAATATGCAGGAAGTTGCTGGGCTTTCTCAGCTGTGGCAGCAACTGAAGGGATTCACAAGCTAAGAACAGGAAAATTAGTATCTCTATCAGAACAAGAGCTTGTAGATTGTGATGTTAAAGGTGAAGATGCAGGCTGTGAAGGTGGTATGATGGAAGATGCTTTCAAGTTCATAAAAAACAACAGAGGAATCACAACCGAAGTCTATTACCCATATAGAGGAAGTAATGGAAAATGCAACATCAAAAAGGAGGCTTCCCACGTAGCAAAAATCACTGGCTATCAAGTTGTACCCAAAAACAATGAAGCTGCATTGTTGAAAGCAGTGGCTCATCAACCCGTATCAGTCTCTATTGATGCAGGCTCAATGTCGTTTCAGTTCTACCATAGTGGCATCTACACTGGACGATGTGGGACTGATCTAAACCATGGTGTTGCAGCAATAGGGTACGGTTCTGCTGGTAGGTTAAAATATTGGATTGTCAAGAATTCATGGGGCCGCGGATGGGGTGAGTATGGATACGTCAGGATGCTCAGAGATGTACGGTCGAGGAAAGGCCTTTGTGGCATAGCCATGGATTGCTCTTATCCTACCGCATAAATGCTAATTAAGCTATAGAATCATATCATTAGTTTAGAAATAATTTTGATTTTTCTACTTTTTTAATTATGAATTTTTTTTTCACCCTCATTTTTTAGTCATGTATTTCCTGCTCGAAATTCTAGCAATGGAAATTCTTTTTTTTTTTTTTTTATGTTAATTAGTGAGCTTTAGCTCCATGGTACTGAAATCATTTACACAAGTTCGATACTCTTAGAATTACACTTCAGCTTCAAAACCTGCATGGGTTACTTAAACCAGGACGACTATAAAAGAAAATAAAGTTTTGCAAATAATAGCATGATTATTGGAATTATTTTTTTTATTTTTATTTTTATTTTTTTACATTTGATGTTTCTAGTAACCAGTTATATATTTGTCAATTGATTCCGATAATTATTAAAATGCTACTGATGTAGTTTAAGTAAAAATAGCTATTTATGAATTAATTTTGATAATTATTGGAATGTTATTGATGTAGTATTTATTTTTTTAATACATAAAATTCGAATATGATATCTTATTTAAGAAAATTTAAACTTCTTGCCATTTGAATTAACAAATATTAACAGTAAATATTGATATGTTATTGCCTATGTTTGTAAACTCATAAATATTTTAGAAAATTTTATTTATTTCAGATATTATAAATAGTCGATGAATAAATTTATTGCATGGTACATTGTTGGATTGGATCGGAGTACATGGTGCATAGTTTTTTCCCTTGTATGACAGGTCCCAGAGGCTGAGCCTACTAATGTACCTTTCTATCTTCTATCAATTCTTCCCTACTTTCCTGCCCCATCCTTTTATGGGGTTGCAAAAGATAATGCGTTTTGCGGCCTAGCCAAACTCTTGGCTTTAAGGGCATATATGTATGAGAATGATGATGAGTGGTGTAGAAAGTTGATGTTAAATTGCTGCACCAATTAAGTGGAGCAATCTGGAATGAAGAATCTTCAATATCTAAAGGATCCAAAATGGAACTGCTTTCTCCTTCCATGATTAATAGGGCTCTAGCCTCTTGACCTTAATTGGCCACTTGATTCATGTCTAAAGATAAGTTCACTCACCTACGCCTAACTGGCATTTTTTAATTAAAAAAAAAAAGAGAGAGAGAAAAGTGAAAAAAAGACCGACGATGTGATATGTAATACAATAATTTTTTTTTTTTTTAGAAAAGGTGCAAATTGAACTTTGAATTAGACACAAAAATTGATATTGAATCTTAATCTTTGAAAAGTTGTGCAAATTTGACTTTTTAAAAAAAAATTAAGCCATCTTTTTTAAATATATTATAATTAAATTCAAAAAATTAAAATAAAATTTAATATTAATGTTATTAATAAAAATTAGTTCGAATAATAATGTAAATCGATCAAATTGGTCTTAAAATATAAATTTATGAAGTTTTTAAAATTTTATATATATAGAAATATATTTTGCTAATTTTTTAGAAATTTTCAAAAATTAAAATTATTTTTCTACAAACAAAAAAATTTTAAAAATTTATAATCAAATGACATACATTTAAATAAAAAAAAGAATAAAAAATTTCCATGCACTCAATAATTTTTTAATTTATAAAAAATCTAAAAATTTTAAAAATGTATTAATTGTATAAAAAAATTTATAATTCTTTTTTAAATATATATATATATATATAATTTAATTGTAAAATTTTTAATTTTTTTTAAATTTCTAGGTCTATAAAAAATATTTTTTCACTTTTTTAAAATCTTAAAAATTAAAAAATATAATTTTTTAATAATAAATTTTTTTAAAAACTTCATAAATATATAATTTGAAACCAATTTCATCGATTTACATTGATATTCGAACTAATTTTTATTAATCAACATTAAAGTTAAACTTAATTTTAATTTTTTGAACTTAATTGTAACAATTCTTTGAAAAAGGTCCAATTTGCAAGAATTTTCAAAGATTAAGATTCAAAATGTAAAAAATCTATATTAAGAATAGTGTCAATTTTGATACCTAGTTCAGGATCAAATTAGCACATTTTTTCAAAGGAAAGAGAGGAATAGGACTCGAATTCAAGTATTTAAATATCATTGAAAGTCATTTAGCCACTAAACGAGAGCTCATTGACACATTCAATTATAAACCAACCAAATAAGAGAATTTGAATCTTGAATATTTCTACTATGTTTTGAACTCCAAGCTACTAATTAATTAAATAAGAATAATTAAATATAAATTATGTTAGTAAAACTTGAATAATCAATTTGACTTGCCGTCTTAAAACAGCATGCCATTGAAATAAATTTAAACACAAGTTTGGTAAATGCGGCCAAATGATAGTACCAGAGAGTTGTTGCTATGATTGAGATTTGAAATGCTATGTATCCCATTTTCTTTTCTTCCAAACAAGTATTGATTTCAAAAGTCAAAAAAGGCATTTTTTTTTTCCTTTTATATATACAGTTTTAATTACTCATCCCGGAAACAAGTTCAATCAAGTAGGCCAGGATTATTTCTGGAAATGGCCCACAGGCCAATTTCAAAAATGGCATACCTTCATTTTGTTGTCCTCAACCCTAGCATAAATTTCATTAAAAAGTACAAAAAGCTCTCAACTAATCTAATTATTGTTGTCTACTTAATTAGCGTCATCTAAGCTCAGCTTTTGACAAAAGTTTGATTGCTCCAACCCAAAAAAAAATTTAAAAAATTGAACAAATAAAAACCCTTATGTGTAATTGGTTAAAAATTTAATCACCGACATGAAAATTATATACGAGTTCCGTTTCGATAATATCAACACCCATATAGGTATATTTCAAGCTGCTTCTGCAACTACTGTTAAAATTAACCGAAAAGGGCTAACGATTTTTTAATTAATTATCAAATCCAATAATTAACAATTAAACATATAAAATTTAATTGTAAAGGCCATATAAGTTTTAGGACTCAAATTGTGTCAATGTTTACACACATTTGTCAAAAAGTCATGGCCATATCACTAGTATTGCAGAATGAATTGATTACTTGTGGAGTTTTGGACCTCAAGCTACTTTTTTTCTTTTCTTTTTTCCCCCTACCCTTGTATTTGTATGATGCTTCACAAATAATATCTTATTCATTGGGCTTAAAAGCGTGTACAAGTTGGTGATATTACATAATTGCATAACACAAGTGGGGAAACTTTTCTTGAACATATGGGTCCAAAACACATGAAGATGCTTTTAACAAATAATATAATTTCTTATGATTAAGCAATTGGGTTGATTTAAAGACAAGGCATTAAACTTGGTGAAGTTCCTTAATCATCAAAATTTCCATTTTTCTACAATTTTACAATAATTTTGTCAATCTTTTTACGAACTTTTTTACATTCTTATTGACACTACATATATAAAGCAAAAAAAAAAAAAAAAAAAAATCCAAAATGTGTAAGATGGCTAGTCAAGTATGTATTGATGTGAGCAATCATGTGATTTGAAAAAAAAAAAAAAACCTTATTGGCATGATTTTGGAACCAAATTAGCCGACTTGCATAAATGGGGGGATATGCCTTTTGTAAGGACAAGTTGTGTGGTGTTGGTTTGGTTTTAGAGAATAGTGTTGCCAAGAACAATATGATATTTCCTGGTTCAGTAATTTTTTTTTATTTAAATTATCAGTATTTAAAATATATTAAATTTTAATTAATATATTTTTATTTTAATAAAAATATTTTAACACCATATATATATATAACGATCCTACTCAGCAATTTAATTAATTTGCTTTATTAGATGCAGTCCTTAATTAATTAACTCCCCACAATATTTTATGTGTAATCGATTCTTTGAGGATAATATTAATTAATAAAATTAAAGTAAACTACGTGTAAATAAAATTAATAAATAGCACATGGAATATATATATATGGTGGGTGATGAACGCACCAAAACATCTAATGATCTACATGTTGCTTGCCATGCTCTTGCATTAATATTAATTAACCCCTTCAAATTCAATTTTTGATCCTACCCTTTCATATCTCTTCATGTGCAAATGAACCTTAAATCACAAGCCAAATTAATTAAGCTTCTGCTAGCGTCTCTTAACCCAAATATATGGATCGTAAGGATCAGTTTGTTGTTTTCAAGATCAGCAAGTCAACTCTTCTCATTATTATTATTACAAGATCATATATCGAAAAATTATGTTGGAATCAGTTAATAAGAGGTTATTTTCAATTAAATAATATTTGAATTTTAAATTATGATGTATTTAATTGTATTAAATTAGTTGTTGAAAAATATTTAACACTTTTATAATTTTATAAAATTAAACTGATTTAGTTAGAATTTAAAAAATTTTGAATGCTGATAATTTAAATAAAAAAAATTATACATTAAAACACAACATTCTCTATTTTAAATAAGATAAAAACTAAGTTTATATATTAACAGAATTTAACTCTTGTAACTTATAATATCCTATAAAAAAAAATCACCTCACTGTTGGCTTACATACACTCTCATTTAGTAATCTAGTCTATACACCAAAACGTATACCTGAAAAAATAGGATCCTCCCATTGTTTCTATAATTAAGTATTAAATTGAGTTGACACTGTGAACAAGACGACCGAAGCCTAACCCAAATAATAAGGTAGAGACATTCATGATTAATAGGTTATGAGTTTAAATTTTGAGATATCTAAATCAAAACTTTTGGTTGTTGATATACTACTAGATAGGAAATTTCACACTTTAGTAAATATAATAATATTAAATAATATATAATAGATTATAAGATAGATAAATAAATATTAATAAGATAGATATGTTGTGAAATAAAGATTGAATTACTTATTTTGTTATAGAACTAAACTTGAATTTAGTAGTATTTAACTAGAAGAAAAATATTTTATAGTAGAATGATTTTGAAAGAATTTAGAAAGAGTTTGGAGAGAATTTAGAGAACTATAATATTGAAAGAATTTGGAGAGTAATCTATCTTTTCTTCTTCTTAATCTTCTCATTAATGAATTTCAATCCCTTTATATAGAGATTTTATTTTCACTATTTGAGTACTATTCTCTCACAAGCAATATATTGTTCATTCACAAGCAATATATTGTTCATTCACATTCATAATACTCCCCCTTGAATAACAATATTTTGCAACTGCCTCGTTAAAACCTTGCTAAATAAAACCCAGTGGGAAAAACTTTAGCTTAAGGAAAAAGAGTACAGTGCATGATATTCTCCCCCTCAAGTTGATATGTATAATCTTCCTTCACATAGTATGTAGATGTCGCATTCCAATATCGTGAACGTGCTTTTTAAAGATTGCAGTTGGAAGTGCCTTTGTGAAAAGATCAGCTGAATTCTGGCTAGACTGAATATACTTGATATCTATATAATTGTCTTTTATTAGCTCTTGAGTGTATGAAAAGAATCTTGGAGGTATATGTTTGGTTCTATCACTTTTGATATATCCTTCCCTTAACTGTGCAATGCATGCTGCATTATCTTCATATAAAATTGTTGGACTTTTGTTGACTGGAAAACCACAAGATTCTTCAATATGATGTGTCATTGATCTAAGCCACACACACACTCTACTTGCTTCATGTAGTGCAATAATTTCAGAATGATTTGAGGAAGTAGTGACAAGCGTTTGTTTCTGGGAACGCCAAGAAATTGCAGTTCCATTATTTGTGAACACATAGCCTGTTTGAGATTTCGCTTTATGAGGATCAGATAAATGTCCTGCATCTGCATAACCAATCAATTCTTGTTTTGAATTGTTAGAATAAAATAAACCCAAATCAACATTTCCTCGAAGGTATCGAAGTATATGTTTGACCCCTTTCCAATGCCTTTTTGTTGGAGCTGAACTGAACCTCGCCAATAAATTAACTGCAAAAGAAATGTCAGGTCTAGTAAAATTAGCAAGATACATTAGAGCTCCAATGGCACTGAGATATGGAAATTCAGGACCAAGAATTTCTTCATTTTCTTCACAGGGTCGAAATGGATCAGTTTCAATATTGAGTGATCTAACGACCATTGGAGTACTTAAAGGATTTGCTTTATCCATATTAAAGCGTTTCAAGATCTTTTCTGTGTAATTTGATTGATGCACAAATATCCCATTGTGCATTTGCTCAATTTGTAAACCAAGGCAATACTTGGTTTTTCCAAGATCTTTCATTTCAAATTCTTCCTTTAAGTATACTGTTGCTTCATGGATCTCATTTTCTGTTCCAATGATATTCAAATCATCAACATATACAGCTATAATCACAAATCCGGATATTGTTTTCTTAATAAAAATGCATGGGCAAATAATATTACTCACATATCCTTTATTAATCAAATAATCGCTTAAACGATTATACCACATGCGCCCAGACTGTTTTAACCCATATAAAGATCTCTGGAGCTTGATCGAATACATTTCTTTGGGTTTTGTACTTAATGCTTCAGGCATTTTAAATCCTTCAGGGATTTTCATATAAATGTCACTATCAAGTGATCCATACAAATAAGCAGTCACAACATCCATAAGACGCATTTCTAATTTCTTAGAAACTACTAGGCTAATCAGATACCTGAACGTAATTGCATCCATAACAGGAGAATACGTTTCATCATAATCAATTCCTGGCCTTTGTGAAAAACCTTGAGCTACAAGTCTAGCTTTGTACCTTATTATTTCATTTTTCTCATTTCTCTTTCGTACAAAGACCCACTTGTATCCTACAGGTTTCACATTTTTAGGCATAGGAATAATTGGCCCAAAAACATTTCGTTTGTTTAGTGAGTCCAATTCAGCCTGCATAGCATCTTTCCATTTTATCCAATCATGCCTATTTTGACATTCCATGACTGATTTTGGTTCAGGATCATCTTTGTCATTTATGATCTCACATGCAACAGTATATGACAATGTTTCATGACTTTCTTTATTTTCTATTTCGTCAGGGATATTTTCCTCACTATCAATATGATTATCTACTCCCTTTCTCTTTCGAGGATTTTTATCCTTAGAACCAATTGGTCTTCCACGCTTCTGGCGTGTTTTAGACTCATGAGTGTCTTTATTCTCAGATTTTATTTCTGGAATTTCAATACGAGCAGGAGCATTGGCTGCTGGTATATATGATTTAGTCACTCTTTTTGTATCAGTAAATGCATCTGGCAATTGATTTGCAATTGCTTGTAAGTGCACAATCTTTTGCACTTCTAATTCACATTGTTTTGTGTGAGGATCCAGATGCAATAATGATGGTTCATTCCATGAAATATCCCTTTTCACTTCTTTCTCCCCTTTTCCTAATGTTGGGAAAACAACCTCATTAAATTGGCAATCAGCAAAACGTGCTGTAAAAACATCACCAGTTAGAGGTTCAAGATATCTAATAATCGAGGGTGTTTCAAACCCAACATAAATTCCCAATCTTTGTTGAGGACCCATTTTTGTGCGCTGAGGTGGCGCAATGGGTACATATACTGCACAACCAAAAATTTTGAGATGGGAAATATTTGGCTCTTGACCAAATGCCAATTGTAGTGGGGAGTATTTATGATATGCACTAGGTCTGATGCGAATTAATGAAGCAGCATGTAGGATTGCATGTCCCCAAACTGAAATGGGAAGCTTTGTTCTCATTATTAATGGTCTAGCAATAAACTGAAGTCGTTTAATCAATGATTCAGCTAAACCATTTTGAGTATGTACATGGGCAACGGGATGCTCAACAATGATCCCAGTAGACATACAATAATCATTGAATGCTTGAGATGTAAATTCACCAGCATTATCAAGTCTTACCCTCTTGATTGTATAATCAGGGAATTGTGCTCGTAATTTAATAATTTCAGCAAGCAACCTTGCAAATGCAACATTACGAGTTGACAATAGACAAACATGTGACCATCTACTAGATGCATCAATTAATACCATAAAATATCTGAATGGTCCACATGGTGGGTGAATTGGCCCACATATATCACCTTGAATTCTTTCAAGAAACATAGGTGATTCATTTTGAATTTTAGATGGTGAAGGTCTCAAGATTAATTTTTCAAGAGAACAAGCTGTACATGGCATTTCATTTGATTGAGGAATTCTTTGCCCCTTCAAGGGATGCCCATGTGAATTCTCAATTATCCTTCGCATCATTACTGATCCAGGATGACCTAATCTGTCATGCCATAAATTTATTATTGAAGGATCATAAGATTTTTCTTTTACTGCCATATTTGATTCAATTACATGTATATGCATGTAATGCAATCCAGTAGGGAGTTTTGGCAGTCTTTCCAATACTTGCATTTTTCCTGATTCATAGGAAACTATATTTAAATATTTGTTACCATTTATAGTAATAGATTGGGTATCACACCCATTTCGATTTATGTCATCAAAACTCAGCAAATTTCTTGTTGATTTTGGTGAAAACAAAGCTTCATCAATTATAAACTTTGTTCCATTTGGTAACATAAATTTAGCTTTGCCAATTCCTTCAATCAGATCTACAGGACCTGATATTGTTTTTACAACTGCCTTTGTGGGCTTTATTTCAGAGAAATAATCTCTATTTTTCAAGATAGTATGTGTAGTACCACTATCTGGTATGCAGAGATCTCCAATATTGTCTTTATGTTGAGTACAATCCATATTAAACTTCAAAATAGATAAACACAAAATTAATCAATTAAGGTAAAAACATAAAATAATTATAAAGTAGGACATTTTATTTAATTTAAAAATAACATACATAACAATAACATATTCTTCAGAATCAAATAAGTAATAACAATATACTTAAAATTATAGATGTCTCAATTTCCATTGTCAGTAAAATCATCAGTAAAATCAGAAACATCTAAATGAGTTGTATCATTAACATGAGTATGATGCTCATTGAAGTTTATTTCCTTTTCTTTGCCTTTCAATGATGCCTTATAAAGTTGGCAAAGATGTGGTGGTGTTCGACAAATTCGTGACCAGTGTCCTTTACTACCACATCTGAAACACACAGTTTCAGACTTATATTGAGGCCTTTCTTGAACACCACTGATGACTGATTTTAACTTCTTTTGAGGTTGAGTCTGAGTTTGTTGTGGAGTATTACTATATTTATTTCCATGACCATGGCCAAAGAATTGACCTCTTCCACGTCCACGACCTCTACCTCTCCCACGTCCACGGCTATTATAATTTTTATATCTGGAATAATTTGTAGCATTTGCTTCTGGAAATGCTATTGAGCCAGTGGGACGGGACTGATGATTTTTCATCAAGAGTTCATTATTTTTCTCAGCTACCAGTAGGCATGAAATTAGTTCAGAATATTTTTTAAATCTCTGCATCCTGTATTGTTGTTGCAGTGTAACATTTGATGCATGAAATGTGGAGTAAGTTTTCTCCAGCATATCCTCATCTGTGACTGTTTGTCCACAGAATTTTAATTGTGATACTATTCTGAACATTGCAGAATTATAGTCACTCACTTTTTTGAAATCTTGAAAGCGTAAAGCTCTCCATTCATCAGTGACTACTGGTAGTATTACATCTCTTTGATGATCATATCTGTCTTTTAGATCCTTCCAAAGAACACTTGGATCTTTGACAGTCAAATATTCACATTTTAATCCTTCATCAAGATGACGACGGAGAAAAATTATAGACTTGGCCTTATCTTGCAATGAGGTGTTATTATTTTCTTTTATGGTATCAATTAACCCCATTGATTGAAGATGCATTTCTACATCTAGAATCCAAGACATATAATTTTTTCCCGTGATGTCAAGAGCAACGAACTCAAGCTTTGCTAGATTTGTCATTATGATAACTAATAAAAAAAAATATAACTCAATTAGAATTCATAAATTTGATGACTACTAAAAAAATCAAACATGATCAGAATTTACTAATTAATTATATCATGAATGAATATTGCAAGAAATAATAGTGGTACAAAAAATGATACAATAATACTTGAAATTATATCAAATAGAAAATCATCTTCCATATTAATTATTCCTAAAACAATTATAATAGTCATGATCAAAACACAAATATAAATATACCAAATCATGTTTACAATTTAGAGTAAAGAGAGAAAGAGAAAATGTATGAATTTGTGTGAATGAATAACATTTATAGCTCATCTATTTATAATGAAAAATATAGCCGTTTATTACCGTTATATTACCGTTGGTAATAAAAATATAGCCGTTAGAAATTTTTTTTTTTTTTTTTTTTTTAATATAATATATTGAGAAATAAATTGTATAAAGTAAAATCAATAAATAATGTTGATATAATTATTTATAGCAAGTGAATTAACATAACGATATGTATAAATATGGGGCAAAACCGTCCATTAATATAAAATGGGGTATAGCCTTCCATTAACATAAATAATAAAAAAAATAAATGTGCATAAATATAAATTGGTAGGAGGCATAGCCATCCATAAGGTTAGAACCATTTCTAGCAATATTTGCATCAATGGTGTAGTTAGTAAAACAAAATAAAAATAACAATTAATATAAAGTTAGATTGAAGAAATAAATATAAATATATAAATTAGTAGGAGGCATAGCCATCCATGATAATATATAATCAACTAATATATTCATAAATATTAAATATTAAGAAATATGTACCTTATTATTTTGATTGAGAGCTCCTCGTGCTGATAACGTGTTGTGAAATAAAGATTGAATTACTTATTTTGTTATAGAACTAAACTTGAATTTAGTAGTATTTAACTAGAAGAAAAATATTTTATAGTAGAATGATTTTGAAAGAATTTAGAAAGAGTTTGGAGAGAATTTAGAGAACTATAATATTGAAAGAATTTGGAGAGTAATCTATCTTTTCTTCTTCTTAATCTTCTCATTAATGAATTTCAATCCCTTTATATAGAGATTTTATTTTCACTATTTGAGTACTATTCTCTCACAAGCAATATATTGTTCATTCACAAGCAATATATTGTTCATTCACATTCATAATAAGATAGATATAATATATAAATATAAAATGTGTTTCAGTTGAAATATCCAATTGTTAACAGTAAAGGCAACGAAACAAATACTGATTTTTTTTTTGGAAGTGGGAAACAGTTTGCAGAACTAATTTGACAAGGATGGATTTTTCATTCTTCTGAAACACAATAATAAAAGTCATATCTTTATCATACAGGCATGATAAAAAGGATATAGCTTAGCTTATACATACCTTTCACTTTATTTTCTTTTTAGGTTACATTATCATTATCATTTCCATCAGTACATTGTTTTAAATTCATTGATCAATCAGCTTCAATGGTACCTTTTTTCCCCTTTTTCAAATGGTCGACCAATAATTTTTTTTTAAAAATATTTTAGGATGCAAAGGGAGCTTTTTTAGTTTTTCTTTTTCATTTCATGTTTTAAAATATTTAACCATTTGCACTTTGATTATTTTAGAGTGTGAATTAGATAAATTTTATATATTCATTTATATGTAGCCATCTTTTTTTAAGGAGGTAAAATTTTTTTATTATACAATTGTTGGAATTAATTGAAAAAAAATTGTTTTTGCTTAGGTTATATTTTAGGTTTGAGTCTCAATACATGCAATCACATTAAATTAATGGTTAAGAGATTTTTAATGTTTTTATGGTTTTATCTTAATTGAAATTAATTAGAATTAAAAAAAATTAATATTTATTTTGTATGCGTAAAATTTGACTGTAAAATCTTATTTAACTTTTCACTCTATGTGCCAATAATATTGTTAAGGGAGAGCTTTTGGCGATGACCAAATAATATCTACAATTAGATTTCAGGTGTTTTATAAGTTAATCAAATTTTTTTCTTAAAATTTGAGTTTCCTTCTCTTCTTTTTAAAATCAAATTAAATCCTATTCATAATTTATATATTTTATCAAAGTAGCAATTTTTAGTTGAGTTTATTATAACCATTTTAAAAGAAAGCAAAGTTGTTTAACACCAACGCTAAATATTCACCAATAAATCTATGCATGAACACTTTCAAAATTCATCTACATATAGCAGCCTTAATTTTCTTCCCCAGCCTTTTCGACCATATGTTATATGTTTGCCAGCCATATATATATATGTATAAATATTCTAAGGTCTTAATTAATAGCCAAAAAATTCCCCACATGCCTATAACCTTATCTAATTAATAAAATGGCTTAATTTGGTTTGATCTATCATATTATAACTTTTTTTTTATATGAAAATAAAATTGAACCCATTGCTACAATTTTCAATTCAATTGTATACTTATACACATAGCTGAACCAGAACAAACCTCCACCAAATCGCACCTTAGCTGCTAAAAAATATAATTATTATTTTTTATTAAAAAAAGGAACATAAAGATGGAACTCTTAATTTATAAGCACTGTAAATAAAATTATACCACTAAATTATTTATTTTTTTTTTTAAATTTAATTAAATTGCATTAACTCTTGGAAAATATCAACGTTATTATTCTAAATAAAACTCTACATAATTTCAGTGGAAAAAAAATATTAACCATTTGATTGAGGAAAACAATACACTGATGATGGGTGACAACTGACAGCTCAAATCATATATATGACCCAGTTAACCTAGTTCTTGTGGTGCTAATTGTGTCCACATTGAACTGGTTCAAACAAAAACAAGAAATGAGACAAGACAAATTAATGACCCATTTTAAAGATATCTAGTTCCTTCATATACCCTTTTTTAGCGCCCTCCAATATTCAATTAACACATGTTCTTCCACCACTCTTTGATTGCAATAAAACATTGCATAATTTAAGGGTGCAATTCATATTTCCTCTTTGTGGAAAAAAACATTATTTTAAATTTTTTAGGTAAAATTTTGAATTTGGCTCTTATATATGGAAAAAAAAAATGTGTTGAAAGATTTTGTTTTTAAATTCATTCCATTTAAATTTTAGAATAGTTAAAACTGTTAATACGAAAGTTCAATAAATATATATATAAAAAAAAAAATTCTCTTTACTAGGACATACATGCACATGCCTATTTATTTGACTCCTCTTGTGTCTATATACGCAAAGACTGAATTTCATTAATAAAGTAAGAATATATTTGGATCTAATATATTTATATATTGTTCTGGTTCTGGAAAAGGGCAACGGTGGAGTACTACACCAAAGATCAAAGTGAAACTGATGAGAATTTGATAGAAACAATTGCCAGATGATTGATGGATTGGGGATGACACTAAAGAGTTAGAATTTTTTATCCAAATTTGGTAGGGTACACAGTATCAAAGATAATATATTTATATATATATATTAAAAAAAGCTGAATTGTCACTTTTCTAATATTATTTATTCTTATGCAATGAGATAAATATTTACTGCTGAATATATTAAAAAGCAGCATGGGAAGAAGATTCTTGAGTCATATACTAGCTTTAATATTAAGTTTTATTTATTTATTGTAGAAGAACAAAGTGTGTGTAGGTAGTAGCAATGTATATGTTATTTTAAGAGTTAGTTTGCTTGTCAATACAATAACTGGGTAATAAAAGAAACATAAGGGTGTCTTAATTGGGAGCGAAAGTTAGATAATTCTGCCATTATTATACAAACTACTGAAAAAATTTTGTAGCAACAACTGCATATATTTATATAACATAAGGCAAGTTTCAGTAAAATAGAAAGGTCTATATATTTATTGTAAAGAAAGGATACTAATATAAAGAAAAGAAATAGAAAGTTGTTGAATCACCCCAAAAAAAAAGCTAATAAATATACATTTTTGAAATGATGATATATGATAATGGCATTATATTTATGATATATATTTTAAATATTTTACATTTTGTTAAATAAAAATAAAATATAAATTTATATATTATAATTTTTTTTATTTCAATTACCGTATTTAAATTTTTTAAATTTTAATTAATACAGTTCAATTTTAATATAATCATAAAAGTATTATAAATTTCTTAACAGTTAATCTGTGTATAAAATAACTCAAACTCTACACATAAAACAAATAAGAATTTGGTGGAAAAAATGTTTCCATATAATTATTTTAGAATCAAACTCATGATGATCCCTTCATTTTTCAAAGTAATTATGTGATTAGGAATTATGAATCATCACCTTCACCACATGCTGAAGTAAAATATATATTTTTTTGAAATGAAAGTGAAAAAAAAAAAAGAATCCAAATCCAAAGATCTCACATTTCTTATTATTTTCCTTTGTCAGAAACTAAAATTAGAGAAAGATTAAAGAATTAGTACAACGCTGTTTTTTTGTTCCACATTCCATGTGAAGAGAGCTGTCTCTCTCTTGCTTTATTATTACTATATAAACCACTTCTCAGACAACCTTTTTTTTCTTCACTCCTCTTGTGCTGTCGTCCTTTTCTCGCAAAAACAAAAAATAATTCTGGTTAAGAACCCAAGATTATGGGTTTTTATCGTTTCTTCTCCTTCTTTAAAAAACCCTTTTTCTTCTTCTTGTTTCTTTTGTTAGTATCCCTTTCTTGTTCTTGTTCTTGTTCTGCATTTGTAAAAGCTGATGATCAGAGTATTAACGGTACTGCTGAAACTAATTTCTTGATCAGTAGTAGTAGTTCAAGAAAATTATTAGCACCCACCAAATGCAATTGGTTTAAAGGAAAATGGGTTTTTGATTCTTCTTATCCTCTTTATAATCCTTCAACTTGTCCCTTCTTAACAAAAGAATTCAACTGCCAAGGAAATGGCCGTCCTGATCGTTCCTATCTCAAGTATAGGTGGCAGCCCTTCTACTGCAACCTACCCAGGTACTCTTAATTTACAGCTCTTACCACTCAGTGAAGCAAAAGCTTTTTGTAGCATATAAATGCAGTAATATGTTAGTTATGTTGTTGCAGGTTTAATGGGCTGTACTTTTTGGAGAAATGGAGAGGGAAGAAGATAATGTTTGTGGGTGATTCTATGAGTTTAAACCAATGGCAATCTTTCACATGTATGCTTCATTCTTGGGTACCTAATTCAAAGTACTCACTCATATGGAATAACGGGTTAGCTTCAGTCACGTTTGAGGCAAGTACATCTATATTTGTACAGTATATATTTGAAATTGAATTTTCTTTTCTTTGTACGAACCGAACACTTTTGGGATCGAACCTCAAACTGTTAACGTTTTAAAGAAATTATACCACTTAACTACTGGATTGTTTTGGATTTGATTTTAAACTGTGTACCAAACCAAACTATGTATAATCATTGCTTGGTTGTGGTGCATGCACGTCTTGTCCTTGTTTTTTGGGTTGCTGTATATAACTTTTTGTTTGATGACAGAAGGTAAAGGTTTTACTGCTTGAATTTAATTCTGCTCTGTTTTCAAATTCTATTTACAACTTGGCAAAGGGTTTTTTTTGATCCAATTTCGGTGCGATGAGTTTGAAAGTTTTGATGAGCATTTAAAAGTGGAGCGTGATTGGTGGTGGGATTCCTGTGACATGTTTAGTTTTGTTATTAATTTTGTGGTAATTATTAATTGAAGTTTCAAATTTTGTACGCACACCAAATCTTGTTTTAAAAAATAAAAAACTCTACCAGTATCCATAAAACTTATGTATTAAAAAATAAATTTTAAAAAAATTTTATTTAATTCAAATTTTAAAATAATTAAAATTTTAAATACAATACTTAAAAAAACTCTGAAATTTTGCCCTCAATCATGACATTGTTAGATCCGACCGAAAGTGCAAATTTTGTAGCTTTTTTTTTTCCGAAATAGTGCTGCATGTCCTCTCTATATGGGTTAGTAATTTTATGATAGAGCAGCTGTGATATAGATATAGGGTAAAAAGATAATTAATTAGTGTAAAAAATTGAATTGAATTTTTAAAATTTTCACATTTTTAAATAAATTTTAAATCATAAGAGAAATGTAATTTTTTTTCAATTATAAAGATGAAATCCCGTAAAAGAATATGATAAAAAAAATGAAACAATTAGATGTATAAGGTATGTTTTAGTGAGAGCTCATGATAGATTCATAATTCTATCTAGTACGAAAATTTCCATATAAAAAAATAAAATAAATAGCAATATAAATTCTTAGATGAGTTGAGTAGATAAGTCAAATTTCTTTGTTCCAAAGGGAAGTTTATTTCTTTTTCACAATTAAAAAGTGAATTCAGTTCCGATTTAATATTTTAATTGACAAGCCAATATAATACGGGAGAAAGGAAAAACTGTTTAATAGAACCCAATTCTTTTTATTTATAATTGGGAAATAAGTTGTGAGATTTACATTTAGCAAATTGTATGTATACATGTTGCTTTTGCTAAAAACAACACATTAGAGTAAAGAACATTATGTTTATATATTTATATACAATAATTACTTCACCAATTGTGCATAAAACATGTTTCAATCAGCAATAGCTTTCAAGCATAATTAATCATAATAAATGGGGAATTGGCAATGCATGATTTTCCTTTGTCAATGTCCTCACCGCTGCCATTTTCTACCAAACAAAATTCATAGCACACGCAACCATTTACAAAAACAACATAACTCATAAATACTCCTTTGTCTTTATTTTCTTACTATTGCATTTAACTTCATCTAACAAAAACAATTCATATATATCTTAAATCTTTTATATATAAAAAAATAAATATTAAAAGATTTTACTCTTTTATACTTTAACTTTAAAATGATTAAAATTCATTTAATTACTGAATGTTGAAGACATCAACTATATATCTTTTTAATATATAAAAATATTTATCACCGGTGATACTCAATCTAGTAAACATTTTTTGAGAATTCGAATTTAATTTTTTTTCACTTTTTAGTTTGTAATAGTAAAAAAAAAAATATTTATAAATTTAATAAGGTTCACGCTTAGTGCTTAAAATTTATAAATACAATTAACTTATTTTTTTTAATAAAAATTAACTCATTTTTGCACTATGAAGTTCTTGGATTTGGATGAATTGCACATTTTTACCCTTTATTTTCTTTAATTTCTCATTTATTTTGCTTATGTTTTATCTAATTTCCTTGGCAATTCTAAAAGGACCACTTATTGCATATCAATGAGAACAAAGAGTTCTTTTCTTGTATGGCAATTTTTACATTGGAACAGTGTGCAAGTAGCATATGCACTAGATTTGGACCATCTAAAATATTCTTGGTAACACAAACATTATGTTAAATATACGAAGGGACAATTAAATTGATTATTATTTGCAAAAAAAAAAAAAAAAATCATAATTTTTTTATGTCATTTTAAAACTTTGCTGAACAGGTTGCTCAGGATTAGCCTAGCTTCAATAATCACCTTCGTTTTGTATGTGTCATGGGAACATTGAAGTAAAATTTAAACAATATTTGTATCTTTTATATCAAATAAGATTTTAATCTATTTGAAAACGTATTAATTTGACAGTTAAATTTCGAAATATATATTTGAAACATTATATATTTAATTGTTAAAAATATGATATATTTATATATTATGAATTAAGTAGTCTTACGTAATAATTAAAAAAAAAAAGTAATTTTAAATTTTTTAATATGATATGATATGTATTTGCTTTCATGCAAACAGGACTATGGAGTTTCGATATTCTTGCATCGAACACCATTTCTAGTTGACATAGTTAATGATAAGAGAGGAAGAATTTTGAAGCTTGACTCAATATATGGTGGCAAGGCATGGCTAGGGATGGACATGTTGATCTTTAACACTTGGCATTGGTGGACTCACACGGGAAGAACACAACCGTATGATTCATATATATATTTTTTTCAATTGATGAGAATCCGATTTCAAATGATATCAGATATCTGATAATACCTTAATTATCAGACCGACCACTGTTTCTATATATAATAAAGCCTAAGATTTGAGTGATAAAATGATAATGGTATTGTTTTAATTAATTGCAGATGGGACTATATGCAAGAAGCAAATAAATTGTACAAAGACATGAACCGTCTGGTCGCATTTTATAAAGGACTAACCACTTGGGCTAGATGGGTCAACCGAAATATTGATCCATTCAAAACCAAAGTCTTCTTCCAAGGCATTTCTCCCACTCACTATGAGTAAGTCAACAGGCTTCTTCATCGCCCTCTCAATTACTCTTATTTTATTTAAGGTCACGAATGTTTGTTGTCAGTATTAACAGGAGAGAAAAAATTTAATTCTGGCATTATTAAGAATTAAATTATTGAATTTAGAATTTAAAGATCCCATGACATTAAGGTTTGACTAACTGATCTAAGCCTCATTGGCTATTTTATTGCTAATTAATCACAAATTCAAGGCATTTTTTTCTTATTTTTTGAAGTGTATAATTTTGTTTGTTTGTTTGTTTATAGGGGCAAGGATTGGAATGAACCAACAAGGTCATGCCCAGCAGAGACACAGCCATATTTTGGGATAAGGTACCCAGCAGGGACACCAATGGCATGGGTTGTTGTGAACAAAGTACTGAGCAGAATAAAGAAACCAGTGTACTTACTAGATGTGACTACCCTTTCACAGTACAGAAAAGATGCTCACCCATCAGCTTATGGCAATGATCATGCCACAGATTGTAGCCATTGGTGTCTCCCTGGATTGCCTGATGCTTGGAACCAGCTTTTATATGCAGCTCTCTTTAGTTAACTTCTTTAGTTTCCAGGATTTACTCATAATCTTGTAAGGCAGGTGATTTTTTTTAGAAAGGTCATTATTTGGATGACAGAATTTTTTTTTTTAAATTATTTATTTACCATTTTTCATGTTAAAATGGGCAATAATGGGGATGATGGTGAGGGTGAGGTGAGGGTGAGGGTGATGATTTTAGGTGTAAATTTTTTTAGATTGTTTTCTTTGGCAATGAAATTGCCATGAATTGGATGAAACACCCTCTAAACAGGTGAAAAGCTCATTGAGTTTGGAGATTATTCATTTTTATGCAAATATATATATATATATATATATAGGATTTACCAACAACTTTTGAGATTGGTTGGCAGCAAGTCATTTTTATTTAAATTTTAAATTCAAGTTATAATATATGTAGTGATATTAAATTTATTATTGAAAGACTTTTACTGTCATTCTGGTTATATTCGAATCAAATTAAATTAATTAGAATTCAATAGATTTTAATGTAAAAATCTAAATTTTCATGAATTAAATTAAGAAATTAAAATTTGAGATATGCAATATTGATAATTATTTTTATTATATATTATTATATTAAAAATTTTGATATTTAATCTTAGTAAAATTTAATTTAATTTAATTTTTTGGGGTTAAATATTATTAATTTAACTTTAGTATTTATTTGAAGTATTTGAACACCATTTATTGTATTGTATGATTAAAAATTATTGAAAATAATAATGTTGTTTGATATATTACATTATTATGTTTGATATATTACATTATTATGTCTTTATTGCAAAAAAAAAAAAAAAAAAAAAAAAAAAAAATTCCATTTTCCTGTCTTTTCTTTCCTCTTCTTTATTTATTTCCTTTCTTTCCTCTTCTTTCTTTATTTCTTTATTTCCTTTCTTTCCTTATTTCTTTTCTTCTTTAGCATGAAACAGCAAGCAGCATCACCACCATCATCATCAGCTGCCATCTGCCACCACTCCAACCTATCACGTCACCACTAGCAGAAGCCCTCGCCACCGCCAACAGTTGCGGCAGCCATCGGAAATCACCACTTTTCCTCCCTCCTTTGTTTTATTTTCGATGTCGAAATTGGGAGGGCAAACCGATGACATTCCAATGAGTTTTTCTAGCCATTCTTGGGCTTGAATCGAAGCTCTCGACATGAGCTTCGATAATTCTTCATCAATTTCGAAAAATTTAATCGATAACAACTCCAATTTCATAAAATTTAAATTTGAGAATTTTTATTAATTATGAAATTGAAGCTTAATTTGATTTTATTTGATGTTTGTTCTTTAGGACTAATTATTTTATACATTGTAAAGTTTCCAAAAATTATTCTTTTAACATTTAAGGATTTTTTGAATTTTCAGGGTCTTGGGTTACTGCTCATGATACTATTCCTAAGTCAGAAGATTTTTATATTTTTAATAAATTCTACTAGTTATTTTATGCAAGTTTTGTTAAGGAGGTTTATTAAAATTGTGTACCAAATTTTTATTACAAAATTTTGAATATTTATGTCAAAAATGAATTTTTGAGAAAATTAGTATAAATTGATAAATTTTATATTTTAATTGAAATTATGATGTTTTGGATAATTTTTGAGTAATAAATAATATCAAAATAATTTTTATGAATTAATTTCTATTTTTAGCTTATTATTAGTAATTATCGGAATAATGTCCGAATAAAATAGTATTTATGATTTTATGAGTTAAAAGAATTTTTGGTTGCTTAATTATATAATTGAATAATTTAATTAATTTTCGGTAACCGAATGCTATTAAATTTCAAAAATTTGAATAAGTACCTTTATAGTAAAAATTGATTTTAATATGAATTTTATTAATTATTTTATAAATAAATGTCTTTTATGCTTTATTTGTGTGAATAAATTAATTTTGCTATTTAAGTGGAATCTTATTGATTTATTTGGTGATTTGTGAAATTGGTTCTCTTTTGGGCATAAGTTTAGTTCGAGGCATAACTCGAGATTTGAAGTTATTGCGGTTATTTGAAGTATTTTTCTGTGCAAAGTTGGCTATACTTTTATAGAGAGATATCCATTTTACAAAGGAGATTCTGCTGAATTTTCAGTAAATTTCTTGTAAAACATGATATCGGATCGATTTTAATAAAGTCGTATTTTAATCCAGTCTTTTCGTAGAAATTTAGAATTTATAGGAATTCTATTTTTAATTTCCTTCTATTTATTTCTTTTTTTTTAGCCACGCCTCCAGTTGAGTCGACAGATCGAAGTCGAGCAAGACTGCGCAGAGGAGCGCGTTCAACCTGTAAGTTAATAATTAAACTATGTATATATATATATATATATATATATATATATATATATATATATATATATATATATATATATATATTAAATTCTACTATTATTGCTATCATTATATTAGCATGTTTATGTTAAATTTTCACATGATTAGTTAGTTTTATTTCTATTTAACCTTATTGTAATTTTCTTTGTTTTATTTATATTTACTTATTTTAAAATAAACTATGGTAGAACGGACTACCTGATGGGTTTCATCAAAACTATGTGCACACTGGTAGAATTGAGAGTGAGTGTTGAAAGTTTGTGACTCGGTGATACTTTGCTCTCGGGAACCACCAGTTAAATATTGGTTTAAGTGAATTGACTGTGGCTGGTAGGTCAAATCGACAGTCTTTGGGTTATAAGAGAGCCGAAAGGCTATTAGATTTATGCATTAGGATTCTACTTATTTTTCTTATAAAAATGATTTAAGGAAATTTATTGTATTTTATAATGTATTTTATAATTTTATATACTTTATTTTGGTAAAAGAAAATTTTGATAAAATTAAATAGTTTAAATTCTAAATTCCTTATTTTCATGAATATATTTTCAAGGAGATTTTTATACTATATACATTTCTTTTATTAACTTACTCAGTGAGGTCTGACTCACCTTAATTATTTTTCAAGAACTCAGGAGTCACCTGTCGATCAGCCTACTTTACGTCGGGTTTTTTCTTCTCCGGCTATATTATATAGATTTATTTGAGGTGCATTATCCTTATGTATGTATTTTAAATCTAAAACATCGCAGTAGTAGAAATGGTTAAATATTATGTTGTATTTTATGAATTGACGTATGTATAAAAATCAGTACTAAAGATTATTATTATATTTTATCTAAGTTTTTTTTGGATTTTAATTCATTTGTGTTTTTTATATTTATTTAAATTATTTCATTTTATTATTGTTTATATTTTATTGCAATTTTCGTTAAGGCTTACTGTAGGTTTCAGGTACTTTATATATTTCTATTCCCTAGTGTCAATCACGTGCCCCATGTGGGTTCAGGTCATGACAAAGTTGGTATTAGAGTTTTGGCTCATTTCGTATGTGTTTTTAGTTGTAAATGTCTGTTTTTTGTAAACTACTATGATAATAGGTTGATAATTTTCACTTGTTGTCTTCCTTGTTCTTGCATTATGTGCTTATCTAGTACTTTTGTCTTGTCCTGAATTCGTTTATATCTCTTTTTAGAATAAGGCGAGCATGAACTGCTCCTGCTGTGGAAGTAGCCTTTAATAAGAATGACGATGAGCAATCTGTTTAGGATAAGATTATTCCTTTTGCTCTTCTACGTAGAGGTAGAGGAAGAGGCAAGGGTAGAGTTAAAGCAACAATAGCTCAGAGGTAGGAACAACCATAGGTAGAGCCTAAAGTTCCAGCAGGGGATCCTACAACCTTTGTAATGGGTATGGCAGGAATTAAGCAAGGCTTGGTAGCTCTTAACCAAGCAATGCCTATTGTACAATAAATGCTTTAGCAGAGGACTTAGGGGATGACAAATGATGATGTTGCCCTACTGTACTCTAGAGTCGGGCAACTTTCTTTTAATGGTACAACAGATGCTTTGAATTTCATAAATATTATCAAGGCCAGAACTAGGACAGGATACTTTGACTACCAGCAGATTATGATAGTGGAGTTATCTGTGTCAACAGCATCTCAGGGCTAGTTCATGTAGTCCATCCAACCTTACATGACTGCGATGACTTGGTTGGATTTTATGGAGAGATTTATAAGATTTTTATACCCAACATCGATGAGAAAGAACTACAAATGGCAGTTGCTGAACATTGTCCAAGGAGATCAGTCAGTTGGAGACTATACTCGAGAGTTCTTCAGACTGTCACGTTATACTGTGGATGTGATGTAGGAAAAAATAAGAGTAGTGGAGCTTTATGTGATTGGGTTAGGCCCCATTTATTTTGGCATTCAGATAGCTTGAGAGTGTGGTTGAGGAGGCCAGATAGCTTGAGCGGAGTCATATCCGACATGGCATTATACTGGATCCTTACAAGAGTGGCAGTTAGCATATCAACTCAAGGGGTTCAACAACCTATTTTTTAGATAGGCAGCACGACTACTTAACCAAGGGGTACTTCTCAACAAAGCAGATAGTTTATAGCACATCGGATTGGCAGACATAGTTATGATCAAAGTTGTAGGAGTCATAGGACTACTATATTTGATGTTGGTGCTAGTAGCAGCAGTAGTGGTCAGAGCTCCGGACATGGTAGTTCATGATCTTGGGCTAGTGCATGTGCCATTTGTGGGAGAGTGCATCAGGGTCCGTGTCACTTAATGCCTTGAGCTTACTTTCAGTGGTGAACAGTTTGGGCATTTCACTAGGGATTATCCTAATTATGGATTCCAGCCATCATATGTTCAGGGATCTTCTTCATCAACTGCTCAGTTGTATCCACAGGTGCATTAGCAATATCAAATACCTATGTATACTTAGCAGTGATCGACTCAGTATTTGAACCAGTAGGGCAGAGGTTATGGAGGTAGAGCTGGAGGTAGAGGATATACACAACCATCCATTTCATAGTAGGCAGGTCATGGTCAGGCTAGAGTCTTCACCTTGACTCCTCAGGATGCTTTGGCATCCAATGTAGTTATGGCAGGTATTCTCCCAGTATGCTATTTTGAGGCTAGAGTCTTGTTTGATCCAGGTGCTTTACACTCTTTTGTATCTCCCACGTTTGCTTTTAGAATAACATGTCAACATTCCAAGATATTGATTCCCTTATCTGTAGTGACTCTACTTAGTGATGAGTTAGAGATAGATGTGTTCTTTTCATTTTGTCTAGTGTTAGTAGAGGATAGAGAGTTGCTCACAGATTTGGTTTTGCTTGATGTGATTGATTTTGATGTAATTCTGAGGATGGATGAGTTAGCACATTATTATGCCAAGGTTGACTGTTAAGAGAAGGAGGTAATTTTTAGAATTCCATCTGATGAGGAATTCCAATTCAGAGGTGACAAGAGTTTAATGCATAAAAATATTATTTTTGTGATCATAGCTAGGAAGATGCTTATAAGATGTTGTCAAGGCTATTTAGTTATGGTTAGAGATATACAAGTAGATAGTGGGGCAGTTGAAAGGGTGCCAGTGGGTGTGTGAGTTTTCAAATGTTTTTCATGAAGAATTTCCAGTGGTGTGTGAGTTTTCAAATGTTTTTCATGAAGAATTTCCAGGTTTGCCACCTGATAGGGAGATAGAATTCTTCATCGATATAGTGCTTGGTACAAATCTTATCTTTTATACCACTATATAGAATGGCGCTTGCAGAGTTAAAAGAGCTAAGAAAGCAGTTATAAGAATTACTCGAGAAAGGTTTCATTCGGCCTAATACATCTCCTGTGGTGGGTCCTGTGTTGTTCGTGATGAGAAGGATGGTAGTCTTCGACTCTATATCGACTACAGATAATTAAATAAGGTTACCATCGAAGAACAAGTATCTACTCCTGAGGATTGATGACTTGTTCGATCAACTACAAACGAGCCCAGTGTTTCTCTAAGATTGACTTAAGGTCCGAGTATCATTAATTAAGGATTAGAGGTAGAGATGTATCTAAGACTGCATTTCAGACAAAGTATGGCCATTATGAATTTTTGGTGATGTCCTTTGGGTTTTAGCAACCCACGACACTATTTAGGCTCAGGGCCTTAGAGAACACACTAACCACTGTCACAAAGACATGGCGTAGAGATGAGGAGATCACCAACTAGGGTAATAACTGGGATAAATCGAAAAGGTCGTACTCGATTCCCTAAAAGGAAAGCTAGCACTACAACTAGGAGATTCTGGATATGGAATAGTAACTTCTCTTAGTCTCCTGTTCATTTAGAATAATTTTATAATGATTATTTCATCCTCTAATTACATGCAATTTTATTAAACCCTATTTGACATCCATCTAACTCTAGGCCTTTAGTAATAAAATTACATATAAAAAATGCATTCAAGTTCGCGTTGTCCCTAAGTCTAAACTATGTTAATTTTATTAAAAAAGTTAGCTAGATTTACAAGTGAGAAAGAGACTAAAAGTGAGCCTACATTTTTAATTAAGAGCTTAGATGTATTTATTTTAGTTTGTCTACAGGAATAGGCTTAAGTCTATTCAATTTTGAAGAAAAATTAAATTAGTAGGCCTAAGTCTAATTTGATTTTATTTTAAGTGAAATGTGAGCCTAAAGTCTATTTATTTCAAAGAAATGAATTTAAGTGGGCTGAGTTAAATCTAAACAATTTTTAATTAACTAAGTGGGCCTAATTAATTTAATTAATTTAAAACCCTAAGTCATTTTTAACCTATTTATTAAGTGGGTTAGACCTAAGCGTGGGCCTGGGGCCCAAAATAATATTAAAAAAAAGTCCAGAAAACATAAAAAAAACATAGCAAAATCAAATAAAAACACATTCACATATGATTTCTAAAAAAACCTAATTTATTTACATACAAACCCTAATTAACTAAAGCCGCCATTAATTTTATAAAAGATTACTGAGTGAACCTAGTTTTACTATTATTTTTAAAGTGGAGAGAATTAAATCTTTCACTATTCCCACTACTGGGGCTATTACAAACTACATAGAAAATTAATATTTAACAATTATACGGCCATGAATTAAAATAACTACACATAACACCAAAATGAAAAATAAAGATAAAACCCTAAATTCTACTGGAAAACAACACAGGTTCTTCCATGGCATGCCATGGACCTTTTGTTTAGTTTAAATGTAAGCAGCATCCCCTCCTCAATTTGTATTCGCACATCAAAATAAAAACACAAAAATAATCAGGATTAGTAATGAAATTGAATAATAAAAACAATAACGAAATAAAATAAAAATCCCCAAAAGAAAAGAATAGAAAAGAATAAATTAAAAAACACTGATGATTTTAAATGCTGTGTAATGCCCTTGAGATAACCCCTCAGATTGATTATCACCGTTAAAATTGACTCAGTATTGATTTGATTCTGGATTGGGATTTGATTGTATAACCCTCTTCTCTCTTTCACAGTCTCTCTTTTTCTTCTCTTATCTTTTTTAGTTTGTGTGTGTGAGTCTTTTTGTCTCTCTGTGTTTATGTAAAACTCTATATCTCTCTGAATCTCTCTAAAAGAAAAAAAATTTTTTACGCACGCATGTAGACTTTGCTTTTAATGCAGAGTCCTACCTGCGTACTGACTTCCTCCTTTGAAGGAACCAAACTCATTTCCTCAAAACAGGCTGATAAGATAAGAATTTAATTTTTGAAAATTATGTGCTTTGAATGCGTCAAAATCTTTTTCAGATAAAAATAATAATAAAATTCAATTTTTAACCAATCAAAACATTGAAATATAGACAAAAAAAATGAAAAAATACCGTGAAAAATTAAAAAAATAAGACTTTATGAGGCAGAATTGTGCAATGGCCGATCGACAATGTCTAATGCCGATTAGCATTACACTAATGCCGGTCGGCCAGCATTAAATGCCAACCCTTTTTTTTTACTTTTAATTACCAAAAAACCCCTGAAAAATTAACTTATTTGTAATCAAATCCTAAAAAATATTGCAATTTAGTCCCTAAAGTCTAGAAAATCGACAACCATGTTCAATTTTTGAATAAATTTCATCATAGGGGGCTTACGTCGCAATTGTGCACAATCGCATCCCGAAATTAGGTGGTTACAAATACCCCGTAAGCCTTTATGGACTTGATGAACAGGGTGTTTTAGGCCATTCTTGGACTGATTTATGATTGTGTTTATTGATGATATTCTAGTATACTCCATGAGTAAGGCAAAACATGCAATGGCATTTAAGATTGGTGCTTCAGACTCTGAGAGAGCACCAACTATATGCCAAGTTTTCAAAGTATGAATTCTGGTTGGCTCAAGTAGCATTCTTAGGCCATGTGGTATCCAGAGATGGCACACAAGTGGACCCCAACAAAATATAGAAGCTATTATAGAGTGGCCCCAGACCCACATCAGTCACTAAAGTGAGGAGTTTTCTGGGTTTAACTTGCTATAACAAGAGATTTATGAAGGATTTCTCCAAGATTGTTGCACCTTTGATAAGGCTGAACTAAAAAAATGCTAAATTTATGTGAACAGACAAATATGAGGAGCACTTTCAGTTGCTTAAGGATTTATTGACTTTGGCTTTAGTGTTGACTTTGCCTTCTGGGAATGAAGGTTATATGGTGTATTATGATGCTTTCTAAGTAGGATTGGGTTATGTGTTAATGTAGAATGGGAAGAGTGGTTGCTTATGCTTTGAGGCAGTTGAAGAAGCACGAGAAAAATTATCTACTCATCGACTTAGAAATGGTAGTAGTAGTGTTTGCATTAAATATTGGAGGCATTACCTGTATGGTGTGACTTGTGAAGTATACACCAACCATAAGAGCTTGAAGTATATATCCAGCAGAGGGATCTGAATCTAAGGTAGAGGGGATGGATGAAACTTCTAAAGGGACTATGATTATTCTATTCTGTACCATCCAGGCAAGGTAAATGTAGTTATTGATGCCTTGAGCAGAAAGTCAGCAGGCAGCCTTACACACATTAGTACTGAGAGGAGACCAATTGTTAGGGAGATGCATCAGTTGATTGACCAAGGGATTACAGTTAAAGGTGACTAAGAAATCCATCCTTGCTCAGTTCAGGGTATGGTCAGTGTACTTGGATTGAGTTAAGGTAGCATAGAGAAGGGACCCATAGTTGCAGAAGATCATGTTTGAAGTGCAACAAGGTAGGTCCATTGGATTTGTGATTGGATAATGAGGATGTGTTGTATTTAGTACTCGATTATATGTGCTAGATGGGATGAGCTAAGAAAAGAAATCATGGAAAAGGCTATTTTTCTTCTTACAGTGTTCATGCCAGGCTCTATTAAGATGTATCGTGACTTAAAGGATACATATTAGTGAATGGAATGAAAAAGGATATAGCAGAATTCGTATCTAAGTGCCTCACTTGTCAACAGGTGAGCTAGAGCATCAGAGGCCTGCAGGGTTAATACTGCCATTGCCTATCACAAAGTGGAAATGAGATATGATTGCTATGGATTTATGACTAAATTGCCTCGTACTACTGGTGGTTATAATGTTGTTTAGGTGATAGTTGACAGACTGACTAAGAAAACACACTTTTTGCCAATCAAGAAGACATAGTCTATTGATAGATTAGAAAGGTTGTATGTCAATATAATTGTTTTTCTTCATGGGTTACCAGTGAGCATTGTGTCTGACAGAGGAGCTACATTCACCTCAGTCTTTGGCAAGAGTTGCATAAGGCATTAGGTACTATACTTGATTTCAACACAATATTTCATCCACAGAAAGATGGGTTAGTCAGAAAGGACCATTCAAACCCTTAAGGATATATTGAGGATGTGTGTGATCGACTTTGGTGGTGAGTGGGACATACATTTATCATGATAGAATTTGCATATAACAACAATTATCATGCAAATATTGAGATGGTTCCGTATGAAGCATTGTATGGTAGAAGTGTAGATTACCATTATGTTGGGAAGTTGGGGAGAGATAGCTTATAGGTCCATAATTAGTGCAAATTACTTCTGAGAAGGTTCCCATCATTCAGCAACGCTTGAGGATAGCCTTTAGCAGACTCGAAGAGGAGAATGTGTCCTTTTCCATTGGAGACATGGTGTTTCTGAAGGTGTATCCAATGAAGGGGGTTATGAGATTTGATAAGAAAGGTAAATTAGTCCCAAGGTACATTGGGTCATTTGAGATACGTTCGAGATTTGGAGAGGTGGCTACAGATGGTGTTGCCACCTGAATTATCTCAGATTCACCCGGTATTTCATATTTCCATGCTAAGGAAATATATTTCTGATCCTTTCACATTCTTTAGCCTCAGACAGTGGAGTTCAGTGAAGATCTGCCATATGAGGAATATCCTGTGACGATTGTGGATCGCCAAGTTCGTTAGCTTTGCACTAAGGAGATCTCGATGGTGAAGGTGTTGTAGAGCAACCACACAGCAGAGGACTGTACATGGGAGATGGAGGCAGCGATGCGGGTGCCTTATCCCTATCTTTTCCCATTAAGATTATGTGTTTTTATTTATTGAAAATTTGAGGATGAATTTTTTTAGGAAGGGAGACTGTAAAGACCTAAATTTTCATGAATTAAACTAAGAAATTAAAATTCGAGATATGTAGTGCTTAATAATTATTTTTATTCTATATTATTATATTAAAAATTTTGGTATTTAATTTTAGTGGAATTTAATTTAACTTTTTGGGTTAAATGTTATTAATTTAACTTTAGTATTTATTTGAAGTATTTGAGCACAATTTATTGTATTGTGGTTAAAAATAATTGGAAATAGTGTTGTTGTTGATATATTATATTATTATGTCTTTATTGTAAAAAAAAAAAAATTCCCTTTTCTTTTCTTTTCTTTCCTAGCTTTCCTTCTTTCTTTTCTTTTTTAGCGTGAAACAGCAAGTAGCACCGCCACCATCACCGTTAGTTGCCATCCAATGCCATTCCAGCCCGTCATGCCACCACCAGCAGCTGCTGCAGCCACTGGAAACTGCCACATTTCCTCCCTCCTTCGTTTCTTTTTGGTGTCAGAATTGGGAGGGCAAATTGCCGACATTCCAACGAATTTTTCCAGCCGTTCTTGGGTTTGAATCGAAGCTCTCGACCTAGGCTTCGATAATGCTCGATCAATTTCGAGAAATTTAACTCGTAACAACTTCAATTTCATAAAATTTAAATTTAGGATTTTTTTATTAAATCATGAAATTGAAGCTTATATATATATATATATATATATATATATATATATATATATATATATATATATATATATATATATATTGATTTTGATAAATAGGAGAATTTATTTAAGAATTATATTATTATAAAAATATCTATTTAAATTAAATTCTCATATTATTGTTATTGTTATATTAGCATGGTTATGTTAAATGTTTACATGATTAGTTAGTTTTATTTCTATTTTACCTTATTGTACTCTTACTTATTTTATTTACATTTATTTATTTTAAAATAAACTATGGTAGAATGAGCTACTTGATGGATTTCATTAGAAACGTATGCATACTGATAGAATTAAGAGTGAGTGTTGAAAGTTTGTGGCTCGATGGTGTTTTGCTCTCGGACATGATTTATATATATATATATATATATATATATATATATATATATATATATATATATATATATATATATTACTGGGGCTGGTAGCTTAGTAATATTTTGCTCTCAGGAACTGCTAGTAAATATCGATTTAAGTGAATTGACTGTGGCTGGTAGCTCGGTTGATGTTTTGCTCTTGAAAATCGGTAGTCTTTTAATTATAAGAGAGCCAAAAGGCTATTAGATTTATGGATTAGGATTCTGTCACGACCCAAAACAGGGGGCTATGACCTGCGCTAGGGAATAGAAATTCTTTTGAATCTAGAACCCATAGCAAGTCTTGAAAATAAAAGCATGCAATAAAATAAAATAAATAAATTATTATTCAGTGAAAATTAAATCTCATAAAATCACATCTTATATGTAAATAAAATCTTTAAGTACAAATTTTCAGTGTAACACTCTGAAATTTAAATCTTATACAATTATAATAGCAAATACAACTCACGACAGATTTAAATACAACCACTACTGCAGTGTCTAGAGTACAAAATGAAACTCAAGTAAGTGATTTATATAATAAAGCTAGAGCGGAAGAAATCCGACGGATAGGTCAACTGTTGAGGTCTGAAGATGAAGACTCTCCTGAAAAATATCAACAGAGGGGAGTCAGACCTCACTGAGTAAATTATTATAATATATATACATGCATAGCTAAATGTCAAATGCAGACACTCAATAATATATATAGTAACTATATATATAGGCAATTACACACAGATGCAAAGGAAATTATTTTTATAATGAAAATCATCAGTTTATGAAGGATCAAATAGAACCCTATATTTTTGCAACCTCAAATATCAATAGAACTCACTCTAGCCATACAGGCCCGCTTAGTTCCAAATAATTCACTTAGTTCAACCGGACAGTAGATTGGCCCTGAGACACTAAGTCAACCGAGTTCTAATAATCTGACTGTCAGTGTGATTGACCCCAAGACACTTGGTCAACCGAGCTCAGACAATCACACCTTCAATCACATCAATCTCAATCATATCAATCATGTCATATTTCCTTAAATAAGTTAGTAATTAACTCTACAATCTATCGCACTGGTACATATTCGGTCTTAGTGCTGCTCACTAGGAAGCACGTTTTATCGATATCCTTCATTTATATTAAAACATACATTCAAGAAAATAAATGATGCATAATGATATTTAAAATAAACAAATATACCATATATATACTAGAAATATACCTAAAATAAACTAAGTATATTTCAGGTATATATACATATAATCAACTTAAATAAATCACAAAACATATTAAATTCAACTAATAATATATTTATAAACAAGCCATATTTAATTGAAAAAGGAAAACATTCATTTATTTTATAATATACCAAAATATACTAAAAGTATACTTAAAATATACTTAAACATTCAAATAGGCAATTATACAAAAATTTATATTTAAAACATAGAAGACTAAGTCATGCAACCTAAGCAATGCATATACATTATAATAACTCACATTTGTGCGCTTCACGAGACGAATCCGACGGGCCTAGTCCACTAGGACTCAGTCTCGGCGCAACTAACAAATAAATGATAACATGAAATTAGAATAAATCTAACTTAAAGAGAATAAAAATTTGACTGAATGTCACGTTTTACGAGAATTTTATCTAAAATTCGGCAGAACCTCCTCTGTAAAACAGACATCTCTCTACTTAAAAAAGTAGAGCCGGTCCTGCAAGAAAATATACTTCAAATACAATTCTCAAAATATTCTCACAACCCTCGGTCGGGATCCCAAACTGTAAATTCCACCGATCGAGATCCACAATTCACAAGAAAATACACAAAATATATTAAAATTCTATAAATACTGAAAATGCCCTTTAAGTACCAAAATATAGCAATTTAAATATTTAAACATTAAAAATAATTATTTCACTGATATTTACTTAAAAACCCTAATATTAATATAATATTATAAAAAATCGATATTTCACGGTAAATATACCAATATTAATGAAAATTCGTTTTATAAATCTAAATTATTTAATTAGGCCAAAAACATACTAAAAATTACTAAAAACCCATTTATTAACAAAAATAGTATATTATATATAATTTGAAAATAATTTTCAAAAAATAGTATTAATTAGTTAAAAATATTAAATAATTTGTAAAAATCATTTTTATACCTCAAATAATTATTAAAACCAATTAAACTTAATATTTAACTATAGTTACTACCAAATTACTAAAATACCCCTAGTATATAAAAATTCACATAATATACTATAAATACTCAAAAATTCAATAAAAATTATATAATTACTCTAAAATTATTTTCTCAACATATAATTCAATAAAATCAACAATTACACTTAATTAACCAATTAATTTTAACAAAATACATATATAACATATATTTCCAAAATTGACATAAACTAAATAAAATTATAATAATTACAAAAAAATCACAAAAATTATAAATTAACTTATAAAATTAATTTCAACCCCCAAAAACACTAAAAATCACAATTTTATAATTTATTTAATTAATTTACGAAAATTAGAAAATAATAATAAAATAATAAAAATTCACAAAAATCAAAATAAATTCCAAAAATTACACAAAAATTCCAGGGTGTAGATTAAGCTAAGGGGAACATTATTTGTGAAGGAATTAAGGTTGAATCTCAAAAAATGAAGTTCAAAAAAATCAGGAACCAAAAATGGCCGAAGTTGAAAACTAGCTTAAAATCTTACCAAATCGAGTTTTTGTGAAAAAGGAAGTTTGGAATCATTCTCTAGGGAGTCTAAGGAGTCTAATGGCACCATAATCACCGAGTTTGGTGGCCGGAAAGATGGTGAACGGAGAAGAAGGTGATTTTCGGCCAAAATGGGTTCCTTAAGCTACTGCCGGCGCTGGAGAAGACAACAGGGGCGGCGGAGCTACTGGCTAAAGGGGCGGTCAACAGTGGATGGGCTGGAGGCACTCTTAACGGAGTGGAACGGATGGTGATGGTGGGGGTGGCTCGGTTTCGGGGAGAGAGGAAGAAGAAGATGGTTTTTTTTTCTTTTTTTTTGGTATATATATATATATAACTCAAATAAAATACAATATATATATACATAATAATAATATAATTTATACACAATTAGTCATTAACCCTAATAATATTCATGCATGCAAAATAATGTATTTCATTAAAATAGTAATATTAAAATATTAATGCTTTAAGTTAAAAATTTATCAAAACACTATTTGCCGAAATAAAAATAATTTAAAGACATGTTTACGTAAAATGTATTAATTAAACATAAAATAATAACGATACTAATTCATAAATATTAAAATAATCAATTATAATTTTAAAATTATTAACACTGCATATCCTATTTTGTATTAAAATAATTTAAAAACTTAGATTATAACAGGTTTTACCTAGTTTTTTTGTAAAAATGATTTAAGAAAGTTTATTATATTTTATAAAGTATTTTATGATTTTAAATATTTTATTTTGGTAAAAGAAGATTTTGATAAAATTAAATAGTTTAAATTCTAATTTATAAATTCCTTATTTTCATGAATATATTTTCAAAGAGATTTTTATACTATATACATTTTTTTTATTAACTTACTCAGTGAGATCTAATTTCCCACAATTATCGCTGGGTTTTTCTTCTCCGACTATATTATGTAGGTTTATTTGAAATGTATTATTTTTATGTATGTATTTTAAATCTAGAACATTACTATAGTAGAAATAATTAAATATTATTTTGTATTTTGTGAATTGACGTATGTATAAAAACTTGTACTAAAGATTATTATTATATTTTATCTAAGTTTGTTTTGGATTTTAATTCATTTGTGTTTTTTTATCTTTATTTAAATTATTTTATTTTATTATTGTCTATATTTTATTGCAATTTTTTTAAGACTTACTATAAATTTTAGGTATTTTATTTATTTTTATTTTCTAGTACCGGTTATGTGCTTCATGTGGATTCAGATCGTGACATTTAAATACTTAATATATATGACTGTGATAAAATAATTTTATGTCGGTGGTGATTTTCAATATAAATAGCATGATATCTGCACTGCGTTTTCAGGATTGCAAAATTTTATAGTATTATATTTCGAAGATATAAGATGTGTTGTGCAATTAATAATTTTTATTATTAATTTTATTAATAAGCATACTTTAAAATATTAAATTAACTTAATAGTTTTTAAAATTGAGAGAATAATTCACTCAAAACATTTCACTAATTATTCAAAATTAACTTGAAAAAAATTTGAATATCAAGCTGGTCTCAAATTTGAAGCCAAATTACTTGAGTTTGTTTAACTCAACAGGCTTATAAATATAATCGAATCTAGTTGAATATACACATATCTATTATATTGTTAATTTTAATATAATTTAAAGTTAAATACAAATGCAAAAATAGTTTAATCAAATGGAATTTAAAGAAAATTTATCAAATTTTAAAAATCAAATTAAATTCAAATTTATCAGCTGGACTCAATATTTTTTCCCCAAATTAATTAAATTATATTTAGGAATCTTTATATAAATGTACTAAAACTTTTAAAAAAATCGTTGACTTGGAAAACTTTTAAAATAATTTTTTTTAACTTTTTTTGAAATATAGTTCATATCTCTTGCTAACTTTACTTTTAGATTGTCTTTTTTTTTTTTTTAACATTTTTTTCTTTTTACTGATTTTTTCAAATTTTTTTTAACATTTTATTTGTTTCTTTTTTGTTTTTCTAAAATTTTTTTTGTTTTATATTGTTTTTATTTATTTTTTACACTATTTTCATCTGTTTTTTCTCAATATTATTTGCTCAACATTTTTTTTAACATTTTTTTTACTGTCTTTATTTTTTTTCAATATTTTTTTTCTATTTTTATAGGGCTATATATATTTTTTTTGTCAACATTTTTTTTCTAATGTCTTTATAATTTTTTCTCAATTTTTTTTGCTCAATGCTTTTTTGGCTCAACGTTTTGTTTGCTATATATTTTTTTTCTTAAATTTTTTTAAAATGAATAATTATGAACTGAACATTTTCAATTGTTGTTAAATTAAGTAATAAATATCTTCAATTGTTATAACAACAATAAATAAATAAAATTTTCTCCTTTTATATTCTTAAAGAATAGGGATTTTATTTTTTTTTACTTTAATTTATTTATTAAAATGTCCGACAACTTCTTTTTTAATTATTTGATACTTATTGATCATTAATATATAACAAATTTACAATCCTTATAATGTATTTGTAACATCAATAAAAAAAAGTCAAAAAAATAAAAAAAATCAACACACCGAAACAACAACAAAAGTTAAGACAACAACTGAGACAATAAAACAAAACAAAAATCAACAACAATCAATAAAATTTTATGTTGTTGATTGTTGTTGATTTTTGTTGACTGTCAGTTGATTATTGTTTATTTTTGTTGATTTTTTTATTTTTTAAAATTATTTTTTCATTATTAGTGACAAAATTAAGGTCATAAATAAATTGTTTACTTTTATTAGTTTTAATGATAAAAATAATAATTTTTTTATATATCTCATAATTTTTATTGTTATTTTTTTATTTTTAACAAAAATCAACAAAGACAAACAATAAAAACAATTAAAAAGCAACAACTGAAATGACAACAGAAGCCTGCATCAAAGGCCTAATTCTAATCCAGTATTGCCCAATGATTTTGATTTGACAACCTAATTTAAAAAAAAAATACTTTGAAAACATTAATAGTTACAAAAATTTTAATTATTAAAAATTTCAATTTAAACAAAATTACTAAATAAATTCGATTCAAATGGATTCATAAAAAAATTAAAAATTTTTAAAATCTTTTTTTTTATTTAAAACTTTACATAAAAGAATTCAACATCATTATTAATTATTGTTTATACGGATATAGAAAATGAATTTTATTTTAAGTTGGAGTGTGATCTACATCTACAAATGAAATGAAAAAACAAAAAAAGAAAATTTTTGTTCCATCGAGTTCTAACAATTATGTTCACCATCATTTGATCTTTATTAAAGGCGGCTAAACTCTGTTCAATGTAAAACACAAATAGTATGGCGGATCACGACATTATGATCTATTATAGATTTTTTTTTATAATTTTTATTTTACCTTTTAAATTTTGTCAAATTTTTTTAATTTCTATATTTTCTTGAAATTTTAATTCTTTAATAAATAATAGAATATAAAAAAAAAATCAACTAAGTGAATTTATTGTATAGTAATTTAAACAAATTAATTATTATCATTATAAAGATAACAATAATAAAAACAACAAACCCCACTTTCCTTCTTCCTCCCACCTTTTGGAGTTTTCTCCCTTTACTAGCACCCAACTCCATCGTTGCTTTTTCCAACTAATTTATGCCATTTTTTGCCAGAAATTGGTCTCTTTTTCTTTTATTGTGTATAGTTGTAGGCGGTGGTCTTGGTCGCGTGTCCAAGTATTGGTGACCACGGTACTGTTTGAGTTCGGGGCTTTATAGGAAATACATAATAGGTTTGGAGCTCAAAATGGAGATGGAGACGCCACCTGAATGAAAGTCGGGACACACTGTACAACAATTGGATTCCACGGAGGTTCCCAAAAATCATCATCAAAGATCAGGTTCAGAAACTGAGTATGAGCTTTTGGAATGCCCACCCAACTTTGCGGTTGGCCTCCGTGTGTGTTTTATATTATATTACCTTTGATTATTAAATTATCTCCTTATTAACATGCTAATCGCGATTGGTTTCCAATTTTATATTTTATTCTAAGTTTGCACATTAGTCCCATTTTATGCTTAAATCCCCAACATTCAATCACAAATAAATAAATAAAACAAATAAAAATAATTTAGAACCATTAATTCCAAATAAAAGGGGGAAGGGATTAAGGATTATAACTTTTTGGTATAAATAAGCATAAAAATACTAAAAATAAACCATACATAAACAAAAAATAAACTAATTAATTATACAAATTAATACTCTAAAAATAAATAAATAAATAAAGCAAACGTCTAGTGATTAAAAATCACCAGATAATTTCTGCAACATATATAAGTTAATTCCATACAACAACAACAATAATATTTACAAATCATCAACAAATAATATTCACAAAAATAAATGAAAATAAACACATAAAATGGTTCACTAAATAACACAAAAAAGGAAAATAACATAGAAACAATATTGATCAACATAGGGAGCATGCGTAATCTCATGAAATATAACAAATTAAACAAGGGAATCATGCCAAACATGTAGAATGCTGATAGAAAATCAAGGCATAATCAGGTAGGACTCTGTCAAAGAGGTGACGCCTCTTTAAAGAGGCGTTGCCTCCTGACCAGGAGGTGACATTTCATTGCCTCATCACGAAGAGGCAACGCCTTTATGAAGAGACATTGCCTCTTCAATAGAGGCAGGAACAATCTACATTTCTTAAATCCTAATAAACATGATGATCAAACATGTAAATAAGAAACAGACACAAATATATAAGTATCAACAATCAATATTCAATATCTCATGCAACCATGCTTCTCTATAACTTCAAATAAGTAATATGATTCAAGAAAACACTCAAAAGAATAATAAATCAAGACTTTAATAAAGATAAAGAACTTAAAGCTCAAAAATGGGGAGACTCACTGTCTTGAACGAGCTGATGCTCCTAACTAAGCCCTCTGAGCTTGGTTAATGGAGGAGTGGCTTTGAATGCAAGTAGGTTCCCTCTTATTCTTAAGAATCAAGTCTCTTAAGCTTTAAAGTCTCTTCTTCCTCTTCTCTTTCTTTTTTTCCTTTTTGTCTTTTTCCCTTTTCCAGACGTTTTTTTTTCTTTCCTCAATTACCTTACTTTTTTTAATAACCAACCAACCTCCTCAACTTTTCCCCCATATCCCCTTTTAAAGCCCTTCCTATTTTCTCCCTTTTCAAATTCCCAAAAACCCATTCTCACCCTCTCCCATTGTCTTTTTTTATTCCTCGGGCTTTTTTTCTATTTTTCCCTTTCTTTTACGTTAAAAAATGATTAACTCTTCAGCAGGTGAGCCTCTAACCACTGCCATTAATGACATTTAATGCTATAAAGAGTAGTTGTGAAGAGGCACCACCTCATTGATGAGGCGTCGCCTCATTAATGCTTAGGGTAAAGAGGCGACACCTCTTCGCTAAGGCGATCGCCTCTTTACTTGGGCCAGGTCAGGGCCTTAGGTCAAGAGGTGATGGGCTTGGGCTTAGTTTTGGGCTTAGATATGGTATTTGTGGGCTTGACTTAGTGATTGGGCTTTCAAAGTCAATTTTAGAGAAGTCTTGAGCTCGCCTTGTATTTAAAACTTGAACTTTCTCATTATCGGGTTTTCATTACGAGCCAATCAAAATGATAATGTCCATAGTTTTCCCCTTTGGTTTTTTGAAAAAATTAAATTTTTAGGAAATAATTTTTTAAAAAAGCAACATGCATATCAAATAATACTGAGTAAGGATGACATACCTGACCTGCAAGCTTCACTCGGGCCATCAGCCTTGGGACTTTAAACCCAAGAGGCTGAACTTCCTCTCCAAAATGTGATTGTGTTCCTCAGGTTTTCCTAGCCCGATCAACCACTCATTAATAAATTTTATCATGAATCTCGAGTGTGGCCCAATCTTCACTCAATAGAGACAGAAGAGAAATGTAGCCGTGATCTTTAAGTTAAACTAACTCGATCAGCTACTCAATATAAATTTAGTGTGATTCCTAAGTTTTCCTAGCTCGAGAAGTCACTCAGTCGAAGAGATGAAATGTAACCGTATTCCTTGAGTTTTCCTGGCCCAATCAGTTACTCATTATAGTTTGGCGTAAATCTTAAGCATGGCCTAACCTTCACTCAGTAAAAAAAGATGAAACGTAATCATGTTTCTTAGGTTTTTCTAGTCTGAAAAATTACTCATTATAATTTGGCGTGAATCTTGAGTATGGCCCAACCTCCACTCAGTAAAAAGAGATAAAACGTAACTGTGCTCCTTGGGTTTTGCTAGCCTGAGAATTACTCAGTAAAAGAAGAATGCACTTTGGGGATTCAAACTCGACCAGACACCTATTGAGATGCGCACTTCAGGGATTTAAACCTGACCAGATGTTTATTTTTCTATGCACTTTGGGGATTCAAACTCGACCAGATGCTTATTCTTTCATGCACTTTGGGGATTCAAATTCGACCAGATGCTTGTTCTTTCATGCACTTCGAGGATTCAAACCCAACCAGACACTTAATCTTTCACGCACTTTAGGGATTCAAATTCGACTAAATGCTTGTCCTTCCTGATGCTTTAATTAGAATGCATTCAAATCCAATATATTGATCTTAGGGTACACTCGAGCGGTGATGCAAAAATTCTTATTCATTCATCATTTTTTTTCAGTGGGCCATAGGCCATTTTGTGCTTTATTTCATTAAACAGGCCTCACCCTTTTTTCCTCATCTTCTTTTCTTTTAATTTTCCTTTCACACCCTAATCATATAAATTCTCACATTTCTTCTCCAAGGGTCACTTTCACCCTTCCGATTCTCTCTCTTTTCTCTTTTCCTCTCCATTCTCTTTCTCTTTTATTCTCCATATTCTTTGACATGGATGCCACACAAACCCTAAATTTGCCCATGTGGGACCTAGTAACGCCTATAGTGCATCCTTCTTGGAGTTTCAGGCTCAGTATTGGAGACGATATCCCCCTGTTTGTGGATGTGCGATCCCATATTTGTAGCCTAGCTACCGGAGAGGTTAGTAACTAATTTCGTTAATTTTTCTTGCGAATATCATCAAATAGCATCGAGTTACTATTCATAGACTCATATTTATCAATTTAACTGAAAGAAATTAAATTTTATTAATTAAAAATTGAAATTTTGAATTATTATATCCAATTGCCATCATGAAGAGGCGTCACCTCTTTGATGAGGTGATCGCTTTTTCGAAGAGGTGATCGCCTCTTCAATCAGGCAATCACTTTTTCGATGAAGAGGCGTTCACCTCTTCGAGTCATACTTCTTAATGAGGCGATTGCCTCTATATCAGAAGGCGACGCCTTATTACTGAGGCGATTGCCTCTTCGATAGGGACGTCTCCTCAGTGATAGGATTCATGAAAAATTAGAATTTTTATTATGTAAAATGATGATTTTACTCCTTTAGCTCAACGCCTACACCCTCAAGGGTGTTGGGAACTTTAGTGGTGCATGCATATAGTATTATGAGCTTTCTAAGGCCGTACGGACTCGAATTCACGATACTGGCTTCTCTGACTTTATCCTGGCACTCCCAACATAACAGGGGCATATAGACTACTAGCCCTTGCATGCCCTAATAGAGAGGTGGTCTGACACCACCCACATATTTCATCTTCCTTTTGGGGAGTTCACCCTAGATCCGATGGCCTTCGTCGCAGTTACTGACATTGCTTGTGTTAGGGATTCTGTTCCCTTCGATGCCATCCTCCATCAATAATCTCTTGACTATCTCACTTTCATTGAGCGTCTGCTTGGGATGGTCCCAGATATGAAGGGGACCCACACAGTGAAGCTCGAGTAGATTAGGAGCTTCTAAACCCATGCTAGAGTTGAGGCGACTACTACACCCCTTCATATCGACCAGGTGGTGCACACTTTCCTCATTTATCTACTGGGTACTAATCTCTTTGCAGATACAGCCAACTCTGTGGACTTGAGCTTCTTAATGCCTCTAAGGGACCTAGACTTTATAGCGACCTATGATTACGGCAGCTGCGCCTTAGCTTATCTTTATAAGAGTATAGATGAACCAGTATACTGAGCTAGGTGACTCTATAGTTTTTAGCACGTCGTACTGGTATTTTACTTCCTTTTTCTCCCTTTATATTCCATTCCAACTGTTGATGTTCAATCTTACTAATAACCCCTTATTTCTCTCATAGGACTAGGCTTTAAAGTTGGAGCTGATAGTGAGGATCACCAGGATCATTGACACTCCTTTCCCTGTGATAGCGAGGTGGGGTCCCAGCTGGGCTTGGAGGAGGCCTGTAGCTCGTGTTCATATCCACCGTAAGTGGCTGAACATGCTCACTTATGACGAGGTATGCACCTATAAATGTAACTAAGATGAGCAATAAACTCATTAGTCAAATTCACTTACTTACTTATTTATTCTTGTAGCTATGCCCGGACTTATGGGGCCCTCAGGTTGGGTGGACGCAAGCCATGGTTCATTTAGAGGCATTGATTATAAAGTTTGGTTCCTCGAGGAGAGGATACATCAATGGCGATCAGGTGCCCGAGTGAGGCGTCCACTTCTTGCTCCTCTCCGGCATAACTTCTGGGTGCATGAGTTAGAGGGGGATGAGCTCGATCAGGCCCTACAGGGAGAGGATGCCATAGACTTTTATGAAAGGAGGAAGTTCCACTACGTGGACTTTACACGAGCTCATTTGCTGCTGCGAGTGCCCCTTCTTAAGCATGCAATTCAGGTAAACATGTAATGTTTTATTTTATTTATTTTATATTTACTTACAGTTACTATTCTTTGACTTATTTTTCATCTTTTAGGTAGTTATTAGGGCACCTGCTCCTCTCCCTAGGCCCTCTGCATAAGAAAGGCCTCATCAGTGCCCGCGTATCATTCTCAATGGTGAGGGCTCTTCTTCTAGGGTGCCCTCCTCGATAGACCCTTCCAGTTCTCAATCCCAAGTAGTGGCCAGTAGACTCATTGCCACTCCTGATTTACTGACTCATTGCTGGATGCCTTCTGGTGAGCTCTCTCGTCAGTTTATGATGTTGGATCTAACTCTAAAGTCAACATTCTTCCAGAGTCTACTACCCATATAAGTTTCCTTCTCTCGCAATTGTGTTCTTAAGTCTTATAACACATGGTTAATTCTAACATTATCAATGGAATAGATACCTCGAGATCAGGGAGAGTACATGTAACAGGTGGTTGAGGCCCATAGGGACTTCTTGTTGTAGGTAACGCAGCAGTGGAAGGTACACACAGAATATGCTTTATTTCTACATGTATGCATGCTTTCATGATTTTCTTACCTTTTATCTTACTTTGACAGGATTGAGATGAGGCCAGTCAGGCTAGGATCACTGCCCTTGAGTGCCAGTTTGTCACTCTTCAAGTCGAGGGAGATGAGGAGGAAGGGACAACTGATGAGGAGTCCGAGGATAGGAGCAAGGATGACAGGACCGATCCCACTAATGCTTCTATAGATGAGCCAGCTAATGAGCCTGTAGACTAGCCAACTGATGAGGAGGTCGATGAGTCTGATAATGATGAGTAGAGAGGACCCTCTGTAGATTTTTGTTAGTATAGGGGTGTCTTTATCTAAAAACATTGGAGGTTTTACACTATTGTCCTCTTACTATTTGGATTGATTGATTGATTTGATTAACTTTTTTTTATGCCTTCATATTTTGCACTGAGAATTTTTTATAGAATTTTGAATGAATAGAGGCCTTTTATCTCTGAAACGCTTTACTCTGACTTTATATATACATCATAGAGAATTTCCAATAACATGAAGACCTGTTCTGCCTATTGTAGAGGCGTTGGCTTTATGTGAAGAGGTGATAGATCATTTTCCTTTTCACATAGAGGCGTTGCCTAAACATAGAGGCGATTGCCTCTACATGTTTATCCTGTAACTATATAAACCCCCAAATCTTCTTTAAAATCCTTAATCTCTTCATTTTGCCACTTCCCTCTATTCTTTTCTCCTAAATAACATTCTAACCCCTACTTATCACTAAGAGAAGCTTAAAACAACTATAACCAATTCTGAAAAGTATTGATGCCAGGTCATGGGCTAGAATAGAGCCATTTCATCTATTCGCCTTTTGATCTTTACATGCTAGGAAGATCAACTCCTCACTTCTTCATGTTCTTGCTCAATTTTGGGATCCTCAAAAACATATTTTTTGGTTTAATACAGTGGAGATCTGCCTCCTGCTAGAAGAATTTGAAGCTATCTTGGGCTCTCAAATAGATTTTGCTCGACAGATTGTCATTCCTTCAGTCATAACCCCAGATTTACATACCATTCAATATTAAATGGCAAGGTTATTCAACATGTCCCCTTAATCCTCTCTTTGCCACATTTTCAACAATGAAATCTTGATGAGCCCTTTTATAGAAATTGTAGTGGCTGTAGATAGTTGCGAGGTTCCCTAGCCTCAGATGATAGCACTTTGCCTATATGCTGAGTTCTTGTTAGTTTTCCCCTCTGGCAACTGTGACCCGAAGATCCTTTATGTTTTAGACCAAGTGGAGAGTGGACTGAACCCTTTCCCTCTTATTCTGGTTGAGACTATTATCGGGCTTGATAACTTCTCTGAGACTAGGCAATTCTCTGGGAGTCCTTTTCTACTGAAGGTGAGTCTCTTCTTCCGCTTATAATCTTCTGCTTTCCATCATTCTTATCCATTCTTCACTCATGCAGGCTTGGTTATAAGAGAAACTAAGGTTGCTCAAACCACTTAGAGACATTGCTCACTATAAAGACAAACACTACCATACTAGGAGACTTCATCCTATCCCAAAAGGTGCTCACTACTGGTTGTCTATATTCCTTGATACTCTAATTCATTGGATATGCCCATAGTAGAGACTACATCACGTGACCCTCCAATCCTATACCTACTGTGTTCCCCTAGCCTGGTTCCATTTCTCCACCTTCTACAATCTAGCTCAGCTTTACAGGCAATATGGGTAAAAATAGAAGATTATGGAGCTAGTGCATGAGTTTGAACCAGGGTCTCTTTCTCAAAACTTTCTAGACAACCTAATTGCTACTTGGCCTTGGAGAATTATTTAGAGGTTCATTGACTACAGTGGAGATCAGTCTACTAATGACTAGTACAAGGCATGGATTTTACTATAACAGGTAAAAAAGGATGAATTTATAAGAAATAAAAGGACAATGGCATTACAAGCATCGAGTGCCTAGGGGAGTCACAAGAGAAGCAAATGATATTATATTAGTTTATGAAATTTAGTCTTCCTATGTACTTTCTTACCGGATGGGATTTCCTTTTGAGTTAAATAATGTGTAATAAGCATTTAATGCAATATTTACTATAATAAAGGCAATCCATTCCATTTTATTTAAGCACAACGAGACTATACAATTTTGCTTCTTACAAATCTCCTATCGTTAGTTGGCTTGCCCTTGCAAGTTTTCTAACTAACTATTTTCTTTTCCTCTCTCTTTCTCCTTTTATATGTCCTTTACTTTTATCTTGACAGCCTTTTTAGATTTTTAATCCAGTAGGACTTTTTTCTTTTTCCTTTTTTTGTCTTTGACTTTTGCCTAGGCAGCCTCTTTTGAGGTTTTCTCTTTAATGAGACTTTTACAGAAAGTATTTCTTGAGCTTGTCCATGTTGATGGGCTCTCTGAATTCATTTCCCTCTAAGTTAAACATAATAGCAGTCCCTTTGGAAAATAACTTCTTTACTTAGTAGGGACCTTCCCAGTTCGGCTTAAATTTCCCCCATGGATCAGTCATGATTGGCCTAGTAAGCTTTAAGACCAAGTCACCCTCTTTGATCTTGTTTGGCTTAATCTTTTTGTTATAAGCCCGAGCTATCCTTTTTTGGTATAATTAAGAGTGATACATGACCTTTATCCTCTTTTCATCCAACAATGTCAGTTCTGCCAATCGGCTTTCTACCCAATGATACTCAGGGATTTTAGATTCTAGGAGAACCCTTAATGACTTGATTTCAACCTTAACTAGCAACATAGCTTCACATCCATATACTAGAGAATACGGAGTGGCTCCTGTTGACATTTTGGCAATGGTTTTGTATCCCCATAATGCAAACTATAGGTAACTTGCCTAGTCTTTATAATTTTCCAATATCTTGGCCAATATTCTTTTCACATTCTTGTTTGCTGCTTCTATGGCTCCGTTAGCCTATGGTTTATAAGGGGATGATCTATGATGCTCAATTTTGTATTCTTCCAACAGAGTGGTCATTTCTGCCCTAAAATGAATGCCATTATCAATGATGACACAGTGAGGCAACCTATATCGGTAAATTATATTCTTTAATATAAACCTAGCCATCTGTTTTGCCCCTATAGTTGTGAATGATTCAGCTTCTTAATGAGTCGATTGCCACTATAATGTAACGATGACCATTGGATGCTTTTAGCCTTATCTCTCTGATAATGTCAATTCCCCATATTGCAAATGGCCAAGGAGAGGTCAATCCTTGAAGTTCTATAGAAGGCAGGTGGCTCACATCACCATAGACTTAACAGTTATGGCATTTCTTTACATACTTCATGCAATCCACCTCCATGGTTAGCCATAAGTACCCTTGATGGGTTATCTTTTTAGCAAGGACTGTCCCATTCATATGAGGCCCACATACAGCCTCATGAATTGCTTCCATGATTTTTTGTGCCTCCTCCTTATTAACACATCTTAGGTGCACTCCAGCTAGCATCCTTTTGTACAACATCCCATCATGGCTAATGAACTAACGAGATAGCGCCCTCAGTGACATTCTTTCTTTTCTATCAGCTTCCTTTGGCAATTATCCTATCTCAAGATACTACTATAGATCATAAAATCAAGGCTTCTTTGCTGGGTTGATCTTCATTATTCTGATATCCTCATAGCAAGGAATCCAAGCCTTTACTAAGATAAGAGGCTTTATTTCTGCTCATCTGCCTCCTTCCCATGTCGAAGCTAGAGTGACTAACGCATCTACCATCTGATTCTCCTCTCGGGGTAAGTGTATGAATTTGTATTGCGTGAAGGATAATAGGATCATGGCTGAATAATCCAATATGACTTTAACTTATCTTCCCTTATTTCCCACTCGTTGGTGATCTATTTCACTATGAGCATCGAATTCCCATACACTGTTATCTCTTCTGCCCCACATTCCTAAGTGCTTCCAGACTAAAAATGCAAGCTTTATATTCAGCTTGGTTATTAGTGACCTTAAATTCCAGAATCTTTTCCATCAGAATTACTTCTTCTTCTGGCGAGACTAAAATTACACCAATGCCTGCTCCTCTACTGTTCACTGCTTCATCAAATTGCATTTTCCATGTTGAGATCTCTATCGCCCCTAGATATTCATTCAAAAATTCTAGCTCCTATTCTTGTCCATCGTTTACCGGATTCTAGGCCAAGAAGTCAGCCATAACTCTTCCTTTTATCACCTTTTTAGTAATATAATCTATGTCAAGTTTCAAAAGAAAAACTAACCATCTGGCTAATTTCCCTGTTAGTGACAGATTCTACTGGAGACATTTAAGAGGATCATGCTTAGAAACTGCTTGAATCCTGTAGGATTGGAAGTAATGCCTTAGCTTCTTTATTGCCCAAATTATAGCTAAGCAAGTTCTTTCTACTAGATTGTAATTGGCTTCATAGGGTAAAAGTTTCTTACTCATATAATATATAGCATGCTTGACTCTCCCTTCTCCTTTTTGTGCCAACATTGCACCAATTGTGTTTTTCTCTATAGCCAAGTACAGAATTAAGGGTTTCCTCGGTCTTAGCGATTGCAAAACTAGAGGATTCATCAAATACTACTTAATAGTTTCAAAGCCTTACCGACACTTGTCATACCAGATAATCGGCTGATTCTTCTTTAAGAGCTTAAAGATCGGCTTACAAATGGTTGTCAGTTTAGCTATGAACTTGTTGATGTATTGTAACCTTCCTATAAACCCTCTGACTTGTTTCTCATTCTTTGGTGTAGGCATTTCTTTGATTGCTCTAACTTTTTCTGGATCTACCTCTATGCCTTTCAAATCGATAATGTGTCCTAATAGTTTTCCAGACGTCACCCTAAAAACACATTCTTCGAATTTAGTTTGAGGTTATACTTTTTAGCTCTTGCCAGGAACTTATCTAAGGGTTCAATATTCCCTTCTCTGGTAAGAGATTTCACCATCATATCATCTATATACACTTCTATCTCTTTATGGATCAAGTCATGTAATAGCATGGTAGCCATTCTTTGGTAAGTAGCCCCTGCATTTTTCAACCCGAATGGCATAACTATGTAATAGTAAACACCCCACTCAGTGATGAAAGAAGTCTTTAACTTGTCAATTACTGCCATCATAATCTGATTGTATCTTGAGAAGCCATCTATAAAGGAGTACATGGTGCTGGAAGCTGCACTATCAACTAAGGTGTCAATGTGTGGTAGAGGAAAATCATCCTTTGGATAAGCCTTGTTCAAATCCCTATAGTCCACATATATCCTGACCTTACCATCTTTCTTGGGAACTGGGATTATGTTAGCCAGCCATTGGGTGTCATCTACCACTTCTAGGAACTTTACTTTCAACTATTTTTCTACTTCTTCTTTGACTAGGAGAGTCCACTCTAGCCTTAATCTTCTTTTTTTTTTTTTTTATTTTATCAGTGTGATGTAAGAATACATGGGAATCCAGTGTTTTGTAATCTCTCTATCGATCCCAGGCATATCCTCATAGCCCCAAGCAAATACTTTTTATCTTCTTTTAAGAGTTTCTTTCATTTTTTTTCTCTCTCATAAGGAGTTAAATTAGAATAAGTATATTTCTAGGGTTATCACTTATGCCTAGATTAAATGATTTAGTTTGTATTGAATTAATGTCAAACATATGCATGAAATGATAATCACACATAACATAACCATTAGGAAACACATCACACAAGTAAGTATAATCAGACTTCATCATATTAACTTTAGAAAGAAAAATGTCATTAGTCTCAAACAAATTAGAAAGAGAAAAGTCAATTTCATCATAGAAAATATTTATAATAGAATTAAGGACAAAGGCTTCGAAGTTGAATTCCTCTTCCTGGTCAGCAGCATCCTTTAGCTCTATTGTAGGAATGTCCCCCTCTGATTTTGAAGTCAGTACTAGCCCTTTTACCATAGGCTCTTCAAAAATAGATTCTCTGATCCCATCCATATATTTAGTGAAGATTTCAAACCTGGGGACCAACTTTTCAGTGATCATCAAAGGCTCAGGAACTCCTTGGTAGGGGTAATTGACACCTTCCTCTACAAATGTTTCTTTGAGCATCTTCTTCTTCGGCTTAGCCCTAATTCTACTCTTTTTAGACTTCTCCTTAACCTCTAACCTCTTCCTCTTCATTAAAATCATCTTCCCCTGGATATCCTACCCCATGCTTCAAGATCAGCACCTTAGGTTTAAAGAATTCCAATGGGCCCTGCTGATTCTTCCTTAATTTAATCCCAGACATGAACTGTATACTCTTTATTATACTGACAATCTTAGGGTTTAGCTCATCTTTATAAATCATGCAGACTTTAAACTCGGGCTGTTCGGGATCTCAGTAGGAGTTAATTTCAATGTAGCAATTGCAGTCTCTATTTCAGCCATTATAGTAACCACCCTTCTTTTATATAGAAATTTAATTTTTTGATGAATGGTAGAAGACACTCCCCCTAAAGGATGGAACCATGGTCTCCCCAGAAGAATAGAAAAGGTGACTGGAATATCTATCACATAGAGGTTAACCTAAACTTTAATAGGTTCAGTCTTGACCAAAGCTCAGAAAGCTCCCTCAACTGTCTTTTTCGTACTATCATAAGCCTTTATGACTACATCAAGGGGCTTCATATTAGCTACTACCAAGCCCGGCTTTGGTAGGATCTTTAGAGGGCATACATTAATGGCTGACCCATTATCGACCATAACACAACATGTTAATTTGCCTTTTACTTCAGCCTTAATGAACAAGGATTTACTGTGATCCCTTCCTTCAAAGGGCAGGTCATTATCTATGAAAATAATTGCCCCTTAAGGGCTTTCAGTTAATGAGTCCATGTAGACAGCGGAGTTCAGCGCACATCCAAAATTTTAGCAACCGCGACACTGTTTGAGCTCAGGGCTCTAGAGAATACACTAACCACTGTCATAAAGACATGGCGTGGAGATGAGGAGTCGCCACCCAGGGTAATAACTAGGACAAATTGAAAAGGTGATACTCGATTCCCTAAAAGAAAGCTAGCACCAAAACCAGGAGATTCTGGATACGGAATACCAACTTCTTTCAGTGTTGTGTTCATTTAGAATTACTTTATGAATTATTATCTTATTCTCTATTTACATGCAATTTTATATAAACCCAAAACAATCAACTCCAAGGCAAACTAGTCATGAAATATACAAGTAAATAATACATTCAATAAATCACATAATCCCTAAGTTATTCTAATCTACATGTATTTTAAATAAATGAGTTAAATCTACATGTTTTAAATTATAAGTGAACCTAAAGACCTAATTCTTTTTTATTTTAATTAAATGAACCTACGTTTATGTATTTTAATAAAAATGGGCCTAAATCTACAAATTATGGAATATTTAAACTAGTGGGCCTAATTCTACATATTTTAATTAAATAGTGATCTTAAATCTACAAAATTTGAAAAAAGGGCTTAAATTAAGTGAACTAAGTTTAAATTAATTAAATTAAATTAAGTGAGCCTATGTCTAGTTAACTAAATGGGCTTAAGGATATTTTGAACCTAAAATCTGATTAATTATAGACTTAAAAATATATTTTAATTAATTAAACCTAATTAATTATTAAGTGAGATGGGCTAAAAGAATTACTTAAACTTAAATAAATAAATCAAGACCTCAAATGGGCTTAAGGCCCAAAAAGCATAAAAATAATAAATAAAACCCAAAAAACAAACAAAAACATAAAAGAAACAATTAAATAAGATCAAATAACTAATTAAATTAATCCTTCTAAAACCCTAATTTTTATTAACATGCAACCTAAATTAATCTACTTGCTCCATTGATTTTAAATAATTACCTAATTGAAACCTAATTTTACTAACCAATTAAATAAAAAATAAACAAACAACCATACATGTAATTTTACTATTCCCACTATCGAAGCTATTACATTAATTCATAAAATAATTAATAAAATAAAAATAAAGATAATAATAAAAAAATAAAATCCCAGAAACTAAATCTCTACAAGGCTTTATTCATTGTCTTCTGTGGACTTCTCATGAATTCATCCCCCACATGATCACCATGCGTTTTCCTCCATAATCACCACAAAAATAAGATAAAATAATGATTAATGAATAAATTATGATAATAACTTGAAAGAATAATAATAAAAAGAATAATATAAAATAAACAAATAAATAAATAATAGAAGAAGATGATATGATTATGAATGATTTAGGGTATTCATTAGATTGATAGTTTACCGTTCTTGATAAGCCTTCGAATCTTCTTCTTCAAAAATTCTCTATGAATCTTGAATTAATTGTTAATAAAAGGAATTTTTGTAAAAAATTCAAGAGAAAATCACATTTTTCTTCCTCTCTTCTCTTCCTCTTCTTTTTCTTTCTCACAGCCTCCCTTTTTTTTTTTTTCCTTTTTTTTTCTCTTCACCCCTTCCCTTTATATAGTGGAACTAGGAAGCCTAGCCCCAATCCTAATTTGATTCTAATTTCTAAAGTATAAAATTAATACTTAAAATTATATTTAGGAATTTTAAACCAGTTAGGACTGAATTAATTAAGAAGTTTAAAGCAATTAAAACTAAATTAAAATAGAAAACAGAGACTGAAAGAATTCAATTCCAACCGAGATTGTGTAATTCTAATCGGAATTATACAATCCCAATCAGAATTGGTGTAATTTCGATTGAAATTATGGAATTATCGAAGACATTTTCATCACTGGAGTCCTTTACTGTATCCATAACATGTCATCCCGAAATTGGGTGTCTACAGTTGCCCCCCTTTTGTTCTGAAGTATGTGTCGAAGGTATCTTCTTCTTATCAAGAGCCAAAACTAGTGCTTCTTGATGGGCTTGGGAGTTCATAAGTAGCTCCCAAATATTAGCAAGAGTTTTCTTGTCTCTTTTGGCTTTAATAATCTCCTCAGCTTTCTCATATTTCTCTGATCCTTCTTTTGAACTACTTCCCCTTTTCTCTACCTCAGCCTTTTTCTCCTCTTCCTTCCCTCCTCCGATTTCTCAGTGGACTATGTTGCTTTCTTCTCATTATTCTTCCACAGATCAATTGCTCCTCCCTCTTTGCTGTTAAAACTCTAAATATCAAGCACATTTACATGAGACTTAATGGCCTGCTGTCTTAGATTCAGGTTTTTTGGTTGTGGTTTTGGCAGTGTGGCTACGATGTCAACAAAGGAATTAATGACTTGTTCCTCTAGTAGACTTGTGTTGATCATCAGGATACGGGGATTTGGTGGTGGTATATTTTGGTAGTTGAGTAAAGGATTATTTTGTGTATTTAGTTTTCTAGTTTTTGAGTCAGTTATTTTGCCTGAATTGATCAAATCTTGAATCTCATGTTTTAGGCGAGTGCAGCTTTCTGTATCATTTAATTATAAAAAGGCCCTTGAAAAAATTTAAATTTTACAATTAGGTCCTAAAAAGAACTTTATGATTTAGTCCTTGAAAACATTAAATCCTTCCTTTAAAAGCTGCATTTAAGCCTTTAGAATTTTTAAAGATTAAGTATCGAAAACATTTTCATCACTGGAGTCCTTTGCTGTATCCATAACATGTCATCCTGAAATTGGGTGTCTATAGTTGCCCCCCTTTGTCGTTGTTTGCTAGACAAATTACGCAAAGTAAATAGTACCCAATTTCTAAATTGAAAGTTAGGATACTTACCTGCTCCTTAAAGTTTTTGCTTATGAATTTGCTATACTCAGATGTACAAAATTTCAAATGACATATCATACTCGGTCGTATGATATTGATTATACTCGATCATATAACCGTAGGTGAATGAAACACATTGTACTTGAACGTACAATGTTTGACTACACTCGGACGTATAGCATTGAATTGAAAAAAATTACATCATACTCGATCGTATGATGCTGATTATACTTGGTCGTATAATCGATTGAGGATACATTGCACTCAGTCGTATAATACCGACTACACTTGGTTGTATAGTCTGTTTTGAAAAGGAACATCACACTCAGTCAAATGATGCTGATTATACTCGGTCATATAATCAATTGAGGATACATTGCACTCGGTCATACAATGCTGACTACACTCGATCGTATAGTCTGTTTTGAAAAGGAACATCACACTCGGTCATATAATGCCGATTATACTTGGTCGTATAATCAATTGAGGATACATTGCACTTGGTCGTACAATGCTGACTACATTAGGTCGTATAGTCTATTTTATGACATCATACTTAGTCATATGATGTTGATTATACTCGGTCGTATAATCAATTGAAGACACATTGCACTCGATCGTACAATGCTGACTACACTCGGTCGTAATGTCTGATAAAGAGACATCACACTTGGTCGTATGATGCTGATTATACTCGGTCATATAATCGATTGAAGATACATTGCACTCAGTCGTACAATGCTGATTACACTCGGTCGTATAGTTTGATAAAGAGACATTATACTCGGCTGTATGATGCTGGTTATATTTGGTTGCATAATTAATTGCTAAACTATAAAGCTTTACAATTTAGGACTAAATTGCAAAGAATCAAATGGACCTAAATGTAAATGAAAGTTGAAGGACCAAATAGGATATTTTCCCCTTTATATATTCCTTTCCTTCTTTTTCCGATTCATTATCTCTTTTTCCTATTCTTCTTCTCTTTTGTGCCTTTTCATTTTCTCTTGATTTTCAAATTTTCTCCTTTCAATTAAACTCTCATCCAAAATCCGATTTTGGATCTGTCTGATCCTATGGCCCACCCACAATGTAGGCTATATGAGAGCAGTTTCAGGCAATCAGATCCTATCAATTTGCATTTTCATTTTCCCCAAAATTATTTGGGACTTTATGAAGATGAAGAGATATTTCTATTGACCCACTTGCACCTCCATAGATGTTCTCAGGCTAGAGATGAGGCAAATTTCTTATCTCTATTTTCAATTCTACAATAAACATATTTGTTTTAGTATATAAAATTAATGCTTATATGCATGCATTTTAATGGACAAAGTAGATGTAAATCATGAAAAATTGACAAATTAAAATCAAAATATGTTAACACTGGGATTTTCATCAGAAGTCTGAATTTCTGGATTGAAATCCTAGATTTCTAATCGGATTTATTAAATTTTCGATTGGAAATTAGGAAATCCGATCAGAATTCTAGATTTTTGATAAAAAATCTAGACTTCTGATTTGATTTTTTAATTTTTTTAAAAGTGACGTCAAAAAATCAGAAATTTAGGAAACAAATGATCTTGTTGTTTTTGCATTTTCAGAAACCCCTGAAATTCTCAGGTTATTTTCACTTGGCGCAAGAGTTTGTTCCATGACTTGTCTGGAGAGGGTAGCACAACATGTCTGGGCATCCGACTTTGACATTTTGTTGCTGCTTTTACCAACTACTCAAGGTAGGTCGGATCACTATTCCCTTTTTGCACTTATCGAGAGATGGATGGACACTACTCACACCTTCTACATATGAGTGGGTGAGCTGAGTATTTCCCCGATGAGTTTTTCTGCCATTACCGGGATTGCATTTGGAGGTACCCTGGTTCCTTTTGATGTCCATTATTGCACTCTTCCGGAGGATGCTAGGAGTCATTACATGCGTGATCTACTAGGGTTTGTTTCGGCATGGAAGAATAGGAAAAATGTGCTTCTTTCTTCCCTTGTACAAGATTTCAGGAGACTACCTACCACTACACCTCGCTAGATTCTCCAGAAGGCAAGATATTTCTTATTGATTCTACTTGGCACTACCCTTTTTTATGAGATTAGTCAAGAGGTTAGCATCGCTCTTCTTGGCCGTCTTCAGGATCTTTCTAGGGTATCTACTTTGGATTGGGGATCTGCAGCACTTACTTACCTCTAATATAGATTAGATACTGTTTGTAGAGGCGCTGTGATAATGTGCGGCTTCTGGCATGTCTTGCATGTATGCTTCTTATCCTTTTTTAACTTTTTACTTACTTTCACCTTCCCCTCTTTATTTCCTTCATTTTCCCTTTTTTTTCAAATTTGGGGTATTGAGACTGGAGTGATTGGAGGTTTCAGTGCCATTAGCTCCGACATGAGTCTTCCCCTAATGCAGAGATGGGGTTCTTCTCATCTTACTTGCATTAAAAATGATTTGCAGACTTATCATGATCAACTGAACTCTTTAGAGTAGGACCTGATAAGAAAATTTTAACTTTTAGTATTTCATCAATTGCAGAAGTCTAACAAATTTAAATTTAAATGAATGAGTTCGCAGGTTAGATAAGATTGGTTGGCTGGTGCTGAAGACATTCAGTGATATGAGTTTATGACTACAACTATGAGACTTGAGACTATGAGAGTTATGCTTCCTGGTTATGGCTGCCAGATGTGGTATCTTGGTGAGTGTGTTTATCACTGGTATGTGGGACCTTCCAAGAGGTATGTCCCCTCTTCTATTCCTCCCTTGATGTTATGAAGTAGTAGCATGACTGGCCCTGAGTTTAGAGCTGCTATTGTGGGATATGACACTTCGACGATGCTTGAGCGTTCTCTTCATTATTGGGAATATATTTGAGAGAACCTCTTAGAGCAGGTTCCTACAGACCCATCTGAGGTATGCTTTCTCTCACTACTTTACTTTAATTCTCTCATCATTATTGACATTTGGTTCTCTGTATAGTTTGAAGGAGTCCTTGATGCTGCTGTGGGGGAGACTGAGGATGATACTAAGGAGACCGAACAGGAAGTCGAGCCTATTCATCATAGTGAGACTGCTCATGGTGAGGCTCCCTCGGGTACTGTTCTAGGTGATGTTCCCCTATTTGATAAGTTGATGTATTATTGGGCTCCTATGGTACAGGCTCCTGTTGAGCGACACATGTGTTTTGATACAACTCAGATTCCTAGCTTCTCACCCCTTGATGTTTCACATGTAAGTTCAATTTGCTTCCTATCCAACCTTGCACAAACCTGCACTTGTTACTGAATTAGTAAAATCTATTTTACAGGTCCTTAGGACATAGGCAGAGTATTTGTATGGTATTGCCTCTTCCCAGAGATTATTTACTATACAGATTACTGATACTTGGAGGGTTAGTATTCACAACAAATATGTAACTGTATGCATGTTATGCATGATTCTAACTATTTTCTAATGTAACAAAATTATGCCGGGGATTTGGAGCATGAGAATGAGAAGCTCCGGCGACAGCTTGCTAGCATTAGTTTTGATGGACACGATGCTGGGACTTTTATGCCCCCATATCAGAGTAACGATCCAATTAGAAAGTGGACCCCTAGCCAGACACTGGAGCTCAGGATGACTGACTTTCTTTAGGAATTGTATTAGTGTGACTGTACTTTGAGATATTTCAGAACTGTCTCTTTATATGCATTATGGACTTTTATGTTGGACCAAACCATAATTTCCTTTTTTTTCACCGGCCGACATCCTAGATTTCTGATCGAAAATCTAGAATTCCAATCAGAATTATGGATTTTCGATTAAAAATCTAGAATTTTGATCGGAATTCTAAATTTTTGATTGGAAATCTCGGTTCCAATTCAAGTTTCTTTTCTTACTCCAAAGCGAATTTGGTCCAAAAATCAATCCTAATCGTTTATGTATCCGATTTATAACCTATATAAGAACCATAAGAAAAATATGCTGCATCAATTCCATTCTTCGCCTCCATTATGACACAAGTCACGCTTACATTAATGAAGAAGTTTCTCAAGACCCTTAATGGAGATTATTGGAATAAAATTCTGCCCTATCATGCCAAACCCTTAAAGTCCCTTCAACATTTGAAGATAGGCAATAATTTCTTACACGCTGCTGCCACTTTCTGGGATGCTAAGAATCACGTATTTAGATTCAATGGACAAGAGTTGTGTCCCCTGATAGAGGAATTTGCTGTTATTCTGGGATGTTCACTAAATTCGACTGCTACCATTGCTCTCCCAAATCTTGAGATTGAGTTCCCCGGCAGATTAACAGAATTCTTTGATATGCCCCTAGATGTTATCTATATGCATGCACATAATACTAGAACCATCAGTCTTCCTTTTTTGATTTCCTCTTATGGAACTAAACACAAAACCAATGCTGCTTGGATCAGAATTGTCACTTTCTGCCTATATGCTCAGTTTCTACTAGTTTCTTCTCATGGAGATGCTGATGTAAGGATTATCAGTATCTTAGAACAGATAGAAACTGGAGCTAATCTCGTGCCTGTCATACTTGCTGAAACTATCATTGGGTTAGATAATTTCAAAGTTTAAAACTAACTCTCAAGCAGTCTACTTCTCCTTTAGGTATATAATCCTTTTTTTTTAAGTCGCCCTTTCAGGTTTTCAACTTAGCTTTTTTTTTAAGATTTGATTATAGGAGAAATTGAGTCTGTTTGATGCTCCTCCCAATGCTTTGATTTATCAATCTCATCATTTACAATCTCGTCCTTTGAAGATAAAGGATAAGCACACTATAAATCAATGGACTGATTGGATGAAAGGCATTGCTGATACCGAGATTACTTGGATCTGTCCTTAGTAGAGATTAAAATTCATGAATATCAACTTGTATGACAATTGTGTCCCTATTCCCAGATTATACTTTTCGACATTTCTTTCTCCTTCACGCCTGTGCTGTCAATATGGTCGCCCTCAATTCATTATTGCTGTTAGACTGACTTCAAATGTTTTCCTCCTGAGACAAGATTTCTTAGACAAGGTGAAGAACTTATGGCCTCGTAGAGCTTTGGAACGCAATATGTGCCTGGATGCTGACATGACTACTGATGATAACTACAAGACTTAGGTTACTATGCAATCTACAGAATTACCAAAACTTATTAAATACAAAAGGACTCAAATATTATTAGATGAGTCAAGAAAGAAACAAAAACAGAAGTAGTAGTCTCATAAGTTTGGTTTCTTATGTTTTATTTTTCCTTTAAGTCTTTGTGTCTTGTAATAAAGATAGAATATGTAATATGTAACAAAAATTTCTTTTTAATTCATTTCATTAACCGAGGCAAAAATAAGTATATTTGTTACATCACATGACACAACTCTTGTTATCAGCTAGTCCTTTTAGATTTTCTAACTGAACATTTTTCCTCCCATTTTGATTTCCCTAACTTCTGCCTGATAAACCCTTTACGGATTTTCTAAACAGCAGGATTGTCCTCACTTTTGCCTATCCAGCCTTTTTAGGTTTTCTAGTTAGCGAACTTTTTTTTTTTAAAGGTAGTTGTAAACGGCGGGGTTTAGCACGCGTCCAAGATTTTAGCAACCGCGACACTGTTTAGGCTCAGGGATTAGAGAACATACTAACCACTGTCACAAAGACATGGCGTGGAGATGGGGAGTCGCCACCCAGGGTAATAACTGGGACAATTTGATTGGTGGTACTCGATTCTTTAAAAGAAAATTAGTACCACAACCAGGAGATTCTGGATACGGAATACTAACTTCTCTTAGTCTCGTATTCATTTAGAATAATTTTATAAATGATTATTTCATCCTCTAATTACATGCAATTTTATTAAACCCTAATTAACATCCATTTACCCAAAAAGACAACAAGTCAATAAAATTACAAGTAAAAAATGCACTCAAGATCGCGTTGTCCCTAAGTCTAAACTATGTTAATTTTATTTAAATAAGTTAGCTAAATCTACATTTTATTTACAAGTGAAATAGAATAAAAGTGGGCCCACATTTTATTAATTAATGAGCATAAATCTATTTTTTAGTCTTTCTAAGATATGGGCTTAAGTCTATTCAATTTTAAAGAAGAAATTAAATTAGTGGACTTAAGTCTTAATCTGGTTTTATTTTAAATGAAATGTGGGCCTAGGTCTATTTATTTTAAAAGAAATGCAATTAAATGAGCTAAGCTAAGTCTAAACAATTTTAATTAATTAAGCGGGACCTAAAATCTAATTAACCTAATGTGCCTAAGTTGATTTTAATTGTTTAAAAAAACCTAAATCATTTTTTAAGCCTTTTTATTAAGTGGGTTAGACCTAAATGTGAGTTTGGGGCCCAAAAAAAAACATAAAAACATAAAAAAACCCAAAAACATAACAAAACATAACAAAATCAAATCAAACACACATTCACATATGATTTCTAAAAAAAAAACCTAATTTAATTACATACAAACCCTAATTAACTAAAGCCACCATTAATTTTAATTAATTTTTACCTAATTGAACCTAATTACTAATTAATTTTAAAGTGTAGAAATTTAAATCTTTCACTATTCCCACTACTGGGGCTATTACAAACTACGTACAAAATTAAAATTAAATAATTATACATCCAAAAATTAAAATAAATTACACCAGATACAAAAATGTAGAACAAAAATTAAAATCCTAGGAACTATTATTAAAACAGTACAGGTTCCATGGATCTTATGTTCAATTACACATAGGCAGTTTCCCCTTCCTCAATCCTCATATGAACATCAAAACAACAAAAAATAAATAAATAAATTAGCAATGAAATCAAATAATCAAAACAATAACAAAAATAAAAGAAAACAACATAAACAGAAATAATAAAAAAAGTAATAAAAGAAATAGAAAAATAACACTGGAGATGCTGTGCAAATGCCCCTTTTTGAGTCCCTCAGATTGGATTATCACCATTAAAATTAAGATATTATTGATTTTGGACTATCGCCTTCGAAAATTACAGTATCAAAAATTAGGGTTTTATGCCTCCAGTCTCTTTTTTTCTGACTGTGTCTTCTTTCTCTTAGTCTCTTCCTGTAAAAAAATCCTTTCGAAAACCAGAAGAAAAAGAAGTCCCCCCAACCAAAAAACCTCTCTCTCACACACGCATGTAGACTCTGCTTTTAAATGCAAAGTCTGCGCGTACTGAACTTCCTCCAAAGGAGGAACGGACTAATGATCAAATAGCATTTAATTTTTTTATTTCAAAAATATCTTCTGCATTTTAAAAAAAAACTTTATCAGATAAAATTTGAATTTTCAACCAATCAAAACACTGAAAAATCGATAAAAAATAAGGAAAAATATGCGAAAAATAAAAAAATGGAATTATTGCGCATCGACACTATGCAATGCTGATCGACATTACACCAATGCCGATCCTAAAAAATATATATATATTTTTTTAAATTTTAATTATCAAAAGACCCCTAAAAAATGATTTTTTTACAATTAAATCCTAAAAAATGTTGCAATTTAGTCCTTAAAGTCCAGAAAATCAATAACCAAGTTCAATTTTTGAATAAATTTCATCATAGGGGCTTACGTTGCAATTGTGCACAATTGCATCCCAAAATTAGGTGCTTACAGTTGCCCCCCTTTGTTGCTGTTTGCTTGAAAAATTACGGCAAAGCAAAAGAAGCACACAATTTTGAAAGAAAGAAATTAGGACACTCGATTGTATCCTAAGTGATAGATTGATGCTCAAATTGTTGAGCAAGGTGTAGTGTTTGATAAGTCGCACTATATTTCCTGTGGAACGTCTAGTGGACTTTATGCAAATGAGTTTTGTTATATTCCCTATGGGACATTTAGCGATGATAAGTTAAAAACTTGCTATAGTTCCTGTGGAACGTCTAGCAATGATGAATTTTGTTATATTCCCTGTGGGATATCTAATAATGTACACTATATTCCCTGTGGGACGTCTAGTGTAGATGAATTAAAATAAATTACATCATACTTGGTCGTATGTTGCCGATTATACTCGATCGTATAATCAATTGAGGATACATTTCACTCGGTCATACAATGCCGACTACACTCTTGAATTGAAAAAAAATTACATTATACTCGGTCATATGATGCCGATTATACTTGGTCGTATAATTGATTGAGGATATATTGCACTCAGTCGTACAATGCCGACTAAACTCGATCGTATAGTCTTGAATTGAAATATCGTTATATTCCTTGTGGGACGTCATAACTACTATGTAGTGCATAACATAATGAAGGTTATGACTGCTGTGCAACACATAACATAATGATTTGAAATTCATATCATAGCTACTGTGCAGCATATGAAACCTTTGATTGAAATCATGCATGTAAAATGCAAAAAAATGAGTTCTGTAATCTTGTTCTGTATTCTATATTTGATAGAAGATTTAGGATCACAGATTGATTTGCAGTCTTAATAATTCAATGAATTATTAATTTGATGAATGTTATGATTTAATTAGGAACATGTTCCTAATCAGAATGTAATTATGGACCAAATTGCAAGAAAGAAAAGATAGATAAAAAGTAAATAAATTGAAAGGATTAAAATGAATATTCTCCATTTTATATATTCTTTCCCTTTTGCCGATCACTTCACTTCTCTTCCCATTCTTTCTTTTTTTTTTCACTTGATCTTGATTTTTATTTTCCTGATTTCTTCACCAGCTGTTGTCTGATTTGCAATTCGTATGATCCTATGGCCTCCTTATCGCACAAACAACATGAGGGAGTTGAGGCTTTAGAATGTCAAAGGATTCTGCCTTTTTGTTTTCCTCAGAATAATTTGGAACTTCAAGAAGACTCAACTATCTTTCCCTTGACTCATTTACATACCCCACAGGTGCAGAGATGTGAGTAATGAGGTAACTTTTCTCGCTTCTATTTATTTCTGCAAAAATATTACTTGTATAATCAATAATTAGAGTTAGTTGCAGAGTAGAAATTGACTAACATGTATATTAGTCAGAAATTAATATGAAAATGCATGACAAATTGAAATTAACTCTGAAAATATAAAATTTGACTCCCGGGTTATCAGAATGGAGGATCGAATGTCTGGAATTCCGATCGGAATTCCAGATTTCTGATCCACCGGGTTAATACCGATCGGCATGGTAGATTGCCGATCGGCAATCTATATTGCCGATCAGAAAATTTTTTTTATATTGCCGAATGAAGTTCACGAGCATTGTTTCACGGACTGTCGGAACAGGTGACACATCTGATTTGGGCTTCTGGATTTAGGCGTTTCATCACTGCACTTCCGATTATTCAAGGCTGATCTGACCGTTAGTCTTTATTTGCTTTGATTGAGCGATGGATGGATACTAGCCACACTTTTCATACTCATGTAGGTGAGCTGACCATTTTGCCTATGAGCTTCTTTGCTATCACCGGGATTGCCTTTGAGGGATCCCCAGTTCCATTTGACATCAGCTATTGTAGTCTTCTAGAGCATGCACGGAGTTAGTACATGCGTGACTTGATTGGGTTCGCCCCAGCATGGAAGAATCGGAAGAATGTTCTTCTTTCATCATTGGTTGAGGGATTTAGATGCCTTCCTAATTCGACTCCTCGTTAGATTATTCATAAGGTGAGGTGTTTCCTCTTGATATTATTAGGCACGACCCTCTTCTGCGAGATCAGTCATAAGGTCAGTATTGCTCTGTTGGGTCCTCTTCATAACTTGGATCGAGTTACCACATTAGATTGGGGATCTGCTGCACTTGCTTATATTTATTATAGACTGGACACTATCTGTAGAGGCACTATCACAATGTGTGGCTTTTGGCATGTCTTGCATGTATATTCTCCTTCATTTGATCTCTATAGTTTTGCTCTTCTTTGCTTTTTCTGATGTGTTCTTTTTTTTTTTTACATCTGGAGCATAAAGATCGGGCTGATTCGGGGCTTTAACGCTATCAGTTCTGATAGGACCTTTCCTCTGATGATGAGATGGGGTTCTTCTCACCTTGCTAGCAATAAGAACACTTTGCAGACGTACCGTGATCAGTTGAACACTGTTGAGTGGCACGTGGTAAGGAAAAATAAAATCATTAGTATACTACAGTTTAATAGAAATTTGATTTAATTTACACAAATTGCAGATAAATTCTTATTAGTTAGAGGGTACTGAAGACATCTAGTGATATGATTTCATGGTAGCTACAACCCGTTTAGAGCCTATGAGGATCCTGCTCTCTGGTTATGGTTGTCTGATGTGGTATCTAGGGGAGCGAGTGTATCGCTGGTCTGCTAGCGCTTCTTGATGTCACATTCCATCTGATATCCCCTCCTCTATGCTCCGCAGCTCGCATCTTACGGGTTTAGAGCTGAGAGATGCACTATTAGGGGATATGCTGCCTTAGATTTCCTTGAGCGTTCTCGACATTTTCAGCAGTTTATTCATGAGAGCCTCCTGGAGCATGTTCCTATTGATGATGATGAGGTAATTTCACATTATTTCAGCTTCTATTTTTAGAACCTATGACTCACTCCTTCTCTTTACAGTTTGAGGAGGTTAGCTCTCCTATTGATATCGACGAGGAGACTGAGATTGCTCTAGAGATTGAGAGCCCTGAGCCCAAACCTAGTCTTAGTCATCCTGCTCAGCACGTTGGGTCTAGTCATGATGGGGCCTTTATCGGTGCTACGCTTGGTGATGTCTCTCTTCTAGACAAGTCTATGTTCTACTGGGCTCCCATTGTTCAGGCTCTAGTTGAGCAACATATGCAGTTTGGTGATGCTCAACTTCCTAGCTTTTATCCACCAGATGCTTCTCATGTGAGTCTGTTTGCTTTATTTCTTGTATGGATTTGTACAGTTGACATTGATATTAATAAAATTTTACAAAACAGATTCCCTGGACACAGGCAGAGTATTTATATGGACTTGCCTCGTCTCAGAGATTATTTACGATGCAGGTTACAGACAGTTGGCGGGTAAGCGCCCTCATTGAGACAATGCAAATGTATGCATGTAATGCATATAACATGGTGTTTTCTATGTATGCAGAGCTATTCCAACGGTATAGAGCAGGAGAATAAGATGCTTCATCGATAGCTTGCAGACTTGGGCTTTGATCCATATAGTGCTGGGATTTTATCTGCTAGATCTCCAAACACTCATTATCCTGATGACCCTACCAGAGGATGGAGCCCATAGCTTGATACCAGAGCATGAGATGAATGATTTAGAGCTTCTGTATTCTTGACTTTCTGCATGCCTGTGTCTGACTGCTCTTTATTATACTACTATTTTTATTCCTGTACTATCTCAAACACTGTTAGATAGAACTGAAACAGTGTTTTGCACTTTAATGGATTTTTTTTAAATAACTAATTAAAAAAGATGGTTCATGAACATTATCTTTTTTAATTAGTTATCCATTTATCTTAATCCTTTTCCAAGACAGATAATATTGGATAGATAAACGATTAAAAGAATGGATTATCTTCCCAATTATCTATTTATCCCAATCCTTCTCAAATTCTATCACCTTATCCATATCCTTCTTTGCTAGCACAATCCTTTTCCCACCTGAACTCATCTTTTTTCCCTATATAAAACTCTTTAAGGGGCATCCTCCTTCATTCTCTATACCCTCATCATGACTCAAACATCTCTTCAAACAATGAAGAAATTTCTTAAAAGTCTCAATGGTGATGACTGGAATAAGCTTTAACCTTTCCACATTAAATCCCTGAAATCTCTTCAGCACCTGACTATTGATAACACTCTCCTACACATTGCTTCTACCTTCTGGGATATCAATGTAATATCCCGTATTTTTAAACATTTTAATATTTCTTCGGGATATACAGTGTTAATAATTTTTGTATATATATTTATGATATTTCATGAGTTGCTATTTAATTAAAATTGATTTTTTATTTGTTTTATATTATTTTAAGCAGTTTTACGTAAAATTTTCCCTGGGGACTTACATTTTTGGGAAAATTGACACGTAAATTATTTATTTTTAATTATATTAAATAGATTTCCGGATTTGCATGAACTCATATATACTTTTGAAGTACTAAATAATGTATATATGTGTACTTATTTATTTAATTAGGGTTTAATTAATTACCGTAATATTTTAGTATTTATTAATTAGTTTTAATATTATTTAATTATTTTTAGTGTATAAATTATTTAAAATATTAAATTATATGTGTGTGGTGTATAATTAATGTGTGTGATTTTAAATTATTTTAATATATAGTGTAAAAGTATATATATATACATATATACATTTAATATTAAACAAAATTATAAAGTTTGAGTTATTTACGGTTTTGCCATTCTTCCTTCTTCTTCCTCCCGACCGTTCCCATCGCCGTTCCACCACTGCTAGCACCATTTTCTCACCGTCGGTGTGCCTCCCGGCATGCCACCTCCTTCCCCAACCTTCCCCGTCGCTTGCTGTAGCTGTTTCCGATGTCGGGAAGCCCATTTTTGATCGAAAAGTCGAAAGTGGAAGCTAACGTCGATCGACGTGATTCTGGCCACCGTTTTCAACATCACGGTCTCTTTCTTCTCCTTGAGCTCCGGTGAGTGTGATTCCATGCTTTGTTTCACTTAAATGGTCTAGATTTGCTTTAGGTTTCGATTTTGGTAATTCGGCCATTTTAGGGTTCTTGATATTTTTGAACTTTGAATTGATTGATTCATGAAAAATTCCTTCATAAATGTTGATCCTAGTAGCTTAATCTACATGTGTGAATTTTTGTAGAATTTTTGGAGATTATTTTGATTTTTGGGTATTTTGAATATTTTATTATTATTTTCTAATTTTCGAAAATTAATTAATTAAATTATGAAATTTTGTTTTATGATAAATATAGGTGTTAAAATGAATTATAGATATTTATTTGGAATTTTTATGAATTTTTTATGTATATATTTTGAATTTATTTAGGTTTATGTAATTTTGAAAAATTAGGTTAATTGTGTTTTTAATTGAAATTAATTAGTTAATTGAGTTTAATTATTGATATTATTGTAAATATGTTGAGAAAATTAATTTTGTGCCAATTATATTATTTTTGGTGAATTTTTGGAGTAATTTTAGTATATTTTATATATAGGGGTATTTTGGTAATTTTACCCTAAATTGACTAAAAATGTAATTAAATTGGTTTTTGTCACGATTCAAAAATAGGGGCCATGATCGGCGCTAGGGAATGAGAATTTCTTTCGAATCCGGAACCCGTAGCAAGCCTAAAATAAAATAACACATGCAATAGTAATAATAATAACACATTTAAATAAAATATTGTGCTGCGGAATAAAATCATAAATATAAAAATAATAATCTACCATGAGATTTAAATCAAAACCTCATCTCATATATATAAATAAATCCGTTAATACAAATTTTAGTTCAAATATTCAAAATACATATCTCACGACTTTATACAACTATTGCAGTGTCTAGATTATAAAAATAAAACTCAAGATTCATATAAGCAGTTTACACAAAGAAGCCGGGGCGGAAGAAATCTGGCATACAGGCCTGCTATTGAGGTCTGAAGAAGAAGACTCTCCTGAAAAACAGTTTAATGGAGGGGAGTTAGACCTCACTGAGTGAATTACTATAATATATATACATGCATACTAAATGTCAATGCACACAATCAAAGTATATATAATATGTATATTATACAAGCAAATACATACAGATGCAATAAATTCATTTTATATATTTTTATTGAAAATCATCGTTTATGAAAGATCAAATAGAACCCTAGAATATCGCAACCTCAAAACAGTATTAGACAACACTCTAGCCATACAGGCTCACTTATTCCAATATATGATCACTTGATCCATTTGGACAGTAGATTGGCCCCGAGACACTAAGTCAACCGAGCTTCAGCAGTCTGACTGTCAGTGTGATTGGCCCCGAGACACTTGGTTAACCGAGCTCCAGCAATCACACTCTCAAATCACATCACACATTAGATAAATTAATTCCAATCAATATTCTCAAACTGGTTAGTAATATAGCCTAAATGCTATAAGCGTACCGGTACGTACTCCGTCCTAGTGCTGCCCACTAGGGTAGCACGTTCTATTGATATCCTTCATTGAAATATAAAGCATACATTCATAAAAATAAATTATGCATGAATTTAAATAAAATAGCAACATAAACCATATATATATTGGAAATATACCAAAAGTAAATCAGGTATATTTCGAGTATATATACATCAAATAAACCCAATATAATTACAACATAAACTAGAAATATACTTAAAAACATTTTTAAACCTAATTTATTAGCAAAACATGCATATAATTCAAAATATACCGAAAATAAACCAAAAATAAACTAAAAATAAATTTAAGTAATAATCAAACCATTTATGCATATTTAATCAAAATAAAACATACATTTCTAAATCATGCACCCTAAAGCATATATATCTAGAATAGTAACTCACACTTAGTGCGCTCCTCGAGATGGGTCCGACGGGCCTGGTCCACTAGGCCTCGGTCTCGGCACAACTAAACAAACAAAAAAATAACAGACATCAGAAATAAACCTAACGGAAAATCCTAGATACTCGATCTAGAATATTAGACACAGAAACAGAATTAGGGTTCGACCGGATATCACGTTTTACGAGAATTCTATAAAAAATTCGATAGAACCTCCCCTATAAAACGGACATCTCTCTACTCAAAGAGTAGAGCCGGCCCTGCAAAGAAACACACTTCGAAAAATAGGCTCAAAAACACATCCATAACCCCTCGGTCGGACTCCAAACTACAGTCTACCGATCGGGGTCCACAATTCATAGAATAATTATAAAATACCAAAAATACCCTTATATCATAGAAATACATTTAATAAGTAGAAATTACGTAATTAACCTTAAAACACAGTAAAAACCAATAAAAACTCATTTTATTAGTAAAATCGTATATATTATATATAATTGAAAATAATTCACGAAAAATAGTTTTAGTTAATTAAAAATACTAAATAATTTATAGAAATCATTTTTATATCTTAAATAACTATTAAAACCAATTTAATTACATTTTTAGTCAATTTATGATAAAATTACCAAAATACCCCTATATATATAAATATACTAAAATTACTCCAAAAATTCACCAAAAATATTATAATTGCATAAAATTAATTTTCTCAACATATTTATCAATAATTAAACTCAATTAACTAATTAATTTCAATTAAAAACACAATTAACCCTATTTTCCAAAAATTACATAAACTAATTAAATTCAAAATAAATACATGGAAATTCATAAAAATTCCAAATACATTTCTATAATTCATTTCAACACCTATATTTATAATAAAACACAATTTCATAATTTATTTAATTAATTTTCGAAAATTAGAAAATAATATTAAAATATTCAAAAATACCCAAAAATCAAAATAATCTCCAAAAATTCTACAAAAATTCATACATGTAGATTAAGCTAAGGGGAATAACATTTATGAAGGATTTTTTCATGAATCAATGAAATTGAAGTTCAAAAAAAATCAAGAACCCTAATAGGTCGAAATTGCAAAATCAAAACCTAAGCAAATCAAGATCATTTTAAGTGAAACAAAGCTTGGAATCACACTCACCGGAGCTCAAGGAGAAGAAAGAAAATGGTGGCGTCGAGAACGGTGGCCGAAAACGGTGTGATCGACGTAGCTTCCACTTTCGGCTTCCCGAGCTAATTCCGGCCAAAACTCGACGGACTAGGGCGCTGCTGGCGGCGGGGAAGGAGGTGGCACGCCAGGAGGCACACCGACGGCAAGGGAACAGCGTGACAGTGGCCGGATTCGCATGGGGAAGGTGATCGGGGAAGAAGGAGCTTCGATGGCAAAGTTGTAAATAAATCAAACTTTAATTTTTATTTTAATATTAAATGTATATATGTATATATATATACTTTACACTATATATTAAAATAATATAAAATCACACACATTAAATATAGACCACACACATATAATTTAATATTTTAATAATTTAATACTAAATAAAAATAATTAAATAACAATAAAACTAATAAATAAATAATAAAATAATAGGGTAATTAATCAAACCCTAATTAAATAAATAAGTACACATATATATGTTATTTAGTATTTTAAAAATATATATGATTTTATGCAAGTCCATAAATCTAATTAAAATAATTAATGGTAAATTATTTACGTGAAAATTTCCTCGAAAATGCAAGTCCCGAAAAATTTTTACGTAAAGCACTTAAAATAATATACAATAATTAAAATAAGTTTTAAATACATATCAACTAGTAAAAATATCATAATATATACACAAAAATTATTAACACTGCATATCCCGATGAAATATTAAAACATTTAAAAACACGGGATATTACAGTCTCCCCCCTTACAAGAATTCATCCTCGAATTCCAGAAAGAAAATGATCACAAGGTCAAGAAGGGAAGAGATACAGGTAAGAAGCTTGCATCTCAGCTTCAGTCTCCCACGTATGCTCTTCAACTCTGTTGCTACGCCACAGAACCTTGGCCATCGGAATCTGCTTCGAACGCAACTGTCGAACTTGATAATCTATGATCACCACAGGTTCTTCCACAAACGTCAAATCTTCACCCACTTTTACACTGTCGGGCTGCAACGCGTGTGAAGGGTCTGAGATATACTTCCTCAACATCGAGATATGAAATACTGGATGCACCTATGACATACTCGGAGGCAAATCCAACCGATATGCAACAGTGCCAACTCTCTCCAGAATCTCAAACGATTTAATATATCTCGGTGTCAACTTACCCTTGCTGCCAAATCTCATAACACCCTTCATTGGAGATACTTTTAGAAAAATAAAATCTCCAACCTGAAACTCCACATCTCTACGCCTAGGATCCGCATAGCTCTTCCGTCTGCTAACTGCGGTCTCTAATCTGCGCTTAATCACGGTAACTTTCTCTGCAGCATCCTGAACCATCTCAGGTCTAGTCAAAGCTCTTTCACCAATCTCATCCCAACTCAGAGGGGATCTACACTTCCTTCCGTATAACACCTCATATAGTGTCATACCAATACTGCTATGGTAGCTGTTATTATATGCAAACTCTACGAGTGGCAAATGATCATCCCAGCTACCTCCCAAATCCATGACACACATTCTCAATATATCTTTCAGTGTCTGGATCATCCTCTCAGATTGACCATCTATCTGAGGATGAAAAGCAGTACTGAAGTCTAACCTAGTGCCCATCGCTTCCTGCAACTTCTGCCAAAAATGAGAAGTAAACACTGAACCTTTGTCTGATACAATGGACACAGGTACTCCATGAAGGCACATAATATGCTTCACATATAACTTCGCCAATCTAGCTACAGAATAAGTGGCTTTCACAGGTAAAAATGTGCAGACTTCGTCAACCTGTCTACAATCACCCAGATGGAATCATATCCATCCTTAGAACGAGGTAATCCAACCACAAAATCCATAGCTATCCTTTCCCACTTCCACTCGGGAATAGGAAGAGGTTGAAGCTTCTTAGAAGGCTTCTAATGCTCAGCTTTCACTTGCTGACACGTCAGAAACTTAGCAACATAATCAATGACATCCTTCTTCATTCCATCCCACCAGTATAAGTCTCTGATACTGTGGTACGTCTTAGTGGCACCTGGATGTACGCTATAAGATGTAGAATGTGCTTCCTCTAGGATCTCTTCTCTCAAATCATCTGCATCAGGAACACACAATCTACCACTGATCCACAACACACCATCATCATCAAGTGTGAAATCAGTGAACTTCCCTGCTCTGACATTCTCTGCAAGCTCTTCTAGAATAGGATCTCAGCTCTGAGCTGCTTTAATCCTATCCCTTAGTATAAATTGTACTTTAAATTGAGCTAGCAGTCCACCTGATCTACTTATCTTTATCATCAGACCTTGATCCACCAACAGATGCAATTCATGGATCAACAGTCTCCTCTCAACACTGATGTGAGCAAGACTGCCTGAGGACTTCCTACTCAAGGCATCTGCTACCACATTAGCTTTACCCCGGATGATATAAGATCTCATAGTCATAATCTTTTAACAATTCTAACCATCTCTTCTGCCTCAGATTCAGATCTCTCTGCTGGAAAATGTACTTAAGGCTCTTGTGATCATTAAATATCTCACAAGTTACCTCGTACAAATAATGTCTCCAAATCTTCAGAGCAAAGATCACTGCAGCCATTTCAAGGTCATGTGTGGG